>JAQIUQ010000488.1:0-322421 GCA_030378365.1 Hybognathus amarus
TAGGAATGTACTTCGTTCAGTTACGTATTGCTTTCACAATATCTAAGATAATGTTGCCATAGCAACGCATCAAACTTTAACATTCTTTTTTTTGATGATTTTGAGTCTCTTAGCGGCTTTTGGGGCCCTTAATGGGTTTGAAAACTCTTGAAACTTTGCACACAGGTCAGATCCCACAGCCATCAGAGCCGGGCTGAAGATGGTACCCGGGTGTGGCAAGGGGGCTAGACAGCGCCCCCTGGAACGGGGTCCAAAACTTGGTCCATAAATCAAACACGCTTGCATGTAATAATATGAAACTCAGTACACATGTTGATCTCATCGTTTCATATATTCATATATTCTCCTCAAGCCGGACAACTTTCTAATTTACACTCATGAGCTAGGACCCACAGAAAGTCAGATATTTTGGTTTGAAAATGTTGAGTGTCTCTCTGAGCCTACACTTCTGTATGGCAAGCCCTTTTAACATTTAAAAGCTAAGTTTGACTATTCGTAATTAACATTGTAGATATCAACAACGTCTTTCTAGTCGTAATTACATTTTGGATAGTTTGTATTATCATTTAAGATATCTGTAACGTAATTGTGACTAGTCGAAACGACAGATAGAGTATGGCAAGCCGTTTTAACATTTAATCATTTTAACCTACTAGTCTCTATTTTCATGCTACTAGTACTTATTTTTTAGATACTAGTATCTATTCCATTAAGTACTAGTACTTATTCATTAGCTACTAGTGCTTATTCTTTAGATACTAGTGCCTTTTCTTTAGATACTAGTGTTTATTCTTTAGGTACTAGTACCTTTTTAAAGATACTAGTACTTATTCATTAGACACTAGTCCTTATTTATTAGATACTAGTACTTATTCATTAGATGCTAGTCCTTATTCATTACATACCAATGCTTATTAATTAGTTACTAGTACTTATTCATTAGATGCTAGTACCTATTAAATAGATACTAGTACTTATTCATTAGACACTAGTACTTATTTCAATGGTGACTAGTAACTATTCTTTTGTTACTAGTCACATTTTTTTCATTGACTTCTATAGTGATCTGTCATTCAGATATCAACTATTCAGTTCTGACTAGTATGTTAGTATGTATTCCAATTGTGGAATACATACTAGTATGTATTCCAAAGCAGGGGTTATGTTTTTGCACGTCGTGCAGAATAACCCTAAAGGCACCAAGGTGGCGGTGCCACCGGCTTTATATATATACATATATATATATATATATATATATATATATATAGCTGCGAGCAGCGATGGAGGGCCAAAGCCGACGGTCACCGCCATCCCGGTGCCTTTAGGCACCGGGGTTGCGGTGCCACCGGCTTGGCCCGCAATCCGGTGCATACATTCAGATATCAACTATTCAGTTCTGACTAGTATGTTAGTATGTATTCCAATTGTGGAATACATACTAGTATGTATTCCAAAGCAGGGGTTATGTTTTTGCACGTCGTGCAGAATAACCCTAAAGGCACCAAGGTGGCGGTGCCACCGGCTTTATATATATATATATATATATATATATATATATATATATATATATATATAGCTGCGAGCAGCGATGGAGGGCCAAAGCCGGCGGTACCGCCATCCCGGTGCCTTTAGGCACCGGGGTTGCGGTGCCACCGGCTTGGGCCCGCGATCGCTGCTCGCAGCTATATTTATATATATATATATATTTTTCTTTTTCTAGCGACTATTCGGGCACTTTTGGGGCCCTTAACATGCTCGAAAACTCTTGAAACTTTGCACACGGGTCAGAACCCGCGGCCATCAGAGCCGGGCTGAAACTGGTACCCGGGCGTGGCAGGGCGGCTCGTCAGCGCCCCCTGGAACGGGGTCCGAACACCTGGTCCATAACTCAAACACACTTGCATGTAATAATATGAAACTCGGTACACATGTCGATAGCATAATTTCATCTATACCTCACGTTCTTACTTTTTACCCCAGCCCAACAGGAAGTCGGCTATTGAGGTTTTTTTGTAAAACACACGCAATTAACTTTTAAATACTCCTTCTAGAGCTCTGATCCAAATTCGACGAAATTCGGTCAGCGTGAAGTCAAGACATTGAGGATGAAAGTTTGCGTGGGGATTTTTGATATCTCGAACGGTTTGGCCGTGGCGAGGAAACGAAACTATGGCAAGAAACGTGAAACAGGAAGTGTGTCATAACTTCAGCATACATTAACTGATCTGGATGAAACTTCAGCAGTGCGTTCGCTGTAGGAGGACGATCACATGGATGTGACTATTGTGAGTCAAAGTTATAGCGCCACCAACTGGCAGCAGGAAGTGTGTCACTTTCAAAATGCTTTGAAATCACCCTCTTATTTTTACCCGATTTGCTTCAAACTTCATCTGTATAATGTAAATACACGGCAGATGAAGACCTATGAATGGATTCTTGATATCTTTGAAACTGTTGCCGTGGCGACGCATCAAACTTTACCATTCTTTTAGGATGCATTCTGTTAGGGATTCGAACATTTGTCCATAAATCAAACACACGTGCATGGATTAATATGAAACTCGGTACACTCATAGATCACATCAGGCCAAACAACTTTCGTGCTTTAAGTTTTACGACAGTTCAAACGGAAGTCGGGAATTATGTTTTTTTTTTTAAATAAATGTCCTAGAAAAACATCAAATTACAACCCATGCTGTTACCAATCACCACCAAACTCGGTGTGCATGAAGTCAAGACATTGAGGATGCTAAATTCCGGACGGATTTGTGATATCTCGAACGGTTTGGCCGTGGCAGATTTTTTTGACTAAAAAAGGACACATAAAGTGTGTTATAACTTGGTTAGTTTTACTGACAGTTACAAAACTTGCCGTGTATATTGTTCTATTCAAGCCAAACAACTTTCTAATTAACAATAATAAGCTCAAACCAACAGAAAGTCAGATATTGTAGTTTGAATATGATCATGCTCTCTCTAAGCCTTGGTCTGTCTCTTTGCCTGTCTTTGCCTGTGTGTGTGTGTGTGTGTAGGGGGAGGGGGCTTAATCATTTCACTGTGTGTCTGGCCTGCTAAAGTAAATACATTTCTTAAGCCTGGTATTTTTTAAATAAGTTTTTATTTTTATTTTTTTATAAGTAAAGGCATATAACCTGTTTAATTGTAGTGCATTGACAATAGTTTTATATAATTAGTGTATTAATTAAATTAACTTGGTCCATAAATCAAAAAAGTAAGTAAATAAATCAAAAAGGAAGTGTGTTAAAACTTCTGCATACATTAACTGATCTTGATGAAACTTCAGCAGTGTGTTCGTTGTAAGAGGCCGATCACATGGATGTGACTATTGTGAGTCAAATATATAGCGCCACCAACTGGCAGCAGAAAGTGTTTCACTTTCAAAATGCTTTGAAATCACACTCTTACTTTTACCCGATTTGCTTCAGAACTTCATCTGTATAATGTAAACACACGCCAGATGAAGAGCTGTGAAAGCATTATTCAATATCTAAGATAATGTTGCCATAGCAACGCATCAAACTTTAACATTCCTTTTTTTGATGATTTTGAGTCTCTTAGCGGCTTTTGGGGCCCTTAATGGGTTTGAAAACTCTTGAAACTTTGCACACAGGTCAGATCCCACAGCCATCAGAGCCGGGCTGAAGATGGTACCCGGGTGTGGCAAGGGGGCTGAGACAGCGCCCCCTGGAACGGGGTCCAAAAACTTGGTCCATAAATCAAACACGCTTGCATGTAATAATATGAAACTCAGTACACATGTTGATCTCATCGTTTCATATATTCATATATTCTCCTCAAGCCGGACAACTTTCTAATTTACACTCATGAGCTAGGACCCACAGAAAGTCAGATATTTTGGTTTGAAAATGTTGAGTGTCTCTCTGAGCCTACACTTCTGTATGGCAAGCCCTTTTAACATTTAAAAGCTAAGTTTGACTATTCGTAATTAACATTGTAGATATCAACAACGTCTTTCTAGTCGTAATTACATTTTGGATAGTTTGTATTATCATTTAAGATATCTGTAACGTAATTGTGACTAGTCGAAACGACAGATAGAGTATGGCAAACCGTTTTAACATTTAATCATTTTAACCTACTAGTCTCTATTTTCATGCTACTAGTACTTATTTTTAGATACTAGTATCTATTCCATTAAGTACTAGTACTTATTCATTAGCTACTAGTGCTTATTCTTTAGATACTAGTGCCTTTTCTTTAGATACTAGTGTTTATTCTTTAGGTACTAGTACCTTTTTAAAGATACTAGTACTTATTCATTAGACACTAGTCCTTATTTATTAGATACTAGTACTTATTCATTAGATGCTAGTCCTTATTCATTACATACCAATGCTTATTAATTAGTTACTAGTACTTATTCATTAGATACTAGTACCTATTAAATAGATACTAGTACTTATTCATTAGACACTAGTACTTATTTTCAATGGTGACTAGTAACTATTCTTTTGTTACTAGTCACATTTTCCATTGACTTCTATGGTGATCTGTCATTCAGATATCAACTATTCAGTTCTGACTAGTATGTTAGTATGTATTCCAATTGTGGAATACATACTAGTATGTATTCCAAAGCAGGGGTTACGTTTTTGCACGTCGTGCAGAATAACCCTAAAGGCACCAAGGTGGCGGTGCCACCGGCTTTATATATATATATATATATATATATATATATATATATATATATATATATATATATATATAAATATAGCTGCGAGCAGCGATGGAGGGCCAAAGCCGGCGGTACCGCCATCCCGGTGCCTTTAGGTAACTAAAGGCACCGGGATTGCGGTGCCACCGGCTTGGGCCCGCAATCGCTGCTCGCAGCTATATTTATATATATATATTTTTTATTTTTTTATAAGTAAAGGAATATAACCCGTTTAATTGTAGTGCATTGACAATAGTTTTATATAATTAGTGTATTAATTAAATTAACTTGGTCCATAAATCAAAAAAGTAAGTAAATAAATCAAAAAGGAAGTGTGATAAAACTTCTGCATACATTAACTGATCTTGATGAAACTTCAGCAGTGTGTTCGTTGTAAGAGGCTGATCACATGGATGTGACTATTGTGAGTCAAATATATAGCGCCACCAACTGGCAGCAGAAAGTGTTTCACTTTCAAAATGCTTTGAAATCGACACTCTTACTTTTACCCGATTTGCTTCAAACTTCATGTGTATAATGTAAACACACGCCAGATGAAGAGCTGTGAAAGCATTATTCAATATCTAAGATAATGTTGCCATAGCAACGCATCAAACTTTAACATTCCTTTTTTTGATGATTTTGAGCCTCTTAGCGGCTTTTGGGGCCCTTAATGGGTTTGAAAACTCTTGAAACTTTGCACACAGGTCAGATCCCACAGCCATCAGAGCCGGGCTGAAGATGGTACCCGGGTGTGGCAAGGGGGCTAGACAGCGCCCCCTGGAACGGGGTTCCAAAAACTTGGTCCATAAATCAAACACGCTTGCATGTAATAATATGAAACTCAGTACACATGTTGATCTCATCGTTTCATATATTCATATATTCTCCTCAAGCCGGACAACTTTCTAATTTACACTCATGAGCTAGGACCCACAGAAAGTCAGATATTTTGGTTTGAAAATGTTGAGTGTCTCTCTGAGCCTACACTTCTGTATGGCAAGCCCTTTTAACATTTAAAAGCTAAGTTTGACTATTCGTAATTAACATTGTAGATATCAACAACGTCTTTCTAGTCGTAATTACATTTTGGATAGTTTGTATTATCATTTAAGATATCTGTAACGTAATTGTGACTAGTCGAAACGACAGATAGAGTATGGCAAGCCGTTTTAACATTTAATCATTTTAACCTACTGGTCTCTATTTTCATGCTACTAGTACTTATTTTTTAGATACTAGTATCTATTCCATTAAGTACTAGTACTTATTCATTAGCTACTAGTGCTTATTCTTTAGATACTAGTGCCTTTTCTTTAGATACTAGTGTTTATTCTTTAGGTACTAGTACCTTTTTAAAGATACTAGTACTTATTCATTAGACACTAGTCCTTATTTATTAGATACTAGTACTTATTCATTAGATGCTAGTCCTTATTCATTACATACCAATGCTTATTAATTAGTTACTAGTACTTATTCATTAGATACTAGTACCTATTAAATAGATACTAGTACTTATTCATTAGACACTAGTACTTATTTCAATGGTGACTAGTAACTATTCTTTTGTTACTAGTCACATTTTTCCATTGACTTCTATGGTGATCTGTCATTCAGATATCAACTATTCAGTTCTGACTAGTATGTTAGTATGTATTCCAATTGTGGAATACATACTAGTATGTATTCCAAAGCAGGGGTTACGTTTTTGCACGTCGTACAGAATAACCCTAAAGGCACCAAGGTGGCGGTGCCACCGGCTTTATATTTTTTATATATATATATATATATATATATATATATATATATATATATATATAAATATAGCTGCGAGCAGCGATGGAGGGCCAAAGCCGGTGGTACCGCCATCCCGGTGCCTTAGGTAACTAAAGGCACCGGGATTGCGGTGCCACCGGCTTGGGCCCGCAATCGCTGCTCGCAGCTATATTTCAAATATAATTTCACAAACCTATCATCACTTGAAGCAAACATCCATCCCTTCTTCTTAAATGTCTGCGCCATGAGCGTGTTGGGCCGTGAAACTGACGCATAGCCTATAATCTAACGGCAGATGAAGTAAAACCGTAAATCTTCATTATGAGTCCAAATCATAAATACAGAGCATGTTCACAATAACAGTTTAAATAAATAAAAGAAGGATTTAAACTATGTTTTATTTCTGATATAAACATTTAGATTAAATATGCCATTCTCATTAATTGAGTTAAACACTTAAACTGTATGAAATCATTACAGAGAAGTTACAAAAAAATGTATATTCAATAAATAGAAATAGACCTATTTGTTGTGGATGCAATGCTTTTGAACACTTTTCCTCTGGCATGCTGTGTTTTAATGTTTTAACTGATAGCTAATAGCAGATTGTCTGAGAAAATTGTTTCGAGCAAATAATGCACAACAAGGTCTATCTGTTTCCATTAAAATATAAATCAATTAAAAATACTATTTGGCCAGTGGAAAAGATTGAGAAAAACTTTCTCTGAAATGTATTTAACACTATTTGATTTATTTATTCAAAAACAAGGCAAGGATAGGCTACTAAAAAAAATATGTTTGTAATAATGTGACGGCACATCCATATTTCATATTTTACTAACGTCTTGTACCGTTAAACATGGTATCACGTGGATGAATTATCATATGCAAATTATATGCAGATGAGGATATGCATTGTAAAACTAGGCGTTGTAATCTCCATATATGGTTATTTTGAGGAGGAGACGCATGTGCGTGCATTCTTCTGCTGACTGGGATTTATAAAGTTAATTTTGCGCAGGTTCTGTCTTATGTGCGTACTCACACTTAAGGATGAAATCTACACAAAGTTTTATACATGAGGCCCCAGGTTTTTAAAAATCTGTCTTGCATCAGACTACACTTCTGTCTATTTTCCTTTGGGTTCTCTGAAATCTAAAAAAGAAAGCCTGATGTTACTCAAGAACGAGTCAATTCAGTTGTCATAGTCACATTGAAGAATATTAATATACTAAACACAATACGGTTAACTTTTTTTTTTAAATCTATTAAAGGGCACCTATTATGGAAAATTCACTTCTACATGGTGTTTGAACATAAATGTGTGTTGGCAGTGTATGAGCAAAACCACCCTAGAATGATAAAAATCCACCAAGTGGTTTTTTTACAATCTCAATAAATCATATGCACTGTCTCAGAACGAGCTGTTCTAAGATTCAGAGCTTTGTGACATAGAATTGAGCAAGGGGTGTGATTGACAGTGTGGTTGTGGCATAGACCCCGCCTTCGGTGATCTGTACACCATCCTCCATTGTTTCAACGACAGCTGGTACATAAGTGTTCTGTCGGGGGTTAATCCTGTTGTTGTGGCTTAAAAGTTAATCCTGAAGTGTGGATCGTCGTCTACTGTTTGCAATCCACCGAACACCTCCAGTAACATTAAAGGAACACTCCGATTTTTTGGGACTTTAGCCTATTCACCTTATCCCCAGAGTTAGATAAGTCCATACATACCTTTTTCATCTCCGTGCGTGCTATAAGTCTGTTTGATATGTATGCTATTTATATGTTGTGATTTGTATAGTCACAGAGTGTACAAAAAACAAAGTCAAATGAGACACAGACATCTTTTAACCGTATAAATACTGGAAACTATATTCTCTGAAGGCGAAGCACTGCTACTCGGGCGGAGTAACAAACCGCATCACCTGAGACGCGCAGTGGAGAGGAGCAGAGAGTTTGGATAGAGCAATTTATAAATAGTAAAAGCGTAGTTTACAGTCATGGGGTTTCGCTGTATTGTAAATAGCTGCGACAATAAACAGGGGAGGTAATACCATGATGTTTCACAGAATTCCAACTAAAAACGCTGATCTGATGAAGAAATGGCTAACTTGCTCTGGATATTGATCCAAACACACCAAGAGATTATCAAGGGACATTTTGCTCGTATATTTCACTGAGGACGACTATTTTGAAAAAATGGAATTTGCCACACGGAAAATCAACGTGTGCTGAAGGATACGGCCATAGATATCATATATATGACTAGATACCCTATTGGCCGCTGGAAAACGAGAAATCCGGCCGCCATTTTGAACCGGTCGTCTTCCTGAGTCTAGTTGCGTGGCAGCAGATCAGATGTCAGAGCACTGTGGAGCATTTTCCCGTTCTAATCGCCGGACCACCGAAAATAGGGCTTTTCACAAGTAAGTCTTAACATAACCGTACTATTGGTTGTATTTTGTGATATTACCAGATAATCAAGAAGGAGCAAGGATATTTGCTATTACTGTACTGAAATCGTTGTGAAATGCTGTTTACTGCATTCGCCGGTGTTCACCCGGCATGGAGAGGTGGGGTAACTGTTAAAGTAATAACTACAAGAGCTTCTAGGTTATCAGATAAGCATTCAACTGCCCTGTTGTATAGGTTATTTGTGTTTGCGCACATCAGGAAGCAACGTAATATACACGCATGATAGCGATGCGCAAATTTAGTTACCCCTCCAACTTCTAGTTTTATTGATAACCTATATCTTATCACATGCGATTTGGCTATTGATATTACAGAAGTCCTGTGGTAAAATTACATCCATCTACCCTTGTAAAGTTAATCCGAATAGGGCTTTTAGTCTCGACATTTTCCCTCCCACATTTACATACAATAATAATAGGCTTAATGTTGTCCGAATTTAATTTTTAGAAATTACTGATGCAAACACGTTGAAAAGCTTTTTCTCAGTTTTTATTACAGGTGGCTGCGTTGTCTGTGTGTGAAAGTGTGTGTGTGTGTGAGAGAGAGAGAGAGAGAGAGAGAGAGAGAGAGAGAGAGAGAGAGAGAGAGAGAGAGAGAGTGTGTGTGTGTGTGTGTTCGCATGTATGTGTGTGCGTGTGCCAATCATAAATTGTTTCTTCAACTTATTAAAATATCTTACTTTACTGCTACTATCTGTTTCTGCTTCTTTATTATATTTATAGTGTGTGATTTTCTAAAATACATTTTATCCTTCATCACATATTGTGTCTGGTCAGGTCACTGCATCTTATCAGAATATTATATTACTGTTAAACCTACTATGGATATTAAAATACGCCGAACCATGTGTCCTGTATCATAGCTACATGAATGACCTTTGCAGCAAAAAAACCGCGTGAAAATCAGTTCAGTATTCAGTGAGATATGATTAATTTAATGCTGTTATGATTAATTAATTTGGTTCAGCTAATAAATTGCATTTAAAATATATCGATTCCTGTAATAATAATTCTTTATTTATGTTCTGTGATATTTATAAATCAGGATGCAACATAGGCTACCAATGTTTTTGGTTGGAATTCAATGAAACATAATGGTATTATCTGGTCTCCCCTGTTTATTGTCACAGCTCATAAAGCGAACACCCATGATAAACTATGCTTTTCTATCTAGTAATTGCTGACTCTATAACTCCAACTCTGAGCGAACTCCCTGCTCCTCGTCACGGCCGTCTCAAGTGCTGCGTTTAAATCACTTCGCCCAAGTAGCATTGCTTATATGGTTAAAAGATGTCTGTGTCTCATTTGACTTTGTTTTTTGTACACTCTGTGACTATACAAATCACAACAAATAAATAGAAAAACGTTTGCGTTATTTTGTCACTCATTTGGATTAGTATGCCAGCTGCAACCATTTACATCCAGTCTTTGTGCTAAGCTAGGCTAGCGGTGGGTGCGTCAAACAGACTTATAGCACGCACAGAGATGAAAAAGGAATGTATGGACTTCTCTAACTCTGGGGGATAAGGTGAATAGGCTAAAGTCCCAAAAAGTTGGAGTGTTCCTTTAAGTATATTTTATGATTTTTGAGCAAATAGTCTTTTCAGTCAATGTCAAATGCGTCTATAGTTGTTGTTGTCGTCGTCGTAGGATGTCTGTGTATATAATTTAAACCTTATTTGTATTAACCACATGTTTATAAATATATATATATATATATATTTAAAGATATTGTATTAAAAACTGCATATGTTCTTGTTCTGTAAGTTAGCCATCTTCTCACATTTGCCACAGAAGCATCTGTATGACAAGTAAACATGACACAACAGGTCCCTCGCATATGTAATTTCGCTTGTACGTAGCAAACTTTATTACAGAATGTGTACGTAGTTTCAAAAAATTGCGCCAGCGTTAGTGTTTGTGTGTGTCTGTGTGTGTTGCACATCCATGCAAAGGGGACGCATTTACAACTCTTTAAGTACATAAATGTATCAAATAACCATACAGACACGTACTGGTCCATTCTCATTTGTGTTTATTCTGCCGGAGTCTCTTTCGAACTATATTCCGATTCAAACGTACGCTGAATGACATTTAAAACAGCGGTTTCTCTCACTCTCTCAGCCCTTCTGCTAACCGACTGCCATAGGTATCAAGTTACGCCCTCATTCAAAGGCAGAGTGGGGATATGCAGCTCATTTGCATTTAAGGTGGTATTACACCAAAACAGCTCATTTTAAAACAGGCCCCAAAAATGACATTTTCAAATGGTTATAATAAATTAACTGCAGGGTATTTTGAGCTGAAACTTCACAAATACATTCTGGGGACACCCAAGACCAATATTACATCTTGTAAAAAGGGGCATAAGAGGTGCCCTTTAATGCTTCAATATTAAAAGAAAGCACTGGCAGGGGTGTCCGATTATATCTCCAGCCCTAATTAAACACACCTGAGTCAGATAATCAAGGTCATTAGGATCAATGAAAACATTCAGGCAGGTGTGTTGGAGCTAAACTGGACATGAAAAGGAACAAACACCTTTAAACTAGCCATTAACTACACCTCAATTCATTTTCTGTCAAACTACTTAGTATTCAACTAACAAGTTTATCTTGTAGAATAAAAGAGCTTAGTTTTTTCAATGAACATTTCTTTAAAGGGATAGTTCAGCCCTTAATGAAAATTCTGTCATATTGTCTCACCCTCAAGTTGTTTCAACCCTGTATGAGTTTCTTTCTTCTGTTGAATGCAAAATAAGATATTTAAAAGAATGTTGGTAACCAGAAATTTGATGGCGGTCATTGATTTCTATAGTAGGAACAAATACAATGGAAGTCAATTGCTACCATCAACCATCGCATTTCGTTACCAACATCCTTCACTCTTCTTGTGAGTGCAGCAGAAAAAAGACATTCATACAGGTTTGGAACAACTTGAGGGTTAATAAATGATGACATAATTTTAATTTCAGGCTGAACTATCCCTTTAATGCTGAAGATTCACCTAAAGTAGACATTAATTTCTTTAAATATCACAAAATGGCCATGTCAGTCACTTTCTTAATAAACATAAGATGTTTTTAGTTGTTGTGTTTCAGTGGAAACCAGTTAAACTGAATGGGAATCAGTTACATTTCTCAAATTTAATACAGATTCAGGAAAATGAATGATAACCTGATTAAGCAGTGATAAGATGCAAGTCCCAGGTCAGGGGCCTCATTTATAAAACTGTGCGTAGAATCCTTACTAAAAGTGTACGTGCGCACAGAAGCCAAAAATGGCGTACGGCAAAAAATATTAAGATTTATAAAACCGTGCGTACGCCAGATCCTGCGCAGAATTCACTTTATAAATCCCAGTCAGCGGAAGATTGTGCACACATGCGTCTCCTCCCCGAACCATATATGGAGATTATAACGCCTAGTTTTACTATGCATATCCTCATCTGCATATCATTTGCATATGATTATTCATCTACATGATAACATGTTTAACGGTACAAGACATTAGGAAAATATGAAATACGAGTGCCGTCACATTACATTAATAAAAATCATTTATTAGCCCATCCTTCCCTTCCCTTGTTTTTTTTGTTTTTTTTTATAAATACATAAAATAAAATAGTGCAAAATACATTTCAGAGAAAGTTTTTCTCAATCTTTTCCACTGGCCAAATAGTATTTTAATTGATTTATATTTTTAATGGAAACAGATAGACCTTGTTGTGCATTATTTGCAACATTTATTAAGATTTGTTATCACAAAATTTTTTCTTTTGTCAAATCAACTTAAATAATTTATTTAGTTCAAATAACTTATTATTTTGAGTTTCTGATGATTAAATCGAATCTCCTTCATTGAATTAACTCACTTTTTCCATTTCAATCAACTTAAAATTTTAAGGAAACCAGGTACTTAATTTTTTAAGTTAAACCAACAATATATATATATATATTTTACAGTGTAAGAAGAATATGCCATAAATAATGGAGAAACACAGAACAGTGTGGAACATATAGTGAAACAGTTTCCAGACATATTTGAAGGATTTGTAGCATTACCATTCACCTACAAAATACAGTTGAAAAAAGATGCGCAGCCAGTAATTTACGCACCAAGACGGGTTTCAGTTTCGTGATAAGCTTAGGCAAGAGCTGGAAAGAATAACATTATTGTATTGATGTGTATTGATCCAAAGGACTTGACTAAACATTCAGAGAGAACATTATCAAATTCCGACACATGAGGAAATTATAAGTGAGATGGCAGGTGCAAAGTTCTTTACTAAGCTGGATGCATCTCAGGGCTGAAGTATTCCACAGGGCTATGGAACACATTATAGAAGGCATCAAGAGTGTGCGTGTTTATGTGCATGACATTGTATTGTGGGGATCCAAGGATCCAACAAGAGGCTCATGGACGTCCTGCAGCGAGTAAGGAAGTATGGGCTGAAGTTGAATAAGCACAAATGTCAGTTTGGAGTGAAGGAAATCACATTCCTAGTAGATAAACTGTCAGAAAGGGATGTGGAACCAGATAAGAGTAAAATACAAGCAAAACTCTAAATGCCTAGACCCAGGGCCGTCGCTAGTGGGGTGAAAGTTGGTGACAATTATTATAGGGGGCCCCCGCTGACCAGGGGGCCCCACAAAATCCAACAGTTATACTATTTAAGTTATACTATTTGTTGTATAAATAATATTTATATTAGTTGTATGCCTGAGATTTAAATGAAAACCACAAAAACATAAATTTGGTTAAATATTTTTTCCAAATATCTGCTTCTCTTACCTCCATAAAAATGGTTTAGTCCGACCTAAAGTATGTAATAATTATTCAATCAGAGTCAGTGACAAACATCAGTTGGACCCAATAAAATTGTAAGTCCCACCCCAGCTCGTGAACAGAACCAATCCGAGTTGAGGCGGCAGCCTGAAGTTAACGATGAACTTGGTGGGAGAGCAGGAGACTGACTGACTGAAAATGTTGGGGAAAAGAAAACATAAATCAGGTACCAAAAAAGACGAGGCCAGGAGAGTGGTGGTTGTTTCCCAGTCGATCAAGACGTTCTTAAAGACTGGTTATGTATTGATATTTCACTAGGAATTTGAAAACTTCGGTCTACAGTATGCCGTGTACAGTCATTTTTTATTATCGATGCACGCCACAATCGACCGAATGATTAGCTACTGTGCGAGTTAAAATTTTATGTGGTCGCATATGTGCGAGTGGATGCTCGCGCACCAGAACGCCATTGTATCCACTGCTGCAGTCCGTAACTTGTGTTCAACATGAACCCTCAAGTCATCCTTGGTGTATATGACTACATCATGGATTCATTTTTCCAAACCGTGTTTTTGACTTATCCTGAATCACTACGGTACGCCTATAATAAGTGTTTATATTCGCACTATTTTATCCCGGGGTCGACTCGGATGCGGAGTTGCCCGAGTGCCTGCGTGACTCGCCATAGACATTATGGGGGAAATAAATATTACTTTTTTAAAATTGATTTTATTATTATTTTATATAAACAGTTAACTTATAAAATAAAGGTTTTACAACAACATCACCATCTTCTAAATGATTATATATATATATATATATTACGGAAGCCCCTGAACCGCAACCTAAAAAAAAAAGTCAGTAAAAAAAAAATCTGTAAAAAAAAAAAATCTTAAAAAAAAAATCTGTAAAAAAAATCTAGCATTTCAAGATTAAAGTCGAAATGTTTAAAGATTAAAAGCGAAATGTTTCGAGATTAAAGTCGAAATGTTTTGAAATTAAAGTCGAAATGTTTCGAGATTAAAGTTGAAACGTTTCGAGATTAAAGTCGAAACATTGTGCATTCATAACAGTGCGCGTCCACTGGCTCAGAGCGGGTGCGCGTGTGTGAAATCGAACTGCCATGGATAAACACAAAATAGTAGCTTTTTACTTTTATCTGGGCTTTCAACAAAATTCTACACACGTCACACGGACTTGTGGCAGTGTTTCTGAGGTGTTTTCGTGCTCGTGCTAGTCAACACTATCTGGGTCGAGAACATAACAGTAACGTTCGGTCTCCCTCTTCACTGTAAATACATACAGTCTTCCGTAGAAGCTGCGCGTGTGTGCTTGCCATTTTCTCACATTGCCGCACACACAGGCATTCGTAATGGCCAATAGCGAGTTTCACACTGTGTGTGTGTGTGTTTTGTTTCATCAAAGGAAATTCAACAGGTGCCAATCTACCAGCATTAGGCTACCATTATAGGACGTTATAAAATATACTGCGCCGGAATAGACTTTAGCCTATAGGAAAACCAACCCGGAAAACACTTTTCAGACTGGATGGAGAAATCCAGCTTTATGAATGAATGAATGAATGAATAGGGCATTTATATAGCGCTTTCATATATGCCTACACTCAACGTGCTTTACAATCATATCAGAGAATCTCCACTCTGATATGATCTGATATTTAATAACGAATCGGTTACCTAACGTAACCTCGGTTCTCTCTCAGATGAGGGAACGAGTATTGCGTAAGCTAGCTTACGCTACGGGAAAGATTTCTTCTTTGCCGAACAATTGAAGCCAAAAATTTTTATAATTTGTAAACATTGTCAACGCACTTCTCAGGTGCAGGACCTAGAGCGGGCTAACTAGCAGGCTCATTGGTTCGTTTCTGGGAAGTGCTCAAACCGATCGAGAGCGGCGCTGAACCCGCGCCCAATGAGCGGACGACGCTCGCTTTGCCGTCAGAGCCCGCCGAAAGGGGCGTGGCTTGAGTGTATATAAGCACTCTCCGCGGTTTGGAACAACGATTTATAGTGATGAAGCGAATCGCTGTTAGAGCGGGCACGGCCGGGAACGCAATACTCGTTCCCTCATCTAGAGGAGAACCGAGGTTACGTTAGGTAACCGATTCGTTCTCTACGAGAGGTTCTCTCGTATTGCGTAAGCTAGCTTACGCTACGGGAACCCTGGTCAACGCCGTGCCCGGTCAGTCACCACAAGCATCCCCGGGAGGGTGGAGGGAGCAATAGTGGAGAATAATAATAAAGGGCAGACGCCGTTTATATGAGAATATGAAGCCTAAGAGGCGGCCGGCATAGCGGGCCATAGTATAGGAAGTTTCCATAGAATGGAGGGGAAGATCAAGGGGCAAGCCGGTTGAAGGATTCCCCATAAAGCGTGGCTAGACGCTGCGGCGGGTTAGACCGCTAGTAATTTAGCCTGTAAGGCCGGTACTTCCAAGTTATAAAATCTGATAAAGGTGGACGGGGAAGCCCAGCCCGCGGCCACACAGATATCATGAATAGAAATACCACAGGACCAAGCCCACGAGGAGGCCATGCCTCGAGTGGAGTGAGCCCTGACGCCGAGCGGGCAAGGCAGATTTTTAGCCGCATAGGCGGAGGCGATAGCGTCTACTATCCATCTGGATAGTGTTTGTTTAGAAGCGGCCAAGCCTTTTGTGCGTCCCCCAAACGCCACAAACAGCTGCTCAGACCGTCTGAACGTGGCAGCGCGTGTAATGTACGCTCTCAGCGCCCGGACCGGGCAGAGGAGGTTGGCATTGGGCTCGCTATCAGAGGTGGGCAGAGCCGATAAGGATATCACCTGTGCTCTAAATGGGGTGCCAATCGCCTTAGGCACATATCCGTGTCTGGGTTTGAGAATGACGACGGAGTCGTTAGGGCCAAACTCGAGACACGACGCGTTCGAAGAGAGCGCGTGAATGTCGCCCACTCGTTTAACTGAGGCAAGAGCGATCAGAAAAACGGCTTTTAGGGAGAGATATTTGAGGTCAATAGACTCGAGCGGTTCGAAGGGGGGGCTTTCAAGGCCTCGAGGACTATTGAGAGGTCCCAAACCGGCACCGAGGGGGGCGAGGGGGTTCATCCTCCTGGCTCCCCTGAGGAAGCGGATAACCAGCTCGTCTTTGCCAATAGACTGGGCGCGTCGGGGACCAACGAAGGCCGCGACGGCTGCCACATAAACCTTCAGGGTGGATGGGGTTCTGCCCTTGTCCAGCATATCTTGAAGGAAGGAGAGCAAAGAGGAGACCTCACACTTAAGGGGGTCCAAATTCTTTTCGGTGCACCATTTTGAAAATACAGACCATTTAGCCGCATAGAGCTTTCTGGTAGATGCCGCTCTAGCGTGTTTGATCGTGTTCAAGACTCCCTCTGGCAAATCAACGTGTAATCGTTGGTCACCCATGCATGAAGCGCCCAGCGCTGCGGGTGGGGATGCCAGATTGTGCCGCGGGCTTGAGAGAGGAGATCTGCTCTGACCGGGATGGGCCACGGGGCTGTCTGAGACAGCTGTGTGAGCTCCGGGTACCAAATCTGATTCTCCCAACGCGGGGCTATGAGGAGCACCGGGTGGCGAAATTCCCTGATTCTCTGAATGACCTGCGGTAGCAGGGAGATGGGAGGGAAGGCATAGAGCGGGCGGTATGGCCATTCTAGCGCTAACGCGTCCTCGTTCTTCGAGAAGAATATCGGACAGTGCGAGTTCTCTTCTGTCGCAAAGAGATCTATCTCCGCTCTGCCAAAGAGGCGCCACAGTGACTGGACTGTAAGAGGGTTCAGGGACCATTCTCCTGGAGAGAGAAGGTTCCTGGATAGAATGTCTGGACCGTCGTTTAGGTGTCCCGGGACATGCGTCGCTCTGAGCGAGAGCAGATGACTCTGGGACCAAACTAGAATGCGGCGTGTCAGCAGGAAGAGATTCCTGGATCTGACCCCGCCCTGACGGTTGATGTAGGATACCACTGTCATGTTGTCTGAACGAATCAGGACGTGGTGACCCTGGATGCGCGGGAGGAACTGCAACAGTGCATACTCGAACCGCGAGCATCTCGAGACAGTTTATGTGAAATGGGGTCTCCCGATCCGACCATCGGCCAGAGGCCGGTGAGCCCTCGCAGACCGCACCCCAGCCTGTGTTGGATGCGTCTGTCGAGATTACCTTCCGGTGAGAGAAGGTCCCCATCGTGACGCCCCGCTGAAACCAATCGGTCACCGTCCAAGGCTGTAGTGCAGAAATGCATGCCTGAGTGACTCTGATTAGCTGGCGGCCCGTGGTCCACTCGGCGGGGTACACGGGTCTTTAGCCAGAATTGTAGGGGGCGCATATGTAAAAGACCTAGCTGTAGCGCGGCTGCAGCTGAGGCCATGTGACCCAGCATTCTCTGAAAAGTTTTCACCGGAACGCGGGTATTCATCTGGAACGAAGCGGCTAAACGCTGCAAGCGGCGTGTGCGCTGAGCGGATAAGCGTGCTTTCATAGTGGTAGAGTCCAGGTCTATCCCCAGAAACGAGATAGTTTGACTGGGCTGGAGAACGCTCTTTGTCCAGTTGACAGAGAGGCCCAGCGTTTCCAGATGAGCGAGAAGAGCTGTACGGTGCGACAGAAGCTCTGTTTTGGAACGTGCTAGTATCAGCCAATCGTCCAAATAATTCAAAATGCGCATCCCTGGGTTCGAAGGGGGCGAGCGCCGCGTCCATACATTTCGTGAACGTGCGTGGCGCTAAGGAAAGGCCGAACGGGAGAACGGCGTATTGATAAACCTGGCCCTCGAAGGCGAAGCGTAAAAACTGCCTGTGACGAGGGTGTATTTGAATCTGAAAATAAGCGTCTTTCAGATCTAGGGAGATGAACCAATCCCCCTGGCGTACATGTGCGAGGAGTTTCCTGACCGTCAGCATTCTGAATGATCTCGTCATGAGAGCTTTGTTCAGAAATCTGAGGTCTAGAATCGGCCTGAGGCCGCCGTCTTTCTTGGGGACCAGAAAATAACGGCCGTGAAAACCCCGGCTCGGTTATGGGTGGAGGGACTCTCTCTATCGCGCCTTTTGTTAACAGTTTCGATATTTCTGTGCGGAGCGTGCTCGGCGGCAGCTGGGCTGACCACAGAAAGGGGCCGGGCGCGGGAACGCGCGGGCGCGGCGAAACTGTAACTGGTAGCCGTCTTTTATAATGCTTAGTACCCACGGGGATATGCCGGGAATGGCTTCCCACGCTTTGAAGCATAATGCTAGAGGCTGAATGGCCGTGCTGTCCCGGTTGCTGCATGGAACGGGCTGGACACTGTGTGTGTGCTCGTGTAAACTGTGTGTGGCAACGGGATTTGCACTCAGACAGGAGCTTATGGGCCGTGATACAGAGCGAGCAGAGGGGGGACACGCGCTGCTTGAGGGCGTGCTTATGCTTTCTGCTGATCCCGAGCGGACGGAGGCCGCTGAGTGGGAGTGAGCTCTGTGGGGGGCACGGGAGAAAGTGTGAGTGAACACGTGCTTGTGGTCACATTTTTTACACTTGAGGCTTTTATGCTCTTTTTGTGAACTCTCTGGGTAGCCGTGAAAACGGCTGTTTGTCGCTCGCAAGCGGGTCGAGTCACCGGCTTGTTCTCGGCGAGATTCGCTGCTGCAGTCGGCGAAGGTTCGGGGACTAACAGAGGGTGAAACTTTGACGGCGGTCCGGCCGCGGCGGAAGAAGCCGTCTTTTCCCCAGAAGTGCTAGGCGGACTTCTGCTGATCAGGCTTCAGCGTGACCTTGGGGCGGGCGCTTGGGGAGCCTGTCTGCGAGGGCGAGGGCGGCCCTCGCAGCCATCGCAGCCATCGCAGGTTCCGGCGGCCTCTGAGAGCGGCGCTTCTTCTTCCCGGAGAAGTCAGAGGCGGCGCGGCTTGGCGGATTTAACGGTGAGGAGTCTTGCCCGCAGGGAAGACATTGTCATCGCCTCGCAGAGAGAGCATCCTCCATCGGCGAGGGCGAGTTCCGCATGTTCAAGCCCGAGACAGAGAGGGCAGATGAGGTGGCGGTCTCCGTCTTCGAGCGGTGCGCTGCATGAGCCGCAGGAAATGCGAGACATCTTTAAAGAGACGCTCACGCTCTTTTGTGATGGAGCAAGTGGAAGTCGTCGGACGGCGCTGAGCTCGCTGAGGCGGCTGAAGGTGGCAGAGGCCGGGTTCTTCAGGCTTCTTGCTTGCTAGAAGGTGCCTTGTCACGACGACGGCTTCAGTCTTGCAACGGCAGGCGATTAGATCGCTGAATCAAAATGAATCGTTGTTCCAAACCGCGGAGAGTGCTTATATACACTCAAGCCACGCCCCTTTCGGCGGGCTCTGACGTAATAAGCGAGCGTCGTCCGCTCATTGGGCGCCGGGTTCAGCGCCGCTCTCCGATCGGTTTGAGCACTTCCCAGAAACGAACCAATGAGCCTGCTAGTTAGCCCGCTCTAGGTCCTGCACCTGAGAAGTGCGTTGACAATGTTTACAAATTATAAAAATTTTTGGCTTCAATTGTTCGGCAAAGAAGAATCTTTCCCGTAGCGTAAGCTAGCTTACGCAATACGAGAGAACCTCTCGTAAGAGAACCACTAATGGTTGAGGAGAGATTCTCTCCTCAACCATTAGTGGTTATTAAATCTTAGGAAATCACAGGATCCGGCCAAATGATTGGATACAGAATGATGCACTTAAAATGTATCCAGAGCGTATACGGTAAAAGAGGGAGACCGAATGGTTACTGTTGTGTTCTCGACCCAGATAGTGTTGACTAGATGAGCACGAAAACACCTCAAAAACACTGCAACTAGTCCGTGTGACGTGTGTAGAATTTTGTTGAAAGCCCAGATAAAAGTAAAAAGCTACTATTTTGTGTTTATCCATGGCAGTTCGACTTCAGCACACACACACACACGCGCGCGCGCGCTCTGAGCCAGTGGACGCGCACTGTTATGAATGCACAATGTTTCAGACTTTAATCTCGAAACGTTTTAACTTTAATTTAAAAACGTTTTTTTTAAGATTTTTTTTTTTTTTTTACAGACTTTTTTTTTTTACTGACTTTTTTTTTTTTAGGTTGCGGTTCAGGGCTTCCGTAGATATATATATATATATATATATATATATATATATATATATATATATATATATATATATATATATACATATATAGTATATATACGATATTGGTGGAGGGGGCCCACATCAATATTTTTTCAGGGGGCCCCGAATCCTCTAGCTACGGCCCTGCCTAGACCCACAGACAGAAAGGCTGTATTGAGAATGATGGGGATGATCAATTTTGTCAGAAAGTTCATACCAAACTTATCTTCAAAAACGCGAGTAAAGCCGAGTACAAACGGACAGCTGATTATGAACAAGAATTGGGACGACTCAAGACTCTCTTTACTACAGAGCCTGTGCTGACGTTCTTTGACCCAACAAAGAGAACAAAGATCTCGACAGATGCATCCAAAGATGGACTGGGAGCAGTTCTACTGCAGGAGGAGGGAGATAATTGGAGGCCAGTCACATATGCCTCGAGAACAATGACTACTGAATGTCGATATGCACAGATTGAAAAGGGTGCCTGGGTTTAGTGTATGGAGTGGAGAGATTTCACAGCTATGTGTATGGCTTACCTACATTTGTGGCAGAAACAGATCACAAGCCATTATTAGCCATCATTAAAAATAATTTGAATCATATGTCTCCAAGAACCGACTGATGCGACTGCAGAAATATGGAGCTAATTTACACTCAAGGAATGTATCTAGTTTTGGCAGATACTCTGTCCAGAGCTGCGCAACAGATTTGAAAAAGTGAAAGTTCCACAGAGGCTGATGTGACTCAGCATGTAAACAGCTGAAGCTCTTCCAGTAACAGATGCAAAACTCTAACA
Source organism: Hybognathus amarus (assembly GCA_030378365.1). NCBI lineage: Eukaryota > Metazoa > Chordata > Actinopteri > Cypriniformes > Leuciscidae > Hybognathus > Hybognathus amarus. The sequence continues at coordinate 21,639 of JAQIUQ010000488.1, forward strand.
AATTGCAGTGGAGACTGAGAAAAATGTCTGCAATTGGTCATTACACATCTGAATGAAGGTTGGCCTAGGGGAGAATGTGCCCAGTACTACAACTAGGGATGGGACGGTATGAAAATTTGATATCACTATTATAGTGTCCAAATCGTGATTATCGTGAGTATCAATATTATCACGGTTTTGTTAAAATTAGATGAAAGTGTTCAAAAAGAACTGATACTCACACTGAAAACATTTCAACAAGTTTTATAATTGAAAATCAACAAACAACAAATAAAACAAGCAGCTCTATATGCAGTTTTTAAGCAAGATTCTATTCTATGGCATTTCCTTCTTTATAATGCCCGTCGTCAATAGCAATGCATTATTACACAGCGCACACCCATATCACAACGGACGCGCGCTCTCGTTTCATTCAAATACACCTTGCCGTCTTGCGTCTCCGGTTTTTGATTGTATTGAAAATGAAATCAGAGTTGATTTATTGTTTAGAGTTTGATAATATTGGTGTGATATATCTAGTCTGGGACAATTGTTTTACAAAATGTATTTATAAACAGGTAAGATTTAAAACATTAGCTAATCTCATTATCAATTCAATATGTCCCCATAATTATGTGGTAAAAATTAAATCGGTGTAATACGTGATGTATCTATACATTACCTTAAAATGTCACTTTTAATAAGTCTTATTTGAAGTTGTTCGTCGTCGTTCGTCTTTGGCTCAAAGCCACTTGCTGCAAAATTTTCTTCGCGGAAGCTTGGCGTCTACTTCAAGTAGGCTAAGTGACATAAAATGTTTAAACTCAAAACAACATTTTGTGCCCAATTGTTTCCCAGAAGTAGGCCTAGTTTTGGTTTGAGGTCGAAGTTAACTTGCCTTGCGTTCGCTAACAGTGGGTGATGGTCAGACGACTCGGCAGATTTGAAGTGTTTCTTTTGCACAGTGACTTTTTGTTTGGCAGACAGGGATATCCTCGTTAAAGTTTCCCTCAGGACTTTTGTAAAAGCCAAAATATGACCACACCTAAGATTTGGTCCTCTTAAAAGGCTGAAAAGTCTCCCGAGCACGGTCACTGCCTTCCACCATTCCTTCTCGAATAGTAATTAATAAAATAAAATAAAAAACATTGGGTAACGCTTTAGATTACAGCCTGGAAAGTACTGTGTAATTAAGAGGAATTTACAGTGTAACGTTCTGTAAATATAGTGTACCAATAAAGTACTTACATGTAAGTATAAGGGAACAATATGTACAATTTGGGGAATAAAGGGGTAACAACCAGGAGAATAAAAAAAAATATATATATACTCTAAGTGTTATAAAACTGAGGGGTACTTAGGGTACTTATAATTCTACTATTGAAATACAACAATCTTACATTTGGGAGCAGTTTAGCGAGAACATACACTGCGTACCTTTTTGTAGCAATTTTGTATCAATAAGAATGAGTGTAGAGTTGTGTAGATATAAGATTGTGTATTCATTTTTATTGTACTTACCCAGTAACTACATGTAACGAGAGGGTAACAAATACCACTTTCATTTACAGCCCGCAATGTCACACTTACCCTGTAACTACATGGAACAAGAGGGTAACAAGCACCACTACATAACAAGAGTATCTTTGCCCAATATTTAAGCAAAAGTTGCAATAGTTTTAGTTTTGTTAAAATCATTTTGTTAAAACGATTACTTTACAAATGCATAGATATGTACTCTGTAATTTTTAAAAAGCCTATACAGGATGTACTGGTTCACCATTATTTCAAAAATGAATGTTCTTGCTAAATTGCTCCCAAATGTAAGATTGTTATATCATAATAGTAGGATAAGCACCCTTTAGTTCTTTAATACTTACAGTATAAATAATTGTTTAATTCTCCTGGTTGTTACCACTTTATTCCCCAAACTTAAAATATTGTTCCCTTATACTTATATTGTAAGTCCGTTATAGGTATACTATAATTACCAAAGTTTACGCTGTAAAAACGATTTAATTACGCAGTACTTTCCGGGTTGTAATCTAAAGCGTTACCAAACATTGCTTGCAGCGCGCGCCTGCGTCAGACTGGCCGACGGGATTTACAGTAAGTTATTAAAATAGTGATAATCAAACACGGTTTTAATGGTAATTCAATTTTAAACGATAATACTAACCGTCAGTATATTTTATCGTGAAACCGGTTATCGTCCCATCCCTAACTACAACATCAGAAAAGAGTTGAGTGTTGTCAAGGGACTTCTGCTGAGACAGAACAGGATCATTATCCCTCAGTCACTGCAACATGAGTTGAAAAAAACTGCATGAAGGACACCTTGGAGCACAAAAATGTAAAAGAAGGGCTAGAACTGCAATCTATTGGCCCGGAATAAACGCAGATATCGACAGGATGGCGTCAACCTGTGATACTTGCTTGAAGCATCATGCTAAGCAACAGAAGGAGCCAATGATCATCACTGATCCACCAGATGTAACATGGCAGAAAGTTGGGACTGACTTATTCTTCCGGGATGGACGAAACTATCTGCTAGTGATAGATAGTCGAATGGAAAGGCACAGAAAGGAGAACACATAATAAAGCTACTACTCAAGAAAGCAGTGGACAGGCAATCAGATCCTCATTTAGCTCAGCAGAATTACCGTGCCTCTCCACTCAAGTGGTGTGTCTCCTGCGGAAATCCTAACGCCCGTTTCACACATACTCCATGTGCAGTGCATATGCGGTGCGTGTTGCGGTGCGTATGCGGTGCAGGAGCAGCATGCGCTAAAGTGCTTTCACATATTCTGCGTTTACAGTGCGTAACTGATCCACGGCTGTACCACAAACACTCACTATTTTTATTTCAAATTCAAGTTATGCAGCAATCAGGGTGACCAACAGTCCTGTTTTCCCATGTCCTGTTTGCACGTCCTGTCCTGGCCGTTTTTTTTAAAGTGATGTCCTGGTTTTCAAAAACGCTGGGAAAGATCAGCTTTACAGCAAATAGGAGATGGGCAAACAAGGAGGATGAGGGAAAAAAAACAGGATAAAGAGGAAGAAAACTAGTTCATTTTTGTAAGTTTGTGAGAGGTATTTTTCTTCAATTGGAAGGTATTTCTTTTAGTTATTTATTATTTATATATTTATTTTTCTAATACAGAAGAGCCCTTATTTTTTATAATTATTTCATTCATTAATTTTGAAACCTGTCACAATAAAACATGTTGAGAAACCTCTGAGAAGCCTATCTGAATTTGTGTCTTAATATAACAATTTTCTATCCACAGAGGAGACATAGCCTATTTTAAATGTAGACTATTAAAATTAATAAGGCATCTTTGAGTAAACTTCGAGTATCATTTGTTTGCTGGGCCATGTGTCGTGGTGTTTGGTAATCAATGTGATTCTCTTTGTACACTTTTACAAAGTTGCATAGACGTATGCACTTTTAAACACAATTTAAACAACGAAGGCATATAATTCCATGTATTACTTCTATTATATATATTTAGTTGCTCAAGCAAGTGGTCAAATATTTACCCATGTATTTGTATTAAAATACGCAAACATTTTAAATTAAAACTTAAAATTGACCAACAAAAGCACACTCTCATGCCTTTTCTTTTGCATTTAAATTTTAATACAATAAATCTTGCATGTCGCAAAAAACTTGTGTTTCTACCTCCACAAATGAGACGAGTGTCGTTCATTATGTCCTTCATTCGTTCATAAAGTAAAAAGATGAAACATAGTATTTAATTAAATACATTTATGGCGAGATTACTGCATTTTATTGAATTAAATGCATTTATGCTGAAACTACAACATTTTCAGGTCATCTGTGTTAATTTTGACCACGAACTGTGCACTGTCACTTTAATTCAGCATTTGCAGCACAGCAAAAATAGACAAAAATAGAAGGGAATGCATTGAGGTCACTTTCCCGCCAGAACAACCCCCCTCAGCCTGACTGAGTGGCAAAAGATCTGCTGCGTGACAGGATTTAATAGGGGAAACTGCAAAAATAAGACTAAAATGAACAATTTTATCAATTTAAACAAAATGTTGGAAAATAGTGTTCCTTACAACTTACTAAAGATCCAGTGATCCATGGATATTGACATGCAGCCAGGAATCGTGTTGCCTGACATTTATGTTTGCCTGATTTCGACACCAGGGGAAATAAAAGCAATATAGACCTAAACATAAAGCAAATTTACCTGTGAACGCTTTATATAAATACAATATAGGTAGGTCTAAATCCGGTGATCACTTATATCAGTGAACATATAGCCTATTTTATATCATCATATCGTCCAGCCCTAAAACTTATAGTTTTTTTTTGGTCAGTGTTTATTAAAAACATCCAATAATGCAGAATATGCAATGATAAATATTCAATTAATGAGTTGTTAATATATATAACAATACAAAATATATGGGTATGGTTTTACACCTAAATTCAGCATATTGACACAAAATGATAACTGCAAATCCACCTTTCGCTGACTGGAGTCCAGTTGTTTCTGTGAATTGCATGCAGCGATCCATTTGCTCCTCTTTCTATAGCAGTCTGTAAAAATATACCTCAGATTTTTTTGTCAAATCTACTTGTATAGTCAATTGCAAAGCTCTTTCCCACTTTATATGTGTTGTGTTTGTTTTTCGCAGCATTCACGCTGAAAACATATACAGCCGCTCAGTATTTTTGCCACTCACTGTGAGTAACTGCAGGCAATCCAGCCGATGGTGACATCACGCGCATACCCTCTATACCAGTAGTTCTCAAAGTGGGGTCCGCTATAGCCAGGAGTCCGCGAATAATTTATAACAGCCTACCGTTTTTTCCGGACTATTAGGCCTAGTTGTGTTTTCTTTATCATCTGAAAACCTGCTAGTTATTCCAAAGTAACTTATAATGAAATTAATGTCAAATAATAGCCCACAAAGTAGACACTTAAAGGTTTATAGATAATATATCTGTATTACTTATGTCTGTGCGTTAAGTAGACTATTCGCTGTGGTTGATTTTGCAGAACGTGCGCCAGAAAGGAGATCAGAGAACGGTATGAACCCGCATCCGGTTGTTTTCTTTATTTTTAAAAGGCATGACATTTTGTAGTCATTTATAATGTAGCATATACACAAATAAAAAAATCATACTTTACCGTTTCGAATGATGTACTCTTGTCTTATCTGTATGACCTTAAATAAGAGTATTTCTTTGTATCCATTGCTGAGGAAAAAAATCCCACGTAATTGCGCTGGCGCCTCGCGTACGCGCACAATATGACAGTTCTAGAACTGCTAGATAAAAGTGCATAGGGAAAACTCTTCTATGCTAAGCCCTCTCTGTAATAATCATTTGTTTCCTGCTGGTAAAATAGACCTCACGTATGCACAATGGCAGAGGGTAGGCTTGGCCAGGTGTAGAGATTTTTACATTACATGCTAGTTTTAATGACCTCTCAGAGAAATTCCAATTGTCACAGTCCAGCCTTTTCCGTTACCTTCAAGTTCGACATTTTGTTCAATCTCAGAGCTCAACTTTTCCTGACTTGCCACCTACTTCACTATTGGATACAATTCTACAGTCTCCTACTTCTCTTAAAGGCCAAATTGCAACAATATATAACACAGTTATGTCCTCAAATGATGTTTTAATTGACAGAATAAGGAGTGAGTGGGTAAAAGACATAGGTAGTGAAATACCCGATGAAGTTTGGACGAGGCTCTTAATAGAGTAAATGGATCAACCTCTTGTGCACGCCTCAGCCTAATACAGCTTAAAGTCCTCCACCGTGCTTATTACATAAAATGTAGTCCAAAATATATCCAAATGTTGATGACTTGTGTGATAGATGCAAAGGTGAAAAGGTAGACTTTTTTCATATGTTTTGGGCTTGTCAAAAGCTGAGTGACTATTGGACATTCATATTTAAAACATTAAACGAGGCCTTTAGCTTGAATATAAAACCTGGTGTTGAAGTTGCTATTTTTGGAGTACCAGAACATGGAGTATCATTGACAAATAAAGTAAAAAATTGTATTGCTTTTGCCACCTTATTAGCTAGAAGATTATTGGAGTGGAAATCAACAAACCCACCTAAAGCCTCAATGTGGTTATGTGACCTAATATCATATTTAAAATTAGAGAAAATTAAATATTTAATGAAAGGATCGGTTGAAAAATTTTTCAGACTTGGCAACCCATGATTACATATTTTGAGAAGATGAGGACTCTCCCACCTACTGATCAATGTTAGATGTGATTGTCAATTGGGGTATTGTTTTGTAGTTATGTACGGCCACGAACATGTCAGAATTTCATTATTGGCTATGTATGTTTATTTTATTTATTTATTTTATTTATTTTTATTTATTTTTTTTGAGCCTCATGTGAGGGTCAAGTGCATGCACCAAATAGGAAGAAATAGATTATTTTGGCCTGGTCGTGAAGATGTTCATTGGTCCCCACATGAGGACATCCTCAGATTAATTCCATCCCTGACCAAGATTGCCACACGGCATGTAGAGATCCAGAGGGATATCTGGTCGAGTATTCTCAATAACTCAGCAGTTATTTTCTTGTTATAGGCATGTTCTGGTTGGTTTGGGTCAATTCTGTCCCAATCCGTTGTCATGGTTACTTCGGCAGTGAGACTGAGAGAAATAGCGGCAGAGAGAGAGAGAGCAGCTTGATATTTGTTTGTATTTTTGTCGATAAGGAACAGTTTCTTGATAACAAATGAAGAAGGGGGAAGCAAAAGGAAAGTGGCTCTATCGGGAAAGACTAAATTACAACACCAAGCAGCATTATAGAGAAACGACTTGACAACAACATGGACCCAATACGACCTGCTACAGAATGGACGAAAGACCCAGAAGCACTTCCACCTTTCACATACCCTGACAGAGTCAATTACCTGGTATATGGTATCAGTGCCTAATGTTACTGCCTACACAATGCAAAGGAAGAGTTCAGAAGCTTATGAACAATTCAGCCACGGCTGGGTGCAAGAGCTTAGAAACCCCCAAACCTGTAACGTTAAACTGCGAGAGTTCAGTCATACTTGATGTTTCAGGCCTCATTCATTTGTGGAAATACATCTGATATGAATCATCAGATATGTGCATTTGCAACCGGCAGTGCAACGTCAATGCGAGTCGTACGTCATTAAAAAAGTCGTACGTCTTTTTAAAACATTTCGCAGGTACAGATATATCTATAACAAATTAAACAACTATAGTTGAATAACAGAGTATTAATTTCGTTCGTCTGTGTTTAATAAAATATGAACTGTGCTGAAATGTTCCTTTTGAAATCATTCTTTGCTCCTGTTGCTGCTGTCAGTTTATTGACAAGCAGTTTTTCTAAATAAAACTGGCTAGCATTGATATTTAGTCTCTCCCGATAGAACCCCTTTCATTTCTCTACCTTCTTCCCCCTATATCTTCCAAAGAAACTGCCGTGGTGTATATTGCTAAAATGTATCGCTAAAATGTAAACAAATGCTGCGTTGTGCTGTCTCTCTATGAAGTTCTGAAGGCGTCGACCCTGGCAACCCATAGCGTCTCCAACCATCATGGCCGACCGGCTCAGACCCAAGGGGTAATCCATAAACCGGAAGTTGAAGTCTCGCGGGAGCTGCCATCTTGTAGCAGAACTTCACCTGCGTTAGCATTTCCATTGACTCCCATTCATTTTGCGTCACTTTGACAGCGAATAACTTTACATCTGGGGTGTTTGAAGACCCCATTTGTCCTTTATTTATTTCTAAAGAAACACGACAATGTATAAATTGCTCCATTACCTTGTAGCTTATGTTATGGCCCGTAGAAGCAGTTTTAGTGAAAGTATGCTAACGATTGCGTCATACCCAAGCGACTCTCTGTCGCACAGCAAAGAGATTACCGTATGGACAGGAGGAGAAGCTTGCGCGCAATCAGGGAAACGTGGAGGCAAAATGACAAAATAATTAATCAGAATACCTAACAAAATTGTCTCCTTCTCCTAGCTCATGGACAGCTCCAACTCACACTCTCCGCCTCTGCGAGTTTCGGAAGGGAATGATTCAGATTTCTCATGCCACATCCACTAGAAGACAGACGGTTTGCTCTCGTCACATCTACGTCGTCAAGCTCTGAGTCTGCGCGTCAGGGACGGAAGTGCTAATAAATCGCCAAAAATTGGCTTCAATCATCTCAATGGAATTCCAATGAGATCGCTCTGTCCATTTCTTATCCACAAGTTTCCTACGCCCCATGAGGCCTTGCGTCAAAAGTGGGCGCGTCTTCCGGTTCGTAGTAAACAAAGCGCAGCTTGACATACTTGACACTCGTTCATTCAACAGTTGACAGTCATTCAAGTTATAGCGATCCAAACTTGCTAACGATGTGGAACACAACCTCAACGAAATTAAAAAGGGTGAAATAACAGTACCTTTACCCTCCGCAGTAGTTGGTTGGGAGTATTATAATAACATTATTAATAATCAATACTCATCAAGGCATGGTGACAGACAGTTGTGTGAGCTGACAAACAATTAAAATAAAAAATACACACTTAGTCATTGTGCTTTGGAGTTTATTCAAAATTGTAAATGAATGTGCCACTTGAATACATTAACTGGCACATTTGGTATTCTGTCAACTCAGGCTTTGATCCTGATTTTAGGTGTAACATCCAAAAATCCATAGTAGAGAACATCCAATCACATGCTGATAGACTTTGTAGAATACACTAATGAACACAGTAAGCTAAACAAATGTACACAGGAAGATTTGTCGTCTTTTGGGAGGTGATGGAAACTTCAGTCGTTGGCAGGATCACTCTGATTTCGTTTTCTGCTCAAGTTCAAAACAATCACGTTTAAGCCACTGAATTAGTTTAGTCCGGTTATACAACCGCGAACAGCACATGTTGTCCCTGAGCTCCGTAACGACATCTCTCATAAAGATTTGCGTCTTTAAATAGTAAAATAATTCTCAGAAAAACAGCTAGCCTCTTCGCTAACTAACACACAAAATACCATTGGAATGCTACTTCTGCCGCCGTACCAGAAGTTTCACCCACTTTATTTTTTACAGAAAACTTGTGTAAAAGTTTCCCGGAAACTTGTGGATACTGTCTATGCTCAGACCCCGCCCAAATCGGCACGTGACTCCTCACTCTCGTGATTTCTCAACCTCACTCTCAGCGTGAATGCCGTGAAAAACAAACACAACACATATAAAGTGGGAAAGAGCTTTGCGATTGACTGTACAGCTAGATTTGACAAAAAAATCGGAGGTATATTTTTACAGACTGCTATAGAAAGAGGAGCAAATAAGGCGGTGGGCCGGAGCTCGAAATTACGAATTTAATACTTACCTCACAGCTGTGTAAGTCTTTTTTTGCTGAGGTCATGTAATAAAATCGTATAAGTACTACAGACAATAGGCTTGTTTGAGATGCGCCTCGCCTCGCCTGAAATGTAGTCAAGAGTAGGTGGCTGCAGTGAGGGGAGGAGTGAAAAAGCGCAATCAAGCGGGACAGATCTCGGTTCTCGCAGTGGATCAGACACCTCCCAGATAGCAAACTGACATTGAATCAATGTGGAAACATGACATCGAAACAACGTTGATCTGACATTGTTTTGCTCATCGAATTAATGTTGAACCAACGTCAGACGCGTCATTCTTTCAAAACTAACGGAAAATCAACTTGAAATCAACGTTGTTTCAACGTTATGATACGTTTCCACGTTGATTCAATGTCAGTCTGCTGTCTGGGCTGTGAGATCAAAGTCTGATATCGCGGGATTCACGCTCGTGCACGTGTTGTTTATAAACTGGATGTAATTTAAGTTCTGTTGCTTTTATATGAAAATAAATATAATGAACAAGATACCCAAAGTACTTGTTATTTAATTACATTCCAAATATGTGTTTATCAATATTTTTTTCTTTAATACAGACATGTGTTTTTATATATTGTTTTAATAAAAATGACATCACACAATAACCCATATAGCACTGTCAGAGAGTTTATTCACCTATAACAAATATGTAGGCTATACACATAAAACATGATATCAGAGTTTTGAAAATCAAACATGTTAAAAGAGAAAAATACATCACGGTTGTTTAAACCAATGAGCATTACGCTGTGTCGTCAGCAAGTCGTTTCCCATCGTGCTTTTGATCAGCGCAGTCGAGTGGAGAGCAACTGCGCGCGACTGCAGAATCCGACAGGTGCGCCTTGCGCTCGCGAGAGTTTTTTGACATACGTCGGCATGACATCAGAGCCAGGCGGTGCGCTCTCGGACACATTTCTAACCGGCATGCATCACGCGCTGATCGGTTCTGCGCAGATTTTGCTCATCTTAAACAAGCCTATTGTTTCCAACTTTGTTGTTTGCAAATTTGACGCAAAATGTCCTTACAAACTCTTACTTTTTTAAACCGACAAATAAGCAGAAGTACTAATCGTAACGTTAGAAAACCTCACGTTTTCTTTGACAACCAATGTAAATAATGAACACAGATTCTACAGTGGAGGCAAATCTTTGTCGGCGACCAGGAAACTGCGTTCTTGAAATTACAATTTTGATTTAATCATTAAAAATTTTTAATTATGTAATGTAGTTCAGTAATACTGAGGTAAAAATTAGGTGATTTATCCATTTAGCCTCAAATGTAAAAAGCCCTGTAACCCTTTCACAGACAAGTTGGGCAAAGTTTGATCAATGTACATTTATGGGTGAACCTGCAAATCACATAGAGTATAGTAGCTGAAAAAGCCGTATTTAACTTAAATTCCAAAGACGTCTTAGATGTGCCGGCTAATGTTGGATTTCACAGAGAATGTTACATGCTCTTTACCAACAAATAACACATAGCCTAAGAAGAGCACATTATAAGATAGAAAAGTCAGCTATTAAAAAACAGTGAAGATTTGTATCAAATGTATATTTTTTTATATAAAATAAATACAATGTCCAGACAGTAGTGTGAAAGTAGTTGTCCAGCTGGAAATCCAATGATTCCAATCCAATGAAATTTGAGCAAGCGGTGGCTGTTCTGTGTAATTTATACCCTGGCTGTGCCAGAAACACCTATTCCCACAACGTCACAGTCAATCAGAATTAAGGCTTCTACCCCAATTTGGCTTATGGCCTGGACTTTGGCCTATTCTGAAATGTTATCTAGTATGAGTTATCCTGTTTCATTCTGATGCATTAGTTTCATTCTGAGGGACTGCTTTTGAGCATGTGCACACAAACTATTATGCATCTCATGCATTGTCAAATAGAGCAAGTGGTGCTCAGAAACATACATTACAGCAACTGCAATGGAGAAGAATAGGGGGAGCAGTTATTCATTAACATTGTAGACAGCATGTACACTGTATTATAGTAGCATGTACGCAAAAATAATATTTGAAGACCGTTGTGTGACGCTTAAATATAAGTTAAAAACCTTAAACATATAATTAAAAAGGTTGCTGCTCAGAAGTCATTCTGAATAGACACATAACCAATTTAGAAAGCCAACCCTTTAGAGTTTACATTTCAATACTCTAAATTAACCAGACTGTTATTAATATTGAGATATATAAGCTCAAACATAAAAACAAAAACAACAAATATTAAGAATTTTATTAAATGTATAAACATATTACGTGAATTTAGGATTGCAACTCATAACCACAACCACGTCCACAACTAAAACATGTTTTTTTAAAGACAGTCATCCCGCACATCCTTTTCAATATTCTATAATAAAATCAACTAATCGAATATTCAGAAAATGACTCATCCCTAATTAATATAGTATTTCAGTGCAAGTGGATGACATGACAAGTCGCAAAAGGCAGTGCAATATGTGTAAGTGGGGTCAAATGTTCATAGCAAATGTAAAAATAAAAAATAAACCAATGTAGCAGCATCATACAGTAGTGTAAACGGCCAGTGTTTTTGTGCAAGAGTCAGTCAGCTGCCCTTAGGTTATTGGAGGGTGGGGTGGAAGGAAGAGACTCTCTATGATTCCCCTATAGAAAGTTAAGAGGATTGTTTTTTGGGAGATGAGCCTTCCTCAACTGTGGGAGGAAGTGCAGAGGTTTTTGGACTTTCTTGGCCAGGTTCTGTTGGTGGTGTCGATAGATCAAGGTGGGTCATCTGTGATGTGGATACTAAGCAACTCCGTGATCTTGACCTGCTCCATCATGATGCTGTTGATGTGATGGTTGTCAACGATCACCTCTGAAGTCATTTGAGTGGAGAGATATGATGTTGTCCTGTCCGTGTATGTGTGTTAGATAAACAACTGAATTATATTCAGATAAATAAACACAGAAAGTGCACATTACTAGATCATTTTAAATCACATTCTTCATTGACATAGTATTACACTCTCATAAAGGATGTGTTAATTAATAACACATTTTTTGTGTTATTGCTATTCTAACACATTTTGTGTGATTTTAAGTTGATCATGTGTAAAAAAAAAAGAATTAGAGAGAGAGAACAACACAGTGTGTCCAACACAATATGTGTTAACTATCATCCTATCACATTGCTGCAACATCACTCTTCGCCTCAGGAAGCAAAACTCGAACCACTTTTTTCAGCCGAAATAATCAGCCAAATTTTCGAGTCCGTTCAGTTCAATGGCATTGTTTATGTTCAGTGCCTCCAAAATGGCCTACTTCCGGATTGATGACACTTCGTGAAAACCCTCTTCGCGTACTAGTACACTACTAACGTTATCTTACTTTTAATATTTTGGGGCAGAAATAGTAAAAGTAACGTTAGTATGGAGTACCAAAATCAGGAAGTCTCTTCATTACAATGGATGACTGGTTTTCGAAGATCAAAAGATTGCTTTAAGTTTATCTCAGAAGATTATTATGCTAGCTTGATGTTTTATGCAAATAAATAGATATTCTTCGTTCTTACACTGCTTGTTAACTACACTTTTACATTATCAGTGTGAATATTATACTTAATCAGTATATGTAACATTATATAAAACAGATTGGTGCCCCTTTGCAGCTTCAAATGGAGGAAACCCTGAAAATACTAGTGACTGTACTACTTGATGAAAAGGAGATATGCAAAAAATTGCAGCATCTCAAGAGTGCAGCAGAAATAATTGATGCTTCCAAATGTCTCCTCCCCTATGCTGCAGAGTACCACAAAGTCACCATTCCACTTGAGGATAACAGTCTGACGTGTGCCATCGACAAGCTGTTTAAAATGTATTGGGTTTGCAATGTAGAATATCCTGCCCAACTCACATCTGTCTTCAATTTCTTTTAAAATGTATATGACATTCCTTTCTCTGGTGGGAAGAGATCTAAAGTTGTGGAGCTTATTTCAAAGCACTTTCCTAAATGGTACCGCCATGTACATATGTCCGAAGTGCAAAAAATCAACTTCAAAAGACATCCGGAAACTTTTAATTCATGCATGTCCATGCACATTCTGATGGACAGGATTATACAATTGTTTGTAGTCAGAACAACTGTCAACGAACATACCATAACTTCAATTCTTATGCTAAACATCTAAATCGAGAACATGCTCAAGCTGCAAACCCAGTACATTCAGAACAAGATTCTGACACTACCATGAGTGAGAACTTCTCATCTGCATCTTGCTCTGCTGCATCTTGCTCTCCTGCTGTTGATATTCTAGAGACTTATTTTGATGGCTCCAGTAATTGCAGGACTTCTGACTACCAAAGCTGTGCAGCAGCATTTGTTGCAAAAATGTACTCCTCTTCAAATTGTACCCTGACCGATGTGCAAAGAAGCATCACATGCACAAAAGATCTTCTCTGTGAAACTCTGGACTGTTTGCAAGAGAGAACCACATCTTTGCTTAATCGTTACTCTGTACCCAATGATGAATTGCAGACTTTGATGAAAGATTTTGAAAGAGGACGAAATATGTTTGAGGAAGTTGATACCCCTACAAAATGACCAAGTATTTTGCTGAAAACCACTCTTTTGTCAAGCCAACAGAAATCTTCCTTGGAAACAGAGGTGACACTGCAAGAAAGCAAGGTAAATTAACTCAAGTGTTCATACAAGGCTCGAAATTGCGACCATTTTGGTCGCATATGCTCCTGAATTTTAACCTGTGCGACCTAAAAATATATTTGGGAGCATTAGTGCGAGTGCAAATAATGGTTGTGGTGCGACCTGTTTTCATTTCTCTACAAAAAGTTCGCAAATTACTGTTTACCTTATGTGCGATGATACGCGTAGCCGGACCATCATAGAGAGCCTAAGTCCCGCCCCTCCGCTTCCGGTTCATGGGACCTTATTTCGGAAAAACAATGCATGGTCAGTCAATGGCGAGAGATAACTTATCGGTAACACTTTAGAATAATGGTCCGTAGTTAACAAGTATCTATGCAGGAAGTAATAGGTAGTACTGCATTAACACCGAAGTTAATACTATTAACTAATGTGGAAGCAATATTAACTAATTATTATTATTATTACTAGCATTAAGTAATAGGTAATTTAGTACAAAGGTAGTTCCTTGGTAGGTATTTGATTATTACTAAAGAAATATATCCTCATTGAGAACTACTTGTGAACTAAGAAATAATAACCAATTAATTACTAATCACAAAAGTCTAAAAAGTGAACAATTATGGGGGTTTTACTCTTAACATGGTCATAACGTTTCAGAAGAGTGTGCCTCAAATGGGTTCTTTGTGGAAACCAGTTTATGAATATTACATCCCCCCAAATACATTAGCTAGGTTGAGATTGTGACCACTACTCTTGCCAGGATGGACGCATGTTCTCTGTTTATTTAAAACTTAAACAAAATAATACTAATAAAGACAGTTTTTAAAAATAAACCTTAAATAATTAGGAAGTGATGCTGACACTCTCATGATTGGATTAGTTCACTATTATGAGCTCTATTGAATGTCAGTCACATATATCTCAGACTCCAAAGACCTATAACTTTATGTTACAGTAGCTGCCTGAGGAGGACTTCTCTTTAGGATATGAATATAAACATTGATGTACACTTGTCAAAAACAATTTGCATCTTTAAAGGGCAACTCCACCCATTTGCATTAAGCTTTCCATTGTTAGAAACCCAGTTATACTATTGAATGGTCATGCAACACTTTATCATTTTCCCCTGAGACGAGAGAAATCTGCTATTTACCTTTTCACTTCCTCCTACAATGACGCAAAAATCGTCATTTTACGTCATTGTTGGCGGAAGTGTAAGAGAGGGCGATTTCAGTAAAAAACTACAAGCCCGAGTCCCCACCCTTTCAAACCCGCCAATAGGGGGTTGGACCTATTGCGCTAACAGACCTATCACAGATCAGTGCCAATGCGTTTGATTTCACTGGCAGAAACGTTTTGAAAATGTGGACGAAACTACTGAATACGCTGACGGATGCGTTATGGAGGATTGGGATTAACATTACACATCTTTTTTGGACGCTAAGCTAGCAGGCTCCTGTTCTGTGGAGAAAGCTGAGTAGTAGGGGTTACTGTCCTCTTTTTCCTGGACATGTCCGGCCGTCGATGTCCGGGATTCAGCTTTTAATTTCTGAAGTCGCCATTCATTGTTTACATGTAAGTTACAGCTTTTGTTTCAATCTAACTCAATTCCTTATGATTGGTGAATCTGACTGTTGTGTTTACATGAACGCCAAACAAGTGATCGGTTGATGCGTTTTAACATTGCTAAGAAAATTCCTGCTCCTCCGTGAGAGATACGAGACCGGTAACTTACGTCTTAGGTGCCGCTCATCGGTAATCACGCCACCGGCCTCGCGCCGTTATCCACACAGCCGGCACTCATCCTAGTCGACACAGTAAACCTGGCTCGTCTCGCGCCGTTATCCACACAGCTCGCACTCATCCCGGTCGACACAGTAAGACCTGGCTCGTCTCGCGCCGTCATGCACACAGCTCGCACTCATCCCGGTCGACACAGTAAACCTGGCTCGTCTCGCGCCGTTATACATACAGCTCGCACTCGTCCAGGTAGCCACAGTAGCTGCTAAACATGACTCGTCTCGCGCGATTATCCACACAGCTCGCACTCGTTCCGGTCGACACAGTAAACATGATGAATGACGACTGTAGAACGCAAAAGCCGAATCGCGGACATTTTGGGCGATCTCGAAACACATTTTCGGACAGACTCATCACGGAGAATCACTAGTAGACTGTTGTTTACATACTGCGAGGTTCAGCGGTAGGCGTATCCTCCTAGGGCAGCGAAGCAAATGAATTCTGGGAGTTGTTGTTTTTTATTCACATAAGCCAAAAATAAATTTTCTGTCTTTTCTCAGTCTAGAAAGCTCCAAATTAAAAAATAATTTCACATTTCTTCTACATAAATGACCCATTTTAAATACACATTCATCTTTCCAGAGGTGGAATTACCCTTTAATGAAGACATTGGCTGCATTTATGTTACAATAAGCGCAAAACCACATCTTCCAGATTACAGTGTTTGTTAGGATATTAGTGCCTCACAGAACCTGTACAGTATGTGTAAAATTTTAAATTAAATAACTTGTATTATTTGTGAAAAACATGTTAACTCCTCACTAACTACTTAAGTGTTACCTTGTCATCCCGCAGGAAACTACTAGTGATGTCGATCCATTATTTTAAAGTGAAAAACATGTTAACTCCTCACTAAACTACAAGCGTTACCTTATGTAAACATTGCGGGATGACAAGGTAATGCTTGTAGTTAGTTAGGAGTTAACATGTTTTTCACTTTAAAATAATGGACGACATCACTACTTGTTCCTGCGGGATGACAATGTAACGCTTAAGTAGTTATTGAGGAGTTAACATGTTTTTCACAAATGATACAAGTTATTTAATTTTATATTTGACACATACTGTACAGGTTCTGTGAGGCACTAATATTCTAACAAACACTGTAATCTGGAAGATGTGGTTTTCCGCTTATCGTAACATAAATGCAGCCAATTTCTTCATTAAAGATGCAAATTGTTTTTGACAAGTGTACATCAATGTTTATATTCATATCCTAAAGAGAAGTCCTCCTCAGGCAGCTACTGTAACATAAAGTTATAGGTCTTTGGAGTCTGAGATATATGTGACTGACATTCAGTAGAGCTCATAATAGTGAACTAATCCAATCATGAGAGTGTCAGCATCACTTTCAATTATTTAAGATTTATTTTTAAAAACTGTCATTATTAGTATTATTTTATGTGTAAGTTTTAAATAAACAGAGAACATGCGTCCATCCTGGCAAGAGTAGTGGTCACAATCTCAACCTAGCTAATGTATTTGGGGGGGGGGGGGTGTAATATTCATAAACTTGTTTCCACAAAGAACCCATTTGAGGCACACGCTTCTGAAACATTATGACCATGCTAAGAGTAAAACCCCCATAATTGTTCACTTTTTAGACATGTTACTTTTGTGATTAGTAATTAATTGGTTATTATTTCTTAGTTCACAAGTAGTTCTCAATGAGGATATATTTCTTTAGTAATAATCAAATACCTACCAAGGAACTACCTTTGTACTAAATTACCTATTACTTAATGCTTAGTTAATATTGCTTCCATTTAGTTAATAGTATTAACTTCGGTGTTAATGCAGTACTACCTATTACTTCCTGCATAGCTACTTGTTAACTACGGACCATTATTTTAAAATGTTACCAACTTATCTTTTTATTCCGTCTGAACTGTGTCCTGGATTACACATATGATGTTTGTCAATTTAAAAGATAATTATGAAAGCCAAGAAAGTCGCAGTTCGTCATAAAATTTTTAGTTTTATGTGAAAAACCCTCAATGAACATAGCCTCAGTAAAGTTCGCTTCATTCATTGAGAGAAAATGTGCGCCTTTGGGGTTTGTAGTCTTTGTAATTACGTATTTTCACAGTATTATATCTCAACAGTTTTACATCAAACTGCGACTTTCTTGACTTTAAAATGTGTCTTTTAAATTGACAAACATCATATGTGTAATTCAGGGATCAATTTAAACGAAATCAAAATATTTGTTATCTCTTGCCATTGACTACCATTCAATATTTTTCCGAAATAAGGTCCCATGGTGGTCGACCGGAAGGGGAGGGACTCTATTCTATGCAACGTTACATAACCAATCAAACTTCATCCTTACGTTCTTAACTTAAAAGCAGATTTTAGATTGGTTAATATTAGCTGTCAATCACTCCCTTCGCGGCGCTCTGTTGTCACGTGACAGGGAGCCGACTACCGCGCGAAATTAAGGCTGAGAGAAGATTAAACGAACGCTGACAGATTTCTTTTAATAGCTTGTTTTCACGTGACGTCACAACACTGCGTTGCCATGGCACGAAGATCAGATGGAGGGCAGGAAGTGAATTTCTATATTAGGAAGCACTAAAACACACTCAAATGCCTATGTTTTGCGTCGTTTATGGTTGCTCAAATCGATCAAACCACAAAGATTTTTTTATTGTGTGCCAAAAGTTGTTGTTCATAAGGGGGGAAATACAAGAAATTGACAGAAAAACACCGGTAAAAAATGCCTTGTAAACCTAATTTGCGTCTGCGGAGGAGCCGAATGGGAAAATGCCCGTGTGCAGTGATCACTTCGTCAAATGTGAGTTAATACATTATTTATGTGGCTTATAATTACATTATTCAGGTGTTTAAATACACTTATGTGGCTGTTTGTGTAACGAGCCAGTTTCTGAACTTTGTAAAGTCAAAGCATGTCTGTAAAGCCCTACTATTCGACACGGGATTAGTATTATCTGGTGACCTGTAGTAATTTGTAATAATTGCGGAGTTTGTCTGTTATCTTAATCCTGTGCGAATCGGTCTGTAATTTGTAAAGTAATAATTCCCCCGCAAATTACCTACTATATTTCGCCGAACACCGAGGTCCTGTGATAATATTAGTCCAGTGCGAATCGACATCTCTGTGATTTGGCCGGATCATATATCATTTTTTCAAGGTTTTTGTTTCATCTGCGCCTTTTTATCCATCTTTCACGGATAATAGAGGCTGAGTTGGAGTGTTTTAATAGTATTTTAATAGGTGCGGGGTCATATCGCTAGTACACAGGGCTGTAGTACTCGAGTCCGGTCTTGGACTCGAGTCCGAACTTGAGACCGTTTTTCTATGGTCTCGGACTTGTCTCGGACTCGCTGGTATTTGGACTCGGACTTGTCTCGGTCTCGGCCACTGGTCTTGCCAAATATGGCGTTTGGTCTCTACCGAGTCCAACATTTTTGTATGCGTGTTAATTTATTACTAGCCTATCAGGGTAACGTTAACTTAGAAAATGCCCAAATTAACCGACCAAGTGCTCACTACAACGGAGCGCGTCTTCTCATGCTGTTACTATAGTTACTGGGTGTTGCGCACAATTCTAATGATTCCCGCAGGTCTCCCATTTATAATGTGGGATATTCCCGCAATCGTAATCCACACAGATTATAAAATCAAATCATTCTTTTAATAACTATCTGCCAGACAATTTCACAAACCGCATGAGTGTTCAATGGTGCCGCATCTTCTCTTCTCTCATGTGTTGTGGAAGGCGCATCAAGCGCTGCCGCAATGATACACACTCGCGCTCAGGAGTCGGGACATGACGGAATATTCACTTGCATTCGAGCCAGTCAGTGCATCGTGTATAAAGCTTAACATTTGCACGTCTTTTTAAGTCTTACCAGTTTAACATTCAAGTAATTTTAAACTATCAGTCCTTGCGCGCTCTCTGGGATGACTATGCGCACATTCATTGAAAATCCGCCTCAAGAACAGCTGGCCAGTAACAAAAGTTATTTTTCACGGATTAGCTATATTGCTTTAACACTCAAATCCGGTCTTCGTGAGTATAATGGTCTAAACATAGTCGGTTTTGTCTTTAATAAGCATAAAACATGCCAGTATGAACAGAGAATATATGCTCTTAGCTCTTAAAGTGACAGCAACCATATGTGTCGTTCATTAATTTTGTCGTCAAAACAAGAAAAGAGAGCTTTAAATTAAAGGAATCAGGATTAGCCTATGTGTTTAATTTATTCAGGACTAAAATACTATCCAGTGTTATTTTCCATTTGATTAGTTTATTCAGTTTCTGTCTATGAACACTAGTGTAGACCTATTCAAAAACGTTTCTCTTTATTTGTATCTTTATTGTATTTATTTGTGTAACTTTTTTCAATTTAATTGACTATTTAAATCAAGCCTTGTGTTGTGTAAATTCTTAACAACATTACCCCATTGTAATGAGCACAAACATTTAAGCAACATAAATTTTAAAATTTTGTTTGGCGTAAATGAAATTCAGGCCCTGAAGACTTTTTTTTCCTGTCCTGGACTCGGTCTTGACTTCGGACTCGAACCTTTTTAAACTTCGGTCTTGACTTGGACTCGAACCTCATTGGACTCGAGTCTTGACTTGGACTCGACTAGTCCTGGTCTTGGACTTGTCTTGGACTCGACAAAGGTGGTCTTGACTACAGCCCTACTAGTACAACTAACTCATACAATTTGCAGAAAGAGAAAGCTGAAAACAATAAGAGCAAAAACAAAAAGAACGATTAGATCACAGGCTTCGACTTATCCCTTGCGAATGCGCCACACGAAATTCAGATGTGGGTGGGTAATTTCAAATTCACATGTGGTCCCCAGGTAATACTAATCCCGTGCGAATAGGGCTTTAGTTGCTGATATCTACAGCCTCAATGGCAGGCAAATCTCTCAATTCAGTTGAAAATCGGTCCTCTTCATAACGTAAGGATCACGTCCAATTTCGATTTTCTGTTTATATATTTCTCTTGTAATAGCGTCTAAAGTAGTACAGTACGGATTTTCCTCCATCTCGTCCATTGCGCTCTTCACTCCTTGCCCTCCACCTGCAGTCCGCGCGTAAATACAATCACGTGACTGCAAACCACCTATAGCCTACACCGTCACATAAAGAGCTAAACGTAAAATTTAACGCCGCATAAACCATCGCCAAAGAAGAGCTTGCCTTCAGTAAATTTAAACCCATGTTGCAGCTCATGAAAAAGAACGGAGTTGTGATTAAAGGAGCATAACGCAAGTCTCTGAGTTTTTGCAGAACTACGCCCCCTCTGGTGACAAATGAAACTGCGTGCGCGCTCATGGAATACCATAGACTTTATAGAGTAGACATATTCACGGAATACACGCACGTTGCACGAGCTTCATAACCAAAGGAGCATCAGGCACACATCTTTTGTTACAGTCATAATGAGGTAATACAGTTATAAATCTGCAAGTCATTTAAAATATATGAAAGGAAAGGCATTTCAGTAAATTACACACTTATGTAGGCCTATGTGTGTGTGAGGGGAAAACAGGGGTAGAAAACTTCGGCTTTTGTTTCCATTGATCTCCATGTTGAACTGTTTTATGTGCTTACTGTAGCCTATCCACTTATGATTGTATTATTATGGAAACACGTTCATGAACACGTTCTGAGCCCTAGAGCAGACCGCCCGAGATCTCTCCGTTTGTTGAAAGCCTTCCCGATGTTGACTCTAGTCTTATTCCGACGCCTGGCACTGGACAGACAGAAGTTGTATTTTCTTTGTCTTACGTGGAGTTTGCGTTGGGGTTTGTAATGAACTACAAGCCGGTCTCTTTGGGGCTGTTTTTACACCTGGCCACAATGCGTTTTCTCAGATCTATTTGATTTATAAAAACGATTCCATTACACCTGGTCACATAAATGTGTTTTTACAAAACGGATATTAATCTGATATTCAATTCCCGCGTTATATACAGATTTCATGAAGTGCACGTCACCGAAAGCAACAGATGAGCTGCATTTTATAAATCATCAGCTTCGGCTATTTCAAAATCAGCAAAGACAGCAATAAGAGAGAGCGGCAGAAGCCCTGGTATGAGATCATTTCATTTCTTAAGGCTACTTTTAATGAAGATAGTGGAGGTAGAAGGTAACTTAGTGTTAATCGGTATGCGGCAGGGCCGGCGATTGCTATGCCGCGAACTCGGCGGTTGCCTGGGCGCCAAATGTGTTGGGGCGCGGGCGCGCGCTCTGACCGTCGCCCTTGACCTACTCTGCTACTCCCCATTGATCGAAATCACAGAGTTAGAATGAAAAAAAAAGAAAAACGTTTATTAAAGATGGACATCCTAAGGCGCCCCTCAGCCACACGTTTAATAACTTAATTACTGATTATTAGACTGAATTGATGATTATTGTCGATCTTTTCCCGGGGGTTGCGTTACGTTGGGCAAGTGCTCAGCTGCTGTCGCGTAATCGGAAATGAAGCGGTATAAATAAACCCTCTGGTCCACAGGGACGAACACAGAGAAAGCAACAAAATAAAAAGAAAGTCCAGTTTAAAGGTTAGCCTTCTCATCTCAGCCATAAAGTGTCAGACGCAATAAATCAGGCGTAGCAGCCTACTTGAGATTCCCGGAATGACCGAACGTGCTTTTGGGCCGAGACCTCTCATAGCCTATGTTTATTATTTTTTGTCTTAACGGCCCATACAACTCGTACATCGGCAGCCCATTCGTTTTGTTTTGCTTAATTGCCGACGTTGAGTTGCTTCCAAGTCTATAGCTTACTTATAGAAATTTGTACAAAACTAATTATGAAAGTTTCTTTTATATTTCATTGCATTTGTTTTACAATATAGCCTATTATGTTGAAGTGTAATGTAGACACTGTAACTAATAGAGGTTTGATTTTTTCTTTGTTCAATTTGCACACTGAATTGCAGCAGATTGATGAATTTAACATTTAAATTTGATTTAAAAATGAATTAAACATTAAAATGCACAACAGTTGGGACTCTGAAACCCCCTTAGTTGTAGCAGCCAGGTAATAATTGTAATTTATCTACAAGATATTACATTACACAGATAAAACAATGCAGCTATGTAGGATGATAGAAATATCCTTGAATGTTATTTGTAGCATTTGTATAAACAATTTATTACAGATCCTTCAACTTGTTAAAGTTTTGGAGTGATTATAAGAGTATTTTTGTTTAGTTTAATAATTACTCATCATCAGTTTTGGGCATATTACTTAAAAAATAATTAGTTACAGTTACTTCTCACAAATTCTCACAGAGTTAGTAACTGAATTAAATCATTATAAAAGTAACTAATTACCAGGGAAAGTACCTATTGTGTTAAAAAAGTTAAAATAGGCCTAACTTGGATGCACCCAATATTAAATATGTTAAATTAATTAAATGGATTGGACACTATAGAATAAATTATTATTATAAAACATTGTACACTTATCTACACTATTGTAATGTTGCTGTGGGCAACATTGGCTGACACCAATAAAATGCAATATATTATTGTAAAAATTTTCATTACTATAGTAGAACAATACATAACATTTTAGCGTAAGCTTTTAGCGTAATATGGGTCGCAAGATGGCGCCGATGTTGTTGGCATGCCGTCTGCAGTCAGCCCTGCTACTATCTCTTGCACTCACTACGTTTTCATATATGCCTCTCTCAGTTTTATATTGCAATGCTATACTGGTCTACGACCGTTTACAACTTCTAAACATCCGCAGCACGCTCTCCACCCTGCCCAACGTCAGCTGTGATGTTTGTGGACCGTGTTTTGAGCTTCCACCCCGCCCTTCCCTCCCTCCTGCACACCTTTGCCAGGTTCAAGCCGATCTACCTCGCCGGAGACGCCGAAGAAGGCGCGGCAAGCGCGGTGGTATCGCTGTGCGACTCAGATCGGCCGCTCTGCTGGGGCTATGATCACCTCGCCCTTCTCCGACGGGGATCGGATTTTCCTCACTATTCCACCGGCCAGTCTTCTCTGGATGGCCCCCCTCGATGGCTGCGCCCTATCATACCCGGATTCCTCTCTGCACCTGCTCGGATATTCAGTCATCGTCGCCGTGGTGGAGCCAATCTAAACAACCTGCGCTCGCTGCGCCGAGATTTACAGCCAGAGACAGATTCATCGCGGCTGAGATTTGCACTCATCAATGCCCGGTCCCTGGTAAATAAAACTTTCATCTTAAATGACTTTTTTGCCTCTCAAACGCTGGATTTCTTGTGTGTTACTGAGACTTGGACAAAGCCTGGCGAGTTATCTCCGTTCTCAGAACTGGTGCCTCGCGGCTGTCATTTCTTAAACTCTCCGCGCTTGTCTGGCCGGCGGGGGTCTCGCCACTGTTTTTAAAAACACTTTTCAGTGCCGACCTCTTCCTACGGGCTTTTACCGTAGTTTTGAGGTACAAGTGTTACAATTAGTCTTAGCAAACCCCATTTCCATTGCTCTAATTTATCGTCCTCCTCAGCAAAATAAGGACTTTTTAAGTGAGTTTGCTGCACTGTTGGGCGATTTATTGATCAGATATGACAAGATATTACTGCTGGGTGACTTTAACATTCATGTTTGCTGTGCTTCTAAACTATACTCTGCTGACTTTCAAAACATGATCGAGTCGTTTGATTTCACTCAGTGGGTTTCTGGCCCAACTCACATCCACGGCCACACCCTTGATTTGATTTTAACCCATGGCTTCTCTATCTCGGACATAGAAATCAGCAGTGCATCTTTCTCTGATCACTTCCCTGTACTTTTTACTGTTCCTCTGACTGGACGCACACTTAAAAATCCATCGTTGGCACGTTTAACTCGCTGTCTTAATCAACGCTCTATTGAAGACTTTGCTACAGCCTATCATGATGTGCGAAATTCCTTGGAATCTAACTCTACTCTACATAACCTGGATGCTGATGCACATCTCAATCTTTTTAACTCCACCTGTTCAGTTATCATGAATTCTATTGCACCATTGAAGTATAAAAAGCATAAGCCTGCACCAGTGCCTTGGCACACTGACACCACACGTACCCTTAGAAGAGCAAGTAGACAGGCCGAGCGCCAGTGGAAAAAGGACCATCTGCAGGTTTCATATGAAATCATGAAAAACGCATACAAGGCGTTTCAGAAGGCTGCAAAGTCTGCAAAATGTAAACATTTTTCTGAACTCATATCTAAAAACTGTCATAAACCACAAGTTCTTTTTGCTACTATTAATTCAGTGTTAAACCCTCCTGTGCATCCCACCTTAGAACCCTCTACTGTTCTCTGTGATAACTTTGGGAAGTACTTTGTTGATAAGGTCACTACCTTAAGATCTCAATTGTCTAACTCTGGATATGCACATGTTGATCCATTATGTCTTTCCACCTGGTCTGAGTTTGAGCCGATTGATCTGGACACTTGTAATGAAATTGTTGGTCATATAAAACCTACTATCTGTCCACAGGATATTATTCCACCTTCTTTCCTAAGACAAATCATGATCACAGTTGGTCCTGGCCTCTTACTTTTAATTAACAAATGCCTGTCAACTGGTTCTTTTCCTAGCAGTCTGAAAGTTGCCGTGGTGACGCCATATCTTAAAAAAACTAATCTCGATCCTTCTGATCTCTGTAACTTTCGTCCTATCTCTAACCTACCTTTTATTTCGAAAATCATTGAGAGAGTTGTACTGATGCAACTACAATCATACTTATCCGTTAATTCTCTCCATGAAATTTTTCAATCTGGTTTTAAAGCTTTACATAGTACCGAATCTGCTCTCTTAAGAGTCTCAAGTGATATTTTCACTGCAACTGATTCTGGGAAATCTCTGGCTCTAGTTTTATTAGATTTGAGTGCTGCATTTGACTTAGTCGATCACGAGGTCTTGCTGCGACGTCTGGAGATATCTGTGGGCTTTCGAGGTATAGTCTTGCAGTGGTTCCAATCCTATCTGACCAACAGGTGTTTTAGTGTCCGTATTGGGCATCAATCTTCCTCTACTATACCTCTGACCTGCGGAGTCCCACAGGGATCAATCCTGGGCCGGTATTGTTTATTTTATATTTGCTACCTCTGGCTACTATTTTTAACAAACACGGGGTATCCTTTCATTTGTACGCCGACGATACTCAGATTTACTTCCCTCTAAACAATAACGCTAAACATGGTCTACAACCCTTGCTTGCCTGCTTAAGTGAGCTTAAGCTCTGGCTCTCTAGCAACTTTTTAAATTTAAACGAAAATAAAACAGAAATAATTATCTTCGGCCCCAGGGACAACTGTGCGTTTGATGTCGATCGCGGTACTCTCGCACAGTATGAAACCCACTGTGCAAGAAATCTGGGCTTTCTGTTTGACCACAACCTAAAATTCGATAAACAGATCAGTGCCGTCGTAAAGTCATGCTTTTTTCACCTCCGCCAAATTTCTAAAGTGAAACCCTTTCTAACTCAGTGTAATCTTCAAACAGTGATTCATGCATTTATAACATCACGACTAGACTACTGTAATTCTCTGTATTTTGGTCTATCTCAGTCTTCTCTCTACGCTTACAGCTTGTGCAAAACGCTGCAGCTAGACTCCTCACTGGCACACGCAAATATGAATCGATCACCCCTATTTTATTCAAACTTCACTGGCTACCTGTCAAATTTAGAATTGATTTTAAAATTTTACTTTTTGTTTATAAAGCTCTTAACAATTTGGCCCCTCAGTACTTGACCGATCTGCTTTGTCCGTACACTCCTACTCGCACCCTGAGATCCAGTGACCACTGCCTTCTTGTCGAGCCTAGATCCAGACTCAAAAAGCGAGGCGACCGTGCTTTTGCGTCTGCTGGTCCAAAACTCTGGAACAGTTTGCCTGTCTACATCAGACTAGCTCCCTCAGTTTCTCATTTTAAATCTTCTTTAAAGACTTATTTATTTTCTCTCGCTTTCAATTCTCCCTGATTGTAAATTGATTATTTTTCTGTCTTGTGTATTATTTTTTACTTATTGTTATTATTATTATTATTTTTATTATTATTATTATTATTATTATTTTTCTACCTGTACAGCACTTTGGTCAGCCCTGGCTGTTCTTTAAATGTGCTTTATAAATAAATATTGTATTGTATTGTATAACATACATACTGTACATAATACACAATTTTAGGTTTAGAATTTTTAATATTAATATTGCACAGACCACAACTGGCCAACAAATAAGTCGTAAAAAAAATGATGCTTAAATGTACCAAAAATAAAATAATAATAAGGGGGGGGGGGGGGCGCTAAAATCAATCTCGCCTAGGGCAACCAAAGGGATAGAACCGGCCCTGCGTATGCGTCTTACTTTCACTTTCATTTGCGATAGATTGCGGCGCGCTGGCTTATAAATACACTCGCCTGCTCATCTGATGCACGTCGTCATATATGACTAAAACAACATGACATAGCCTGTTTTCAACAACCAGATGCATTTACACTTGTCCAGTTTCATCTGGAATACAGCCCAGACCACGTCCTCAATGGTTTGAGCTGTCGGATTCAAATCCGTCTGGATTCAACCTGTCTTTTCACGATCGAATAAGTTATCCGATCACAGAAAACGCATGAAGTGACCAGATGTAGACTAAACAGCCCCTTTGAATCCATCTTCTACTTTTGGGAAAGTTGACTAAAGTTGCGTCGCTCGAGTTGTCTTATCTGATACGGAGAACGGCGGCGAATACACTAACCTGCAGACATAGGCAGGCACATAGCCAGGCGAGCGTGAACGCGCATGACGTCACGCCCAGTCTCAGATTCGAGCCCGAATCCCTCTTATTTATTTCACTGTACAGGATTATAGAGGCGATCGCAGTGATCAGAGAAGGGCTCATTCAGCCCATCAGGCGATTGTTTCAGCATGTATGGGTTAGAAAACGGCTAATTTTAACATAAAATGTTGCGCAATGCACCTTTAACATGACGTATGGAAATGAGAAATCATGTGCCAATATCATCGGGGTCATAGCAGATAGTATCCGCGACAACACCGCAGTTAAAGTGTCGTCAGCTCAGTGCATCTCTTTCATTATCGATGGAGACTCTGACCTGTCTGTCAAGGAGTGTGTGATCTTGTATGTCCGCGTCC
Source organism: Hybognathus amarus (assembly GCA_030378365.1). Lineage (NCBI taxonomy): Eukaryota > Metazoa > Chordata > Actinopteri > Cypriniformes > Leuciscidae > Hybognathus > Hybognathus amarus. The sequence continues at coordinate 49,583 of JAQIUQ010000488.1, forward strand.
TGCTTGATGGACAGCCCACATCCTCGTTAGACACGTTGAGGTGGAACATGCCAATGCTGATAGTGAGGATGTTTTTTATTCGTATTTATATTGTTTTAATAACACATAGCTTATTTAGTGTTATATAGCAATATATGAGTAATATCATAATAAATACTTTGCTTGTTTCATTAATGGATGAATCAGCGTTTTTTAAACGTATCTCTTGAATGAATGATTCAATAACAAATACATTTAAGTCACATGTCGCCACCTAGTGGAGTAACAATGTGATCGATACAATTGTTATTTGAAGCTCCATGTTACTTTCAAAAGGTGCTTGTCTCTATTTTGATCTCTTCTGTAGACGTCAGTGTTTATATCCAAACCATAATCTTTAATTCTAGTTCCGATTCAAGTTCTTCTGTGATAAGAATATTTGTAACACAGAAATAACAATACTGCGTAGTTGAATATCTGGGTCAAGCAGGAGCACAATAATGTTCCGCTGTGATTTTTAATAGACAAAAAGTTGTCATTTAGGAATCTTCTAACACAGTAGAAGATCTGATCCGAATCAGCGTTGAGGGTCCTCCTTTGGAGGCGTTCGATGCCTCAGTGAAGAGATGGATGGAGGAGGGAGAGCCAGGAGACCAAATTTCAAATCCTGGCCACAGGATGTGTAAAGCCCCATTGATTGTTGATTGGTGTTGTTTTTTTAAATAAAAGAAATCTGTTTATATATAATTTGTAGTTGTGGTGCTCCTTAATTTTTGGTGGGTGCTCCTAAATTTTTGCTGGTGCTCCTAACTTTATGAAGTTGGTAGCACCAGTGCTACCAGAGTAAAAAAGTTAATTTCGAGCCCTGTTAATAGCAGATACATGTCAATACATATCTATTATTGATACCCTAAAGTTTCTTTTTGACAATGAACAAATGCAAAAGCTCTTTGTGGATTCAACTGAAAGTGATGGTAAATTGCGTGACTACTGTGATAGCTCACATTTTAAAAATCACAAATTGTACAGTAGATTTCCTCAAGCTTTACAAATTCAACTTTATTTTGATGATTTTGAAACAACAAATCCTTTAGGCTCTAAAACCAAAGTTCACAAAATGGGAGCAGTTTATTTTGGTTTGAGGAATTTACCTTCTAGATTTAACTCATCTCTTGAAAACATCCATCTACACTCACCGGCCACTTTAGGTACCCCATGCTAGTAACGGGTTGGACCCCCTTTTGCCTTCAGAACTGCCTCAATTCTTCGTGGCATAGATTCAACAAGGTGCTGGAAGCATTCCTCAGGGAGTTTGGTCCATATTGACATGATGGCATCACACAGTTGCCGCAGATTTGTCGGCTGCACATCCATGATGCGAATCTCCCGTTCCACCACATCCCAAAGATGCTCTATTGTATTGAGATCTGGTGACTGTGGAGGCCATTTGAGTACAGCAAACTCATTGTCATGTTCAAGAAACCAGTCTGAGATGATTCCAGCTTTATGACATGGCGCATTATCCTGCTGAAAGTAGCCATCAGAAGTTGGGTACATTGTGGTCATAAAGGGATGGACATGGTCAGCAACAATATTCAGGTAGGCTGTGGCGTTGCAACGATGCTCAATTGGTACCAAGGGGCCCAAAGAGTGCCAAGAAAATATTCCCCACACCATGACACCACCACCACCAGCCTGAACCGTTGATACAAGGCAGGATGGATCCATGCTTTCATGTTGTAGATGCCAAATTCTGACCCTACCATCCAAATGTCGCAGCAGAAATCGAGACTCATCAGACCAGGCAACGTTTTTCCAATCTTCTATTGTCCAATTTCGATGAGCTTGGGCAAATTGTAGCCTCAGTTTCCTGTTCTTAGCTGAAAGGAGTGGCACCCGGTGTGGTCTTCTGCTGCTGTAGCCCATCTGCCTCAAAGTTCGACGTACTGTGCGTTCAGAGATGCTCTTCTGCCCACCTTGGTTGTAACGGGTGGTTATTTGAGTCACTGGTGCCCTTCTATCAGCTCGAACCAGTCTGGCCATTCTCCTCTGACCTCTGGCATCAACAAGGCATTTCCGCCCACAGAACTGCCGCTCACTGGATGTTTTTTCTTTTTTGGACCATTCTCTGTAAACCCTAGAGATGGTTGTGCGTGAAAATCCCAGTAGATTAGCAGTTTCTGAAATACTCAGACCAGCCCTTCTGGCACCAACAATCATGCCACGTTTAAAGTCACTCAAATCACCTTTCTTCCCCATACTGATGCTCGGTTTGAACTGCAGGAGATTGTCTTGACCATGTCTATATGCCTAAATGCACTGAGTTGCCGCCATGTGATTGGCTGCTTAGAAATTAAGTGTTAACGAGCAGTTGGACAGGTGTACCTAATAAAGTGGCCGGTGAGTGTATGGCCCTGTCCCAATATCCGCACTTCTGCCCTTGTGCCCCTCAAATGCGCGTTCTCGCTAAGGGGTGCAAGACCGTAGGGTGTCCCGATCCTCTAATGTGTTCTCCAGGGGTGATCGTAAGGGCACTTAATGCACCCTTTTCGCAAGTGTGCATCAGACCTCACTTTGCTGTGGGATATTACCCAGAATCCTTGTAGTGTTGTGACGTTTCGAACAGCTAACCAATGGGGGAGAACGGTTGCTATGGTACTGTTCGGGAGCGCAAACTCCGACGAGAAAGGTGGTGAAGTGTTCTTCCAAGGCGGCGAAATGTAAAAATATTAGTATTATTAAGTTACGAAATGTAGTTTTAAGAGTTTTTCACTCGAGAATATAGTTGTTTAAACCTCAAATCTGTGGTTTATTTATAAAGATAGCGCCTGTTTAAAAAAATTGATCGGACATTTTCGGAGTTCCAGGTGATCACCGGGCGGCGGGCCGGTGCTCAGCGCTCTGTACCCCGCCTGCAACAGCCTTGCCCCGGCTAGTCATTCTGACGTTTCCCGCGGGCTCTCTGTCTAGTGTTTAAACATGAGCTATAAATCGGCTGACATCTAACGGGCGACCTTTGGTCTCATTAATCTATTAACTTATTTGTTCCCTGGCAAATCGTGGGGAAAGTGAAGTTTTATAACTATATTTAGACTATTTAAATGTAACGTTGTAACGTTAGCCTGTTATATTTGACTGAATCTTTTAACTTGCCTTATTTCTTGACTTTTACATCTTCTTAAACTTTTTAGGCTACTTATACTTTAATAATGGCTATTGTTGATCAATAAAACTGAAATTTAACAAAAGACAGGGTTGTGTCATTTGATTTCATATAAGAATATTTTAATATATAGCCTATATATATATAAACAACATGTATTTTTTCATGAATGGGGTGGGAAGAATTTCATTATCAATTTCCATAATAACAATTAAAATTGCATTTCGAATCGCTGTGAATACGGTAAGGCAGTATAAGCTCAGGTAAACCTCAATCACAATTTATCTTTGCCAAAACTGTTTTAATATTAATAACATTAAAAGAAAGGTTGGTAGCTAAGAGTAAAAAAAGATATTGATTTTTTCATTCAAAGGATTGTGTCATATTACAGCTATTATAAGCAGCACACACATTAGCCAAATTAACCAACCCTTGCTGATCACAACAGAACTGACGTATATTTTTGACGTGTGCAAAACTGTCCCAATTCTGCTCTTCACAGCCTCGGGCCCTTGCGCACTTTCTTCGCTAAGTGCACTTTCAACAAGTGTCCACTTCCAGGAAGGCCTTAGGGCTCAAGTGAGAATTGGGACTGGGCCCAAGTTTGCTTTTTAATTCCATTGACAGAGAAGTTTATGGTTTCAACAAAATATTTGAGCCATTGTTGGATGATATTAAACTTCTTGAAACCAGAGGGCTAGAAGTTCAGATAAATGGTTTTTCTTAGAGTCTTATCTCAAATGTACTTTCACCCACACTTGTATGCTTATGCGGTCGAAAGAACAAATGAATACAAGGTGATTAATTTGAGCAATGCTGCTGATGTAAAACCTCTTCACATAAATTAGACATTCTCTGCTCTAACTCTCAGTCTGCATATACCGGTAAGTGTAATGCTACTGACACCTAGTGGTTAGTTTCTGTACCCACATCTACAACTATACTACCACTAACAGTGACGCTGCATGTGCCAGTAAATACATATAAAGGACTAAACAGATATGCCATAATTATATAAGCTATCATATATCATCATGGTCAGTCACAGAATTCCTGCAAAATTAACCATATCATTAGATTTAATGACAAATCGTATCATCAATGTTAGTCCTTTTGTCTCCCTTTCTTACTTATGAATCCTGTCAAATCTTTCTCCCATAAGCTGCTATCCGACAACGCAGTAGCATGGCAAGTAGCTGTCAGAACTCGATTAATTTTCAGCACAACCTTTCAATATAGGCTCTGTAAAGTTACATTTCATCTGTCGGTTACACATTTTCTCATCATGCAAATTCACAGGTCAGAATTCAACAAACTTTCATACACAGCATAATGTAAAACTTATTTACATGGGCTTGCATTTCTGGGCTTTGATTCATATGGATTTTGAATTTAATATGAATTATGAAGTTGTTATTGAGACTTTACTGGCTGCTAGGTTGTAAGAAAAACGATCAATTATGATAAGTGGACAGTTATTTTATAGACAAAATCTTTACTGCTGGGGGGGGACATTAATCTTCTTTGAATTAGTAAATTTATATGATTATACTTATCAGATTGCAAATTCTGGAACAACAGGTCCCACAATTTGAATTTCGTTTAATGCATCTGAAAGTCCCCGCGCGCCCCCTGGTGGTGGAGTAATAACTAAGTCTCGTTGCAGCAAACCGCGAACAACACTTGCCGCCCAATATTGCAGTAATTTTCTTAGAATATGAACTTTCTCTGATGCGCCCTTCTCTTCGTGTACAACTACAGAAAGATACCTTTAAAATAATACTGGTGATAAACAGGTTTTTTTAAATGGTTCAGTAGTATTTAACGTACACCATTCGCATCCGGCTCTATGATCCGGCTTGACGCGTGGCTGTAATATCGCGTTATTTCATTGTTTTATGTCTTTTTGAACACACAACTCTAAAGTCTCGCGGCACTTTACTGCGTTGACAAAATGCCACGTCGGTTTGAGTGTGAGCAGTAGCATCTCATGATCTCTGCTCCACCGACAGTGAAAATAATTGGAGTCTTAGCAAATTATAACATTACTTGACGCGTGCACGGCTAGTAGACTGCTGATTGTGATACAGTGTGCAGTCTTCAAGGCGTTTTCATCAGCAGCAGGTATTTACACGGTGATCACTGCACTTTGTTCAAGACTGGTCGTGTGTTTACTATTATCACTGGTCTGTTCACTCTATTGTTGTTTGTTGATACTGCAGATGAGTTATAATATTTTTTTAAATACACAGGATCATGGTGTTGAGACCTGTTGATGTATCTATCTTTTAAGCCGATGCATCACCAACAGATGCTTTTTATCGTGGTTAAAAATGTTTTTGTTTTTTTATACTCAGAATATTTATTTTAAGATGAGGCTTGGTTAAGTAATTGTCTGTCTGTTGACTCCAGGTTTCCCACGGTGTAAGATAAATCACTTTTAGCAAGTCATAGTCATGTTTTCCTCGTTATGCTTGAGTCTGAAAATATTTATTTTGATGGCCATTGCTATTTAATAAGTATTATCTAATAATAACTGCCCTCCTGAAATGTCATTGTTTTTGTGATCTTCCTGGCTGGTCCACTTTGGAGGAGAATATCATTCTGATATGTCAGTTATGACGTCATTGTAGGCCAATCGGCAGTTAGCATCACACTGGTTCCTTTTGGATTAAAGGGATAGTTCACTTTGAAATGCATTTTTGATGTTTTAGCTTACCTCAAGGGCAACCAAGATGTAGTTGTCTTTGTTTCCACAGTATTTTCAATTTTGAAATTTTTCGGTCAAATCGTTGTTGTCTGTCAGTCATATAATGCAGGTATGGGGGTCCACGTCAAAGAGCATGCACAGAGAAGTCAAAATCAAACACAATTTAATGACTCATAAATGTAATTATACATTGATGGCCTAAGACACTAAACAAGCGGTTTGTGTAACTACAGCCATGTCCAACTGATCTGAATCAGTTGTACAATGTCCAACTGAACCATGTCCAACATTCCGCCAGAAGTGATCGCCTACGTCACTCATTGTTTACACAGAGATTTCGAAAGTTTTACCTTTCACTGTGAAGATCTAAACATATTTAGATATACAGGATATCGCAATGGAAGACGATTTCAATATATCTAAATATTAGGGCTGGGTATTGAGACAAATTTCACAATTCGATTCGAATTTCGATTCACAAGCTTGCAATTCGAATTCGATTACGATTCGATATTGATTATTTTGGATATCAGTTACAATAAATGGGAATTTTTCTCAAGGGAATTCTCTTGGTCGACGTTACGTCACTAATCATGTGACCTGCATAGCAACCGTCCACGAAGGGTAAAACAAACCGAAGTCAATGCCCGAGGCAAATCAAAAAGGTATCTATTCACAGAAGTTTTGCTGTGAATTATGTCAGTTATGGATACTAATGGACTACTTTGTATTAATGAATGATATCTGTGTATGCAAATGAGAAGTGAATAATAAAACACTAATGTTAAGTGCTTTGTGACTAACGTTAGCTTATCAAATATTCTCTTGGTCGCGTTACGTCACTAATCATGTGACCTGCATAGCAACCAGCCACGAAGGGTAAAACAAACCGAAGTCAATGCCCGAGGCAAATCAAAAAGGTATCTATTCGCAGAAGTTTTGCTGTGGATTATGTCAGTTATGGATACTAACGAGTTATGGAGACTACTTTGTATTAATGAATGATATCTGTGTATGCGAATGTATGTCGGTGGTGAGACGTGAATAATAAAACACTAATGTTAAGTGCTTTGTGACTAACGTTAGCTAACGTTACATGTCTGTGAAAGGCGCTATCTTAGCAGCTATACAGTAATACATATATTCATCTTCTATTACAGAATGTCTCATCAAATATAGACAGTCTCCTAGCACCTGCATTGACCAGGTACCACAGAAAGGTGTCGCTTGTAGGTTTAACATTACAATATTGTCCCTATCGGCATCCAGCTGAGTCTTGGGAGAACAACCCAAAAGCATTACCCAGCTCATCAAATCCCCTCTTATGAACACCATGTGTGTTAAAATACCCATCAAGCATCGATTACATTAACTATGTAATCGATTTTTTTTATTAATTAAAACAACAACAACAACAAAAAAACTGTTAATTCAAAAGCACTGTTCCAAAGTAGCTGTAATGAGCTCAGTATGTCAGTGGCACAGCTTGTACAATGTCAGTGAGGGACACAATTTTTTTAAGCCAAAATTGTGTCTTATTCCCCACACAACTAACGTTAGTGCATTTCATTGTTGCTCATCAGTGTAGAGCTGCCGACCATTAGCAACATAAAATTGAGTGGCCATCTCTGCAGTGGTATTATTTTGTTATTCTGTGATTTGTCCATTCATTTGAGGTTACATTTCTATATAGATTTATTTTAGGTGCTTGTTTATCTTCCGCTTGCGTGTTGCTTAATAGCGGGCGCTCGTTTGTTTTACCCTTCGCCGCGTTGCTATGGGCGCGCAGGAGTAAAAGTCCCGGATGTCCGACCTTGAGAATCAAATCTCTTAACTAATGCTGTAAACTATGGGAGTCTAGTTGTAGCCTACTAGGCTTCATTAGCCTAATATGAAGGTAATAATGAACTGTTTTGTAGCTAAACACTTAAATCACACTTTTATTTATTTTTATAACAAGAAGATTGTATAAAATATAAACATTTAAATGGTGGCTGTCATAAAAACTTGCCAGATTTATTCAATAATAGGTATTAAATATTGAAGAACATTAAGATTTTAATGCATAGCCTATGTATGGTGTATATATTTAGCAAAATGCTCCTCTCTGGAGTTATTTTTTCTAGCTGACTAACGAGTTGATGTGGATTTTCTGAGGTATATGATGATACATGACATTGATTACAAGCTGTTTAACTGACGTCTTTCCACGGTTGAAACGCTGATTGAGCGAATCAATGTGACATGATACGGCGCAGTTTTTCCCTACAATGTATTCAGCAGCGGCGCAGCGCCGCCGCTGGATTTTCAGCGCCGCTGCAAAATCTTTTCATGATCAGCATTATCATGACATTCACTTCATTCACTTATACACATAAAAACACAGACATGGCGACCGGCAGCGCTGCTAATTATAGCACTGATGATTCAGAATATGTTTGTGTGAGTTTAAAAACAATGTTTCCTTTCTTTTCAGGAGTAATGTGGACCTTCAGCAAATCTCTATTGCTATTCACCACTGGGATCTTAATATCCCAGCAGACACTCGCTCACTCCCACCATCATCGCGGACACTCCCATGGAGACAGGGGTTGCCACGGTCACTCGCATGGTGGGGGAAGATGCATCATGGGGCAAGCAAATGGAGTGCTGAAGCTAACCTGCCCCATGACAAAGAGGAGCACCACGGGCACGCGCACGACCACGGGCACGCGCACGACCACGGGCACGCACACGACCACACTCATGATCATGGAGCTGAGCAATTGAAAAGCCATGAAGAAGCAGGGAGACGGAACATGATGGAGCTCTGGATGCAGGTAAAACATGATGATAGATAGTAGATTGAGTCCAAGAAATTATTGGGATAAACGATAATATTGTCGTTCTGAGACAGTTTACATCTAAAATAATGATAATGGCATAATAATGCAGGTACAATTTTTCAAAAAATCAATAAACTTTTATTTCTAAAGACTATTTAACACTGAAAATGAAAAACTTTTAAAGGGCACCTATTATGCACCTTTTTACAAGATGTAATATTGGTCTCGGGTGTCCCCAGAATGTATTTGTGAAGTTTCAGCTCAAAATACCCCACAGTTAATTTATTATAACTAGGGGTGCGCCGATCCGATATTCGGTATCGGTATTAGTCTGATACTGGCCAAAATCACTGGATCGGATATTGTATGAATTCGCGGGAGTATATTCCAGATCCGATACGACCACGGACCTAGTCCTAAACTGTCAAACAAATGCTTAACAACACCTGAGAGGCATGCGGTAAAGAGAGATGAGCAACATGCGTCACACTGCAGCTGCACGCAGGGTCGCCAGATTTTCACAACAAAACCCGCCCAATTGCATTTTAAAACGTAGCCAATCGCGTTTTCAGGTGTGAGAGGGAGCGCGGACTTGGCAACACTGGCGTCACGTGAACAGTAGCTAGAACGAGACTGAGTAAAGGTGCGTTCCATTCGACAGGATCCATACGCAGTGTTCACTGCTCCCTACTCCCTGAACTTGGTATATCAGTTGAAGTGGACTTCACTGACTTCCTGTGAAGTGATGTATTGATGTTCCCTTATTCCCTATGCCGTTTGCAGTGCCCTTCGAACTGAACATGTTCGTTCCCTTCGAATAGGAATCTCACTTAAGATGGTGAAATACCCTGTGAAGTCCACTTCGCAGTCCTTTTACGGTTCGAATGGAACGCACCTTAAGGTGAGACCTGTCAGCAATTATCATGTCAGCTGTGTGGAGTTGTATTTAAAAAAGTGTGCATTTTGTTTTGCGAGTCTCCGCAACGGCGATAGATTGGAGCGCGTCCGAGTGAAGATTGTGCGCGCGCCACAAGAGAACACTGTATCCGTGCAACTGATAGCAGCGGCAACGAGCGCTCAGCTTGATTTAAAAAAACAAACACATTTTAGCGCTAGGTCTAACTATGTTAATTAATGCTCTGTTAAATGGAGATGTTTTATTTATTTGTATTACATATGTGCCTCATAATGTTTCAAAAGTGGGGGGGGGCAATATTCGATCCTGAGAAAAAGTGGCTGGGACATGTCGCACCCTCAAATTACACCTATGATCCCCAGATGTTACATGTGAAAAACTTTAGAGCTTGGACTGTCTACCCAAAATGTGTTTCCCCTTTATCAGGTGTAATGGCCAAGTAGAGTTTAATTTGTGAGTGCCTTATTGTACTATTCTGTTCTATTGTACATTTTATAATGGAGATACCATTATTTTTATGGTAGATTACTACTTATTTAAGTTATGACTACATAGAGTTTTGTGTTGCATCCAGTATTTGGCACTGGAATTATATATATTTTTTATTTGCACAGTTGGACTTTAATTAATTGAATGGTGCTGAATAATTAAAAATGCTGCTACAAGTTCTGTTTAAAAATTATTTTAATACAAATTAAGCAGCAGTAGATGTTGTGGGCTACGTATTTCTTCCTTTAGGGGAGTAGAACATTTATTGCACTATTTGAGCATGATGCTTTTTAGATGGCTAGATTAATCACAGTGCATCCTCCTGACAAACGTGTTATTAACAGCTTAATTAAGAGGGAGAAAAATATGGTATGGTATTGTATCGGTATCGGCAGATACTCAAGTTTGTGGTATCGGTATCGGACATGAAAAAGTGGTATCGAGCCACCCCTAATTATAACCATTTGAAAATGTCATTTTGGACCCTGTTCAAAAATGAGCTGTTTCTTGTGTATACCACCTTAAATGCAAATGAGCTGCATATCCCCGCCCTGCCTTTGGATGAGGGCGTAACTTGATACCTAATGCAGTCGGTACTGAGAGAGTGAGAGAAACCGCTGTTTTGAATGTCATTCAGCCGTACGTTTGTATTGGAATATATAAATAGTAAGAAGAGACTCCGACAGAATAAACACAAATAAGAATGGACCATTACGTCTCGGTATGGTTATTTGATACATTTATGTACTTATAGAGTTGTAATCGCGTCCCATTTGCAATTATGGATGTGGAACACAGACCCACACAAACACTAACGCTGGCGCAATTTTTTGAAACTACATAGTTACACATTCTGTGATAAAGTTTGCTACGTACAAGCGAAATTACATTTATGCGAGGGACCTTTTGTGTCCTGTTTACTTGTCATACAGATGCTTCTGTGGCACATGTGAGGAGATGGCTAACTTACGGAACAATAACATATATGCAGTTTTTAATACAATATCTTTAAAAATATATATATATATTTATAAACGTGTGGTTACACACTATACAAACAAGGTTTAAATTATGTAGCCTACACAGACATCCTACGACGACAACAACTTTAGACACATTTGTTGTTTAATTGGCTTCCACATAGACATCGACTGAAAAGACTATTTGCTCAAAAATCATAAAATACACTTACTGTTACTGGAGATGATGGTGGATCACAAACAGTAGACGACGATTAACACTTGAGGATTAACTTTTAAGCCACAACAGGATTAACCCACGACAGAACATTTATGTTTCCAAGAGACATTACCGGCTGTTGTTGAAACAATGGAGATGGTGTACAGATCACCGAGGGTGGGGTCTATGCCACAACCACACTGTCAATCAAACCCCTCGCTCAATTCTACGTCACAAAGAGCTGAATCTTAGAACAGCTCATTCTGAGACAGTGGGTATGATTTATTGAGATTGTAAAAAAATTCCTAGGTGGATTTTTATCATTCTAGGGTGGTTTTGCACACACACTGCCAACACACATTTATCTTCAAACACCATGTAAAAGTGAATTTTTCATAATAGGTGCCCTTTAAATATCCACAATAAATGAACAAAACAACCAAAAAAATAAATAAAAGCAATGTTAACAAAAATATTTACTTGAGAAAATCCCAAAAACAATAAATAAAATGGATGTAAGCAAAACCCAACCCTACCCTATGATTAATTATTTGTTATTAAAGCACAGACCACTGTAAATTTAACATACTAAGTTGCTACTGCGTGTGTGGTTTGGCATGACTGAATGTGCGCAAACTGTGCTCCCTAAATAATTCCTAAAAAGCTGACAGTTCATTGTGATCTCACATATCTCTGTTATTATCAATAAAGCTGACTGCACAATGAATATTTCATAATATCCACACTTTTTGTTATAATTAGAGGATTTGCCAGCATTCAGAATTCAGCACTGAACAAAAAGTCTGTTTTGAGTGGCGAGGGAGTCTATCTTAAATGCTTCTGATTGGACATTGCGTTCAAGAAATCAACACATATCTGTGATTGGCTACATCGCTCAACGCTGCAAACATGTAATAAATAGAAACTCTGGCCTGTAAATCTATTTTTAGTTTTAGTTGTTCTTGTTGCTTTTCTGCAACAGATGAATAAAAATCTATTAGTTTTTATGTTTTATTCATAGATTGTTTGTGGGAGTCCCTCAGCCTGGCTAACGCCAGACCCAATTCTCGTTGAGACTTGGGTCTGGGAACCACATGTACCACATGTGTTTCTCGTATTTGAGGCGTGGTTTACGAATGCCCGGCGGCATTTATTGGGTGCTAAGAATGTCTATCAAATGCGCCTGTACGTAGCTCATAGCCAATCGTTTCAGTAGGCTTGTTTGAGATGAGCAAAATCTGCGCAGAACCGATCCCCGGTGATCAGCGTGAGATGCAAGCCGCGAGAGCGGTCCACCTTGCTCTGATGTCATGCCGACGTATGTCAAAAAACTCACGCAAGTCGCACTCCACCGACTGTGCTAATCAAAAGCACGATTGGAAACGACATGCTGGTGACACAGCTTAATGCTCATTTAGTTAAACAACCGTGATGTATTGTTCCCTTTTAAAATGTTTGATTTTTAAAACTCTGATAGCATGTTTTAAGTGTATGTTACATATGTTATGGGTGAATATACTCTGTGACAGTGCGATATGCTTTATTATGTGATGTCATTTTTATTAAAACACATAAAAACACGTCTGTAGCCTATTAAAAAAAGATTTATAAACAGTCTAGCAGTCTATCTAGCAGTCTACACACCTTCTACAGTACATTTTTAACCTCCAGGTAGTGTAGCCTGGAAAACAACCATGGCTTTAAGACTTTTTCTTTTTACTGGTTTTAGGCAATTGGAGCCACCCTACTCATCAGTGCTGCGCCCTTCCTCATCCTTTTCCTCATTCCAGTGCAGTCAAACACGGACCAGCACCAGAAACTACTCAAAGTGCTCTTGAGTTTCGCGTCTGGTGGTTTGCTTGGAGATGCATTCCTTCATCTCATTCCTCATGCGCTGGGTGAGTTAGCACAATTTGAGGTCATGTAACTGTAACACTCTGTCACATAAACTGATCCCCATACTCTATAGAGTATTCTTTTACTCTTGCTATATAAATCTATTAGCATATTAGATTGTGTATTTTGAGGTGTTTAAAAATCATTCCTCAATCAATAATCAATCAATTATTTTTTTCGATTAATCGGATAAAAGATATACAAATTATTATACATTAAAAATATTGATAAATTTGTTTTAATCCATTATTTATTATTCCACATCCTCCCCAGTGCTGTCTACGGAAGCCCTGAACCGTAATGTAAAAATAAATAAATCTAATATTACAAGAATAAAGTCGTAGCAATACTGGACTGAAGTCGTAATATTTTGAGAACAAAATTCTATATTGGCTATATTGTGTGATTGAATAAACTTGATTATTTCGGGAGGGGGAAATCACAATATTATGAGAAACAGCATGAATATCTCAATGAATAAAGCCGTTCCAATAGCATTGGTGTTGAAGATTTAGTTAAATCTGTGCTTATAAAGTGTATCTTACAAAGACAATATTAACATAAATAAGTTTGAGTATTTAACTATACAACTAGAATCATGAAACATTTAGGCAGTTCTAAAACAATAATCTTGGGGTTTAGCTTCAGAATTCTGCCTCAAACCGAAGCTGGAGCCACACTAAAAAAAAAAAAATGTTTAAATTGTATAAGATTTTCAATATGTGACTGACCCCAAAAATAAGCAATCATGTATTTTACCGCTTTGTTCAACTAGTGTTTTGAGTGCGCGATGTGACCAGGAAAACACACACAAACAGATTCCATTCACAAACAAATCTTGTGAAATCTCTTGTATCAAACGTGACTTTAAAGTAAACACACATGGCGGGTTGAAAAATGTTTCAATGAAGTCGTGGAGAATGTGTGAACATCGAACAACATGTTACAGCATGAGCTGGAGCGAGTCTTTAGACAGCTCGCTTTCTGATTGGGTATTGTTTCATTTCACTTAATAATCTCCAGAGTGTGCGTGTTTTTCCTCGGGGTTCCCCCACACAACATGATTTGAACATGTTGAATATTTACAACTCGAAATCGGGGCGGCTTTGACTTTCTTCCAAGCAGATTCAGTCCCTCTTAATACATCTCGCACCACAGGAAAATCTGATAAGACAATCTGTAGAACCATCAAGATATTTTAAACTAACTATGATTGTCGGAAGGGGAGAAATCATCTCAAAATTACCCTGAATATATTGTAGTGTGTGCGCCCAGCTTTAGATGTTCCATTGCCTCTTACATACAGTATATAAGCTATATATTTTAGTATGAGCCAGTAGTATTTTGGGGAAATGGAACTTTACTAGCATGAACTGTTTTACTTGTGCAACATAAAAATACTAGCATGAACTGTTATTAAAACATATGGACACTGATCCTGATGAATTAATGCATGTAAATCCTCCTCCGCTAACACACAACATACTTTACGTAATTGTTTGGTACTCTTTGGCAGTTTCATGCAGACTTACAAATTGATGACACTGCATGCTTGTAATTTCATCTGCTCTTTATATATAGTGAAGTTTTGCGAGCACAGTATAATGTCTGACAGGACAGAAAAGTACTTTTTTCTAAAGAGAGACGTATTCTTCCGTAACAAGTTACAAAATTAACATTAGAATAATGACAATGACATATAGCCTGACAACATCTCATCTGACACTTTTTTTTTCTCAGGCAATCTTAACTTCAACTACATCTGACAGAAGAGTAACCACTTTCATAAACATCAAGTCTCTCTATAAGAATTACGTTTTTCTTGCACGCTCCACGACCCGCTCAATGTTATTGCAACCAGCTCTCAACCAGTCTCAACCAACTGGTTGAGAAACACTGGTCTATTATAACAAGAATTATGATCCTGTCAGAAGTCACAGCTACTTTTGATCTTTTGGCTAAATGTAGGCCTAGTTACCATCTGAGTAACTGGCCCATGCTAACCAGCCTGACCTTCACCTTTTGATTTTATCTCAACACAGAACCTCATTCTCATCACGGTCAACCACACAGCAGTGAGGAGTCACATGTTCATTCACATGGTAGTGAGGAGTCACATGGTCACTCCCATGGTGGGTCATTGATCAGTTATTGAAATTGGTGTTTTTTTACTTCTACTTTTTTTCCTTTTATATTCTGGTCAAATTAAATATAAGAATATAGTTTATTAAAAGACTACTTTTTATGCAGTCTGGCCAAATTAAATACAAGAATGGAATTTACTAAAAGATTTTATTTTGTGCAGTGTCAATAAATGCTTATTTTCTGTCACAGGGGATGCCCATGGTCACATGATGTCAGTTGGTCTGTGGGTGCTGGGTGGCATTGTTGCATTTCTAGTTGTTGAGAAATTTGTTCGTCTTTTGAAAGGAGGACACTCACACTCTCACTCTCATGGTAAGTCTTGAATTAATCAAATTATGTGTGCATTAAAAACACTTAACATACATTCTTAATGCAGCATCCCTCTAGAATTGTAACAACTGTTTTAATCAGGGTTGTGTTACCGGCTGGCTATTTTTGATTAAATCGCTTCTCCTTTTGGAAAGCTCACCAATTAAGAATGGCAGAGGACCAAACAAATTCTCAGAATTTGGACAGATTCTCAGAATTTGGACCGACCAAACAGATTCTCTTTCTGAAATAAGAACAGGTGCACCACAACTCTGAGAATGTGTGTTTGTCTCTTTAGGCTGTTGTATCTACAGAGCTTCTCTGAAAATTACATTTCAGCACTGAAAATCTGTTTCCACACTGAATAAAGACTAGCCAAAATAACTTAAAGATAGAAGGCTGTTCTTATGTTACGTCTTTTTACCTGAATGTTCCTTGGCGAATATTTCAATATTAACATGAGCGGAGTGGAATAAAGATTGTTTAGCAGTCCGTATATACTAGTTTTAGGATAATCTGGCAGTCAAATAATATACTTTTAAAAGCATTTAAATGTGTTTGTTTTCAGAAGATATACAGTTTTTAATCTGTAGTCTCTTATGATTAAACGGAGGCAGATTATGACATCACAGCCTCAGAATATAGACTAATATATCTGCAGAAACAGACAGTTGGCTCATTAAACGCAGGCACAGATCGCACATTCTAGCTGACAGTCGGCTGCAGTTCTCTCGGTATGTTCAAGTGCAGCTTTTTACCTCGACGAGGCGGGCGAGAGGCGACAACACAGTCGGCTTTCATCAGCGCTCAGTCCGTTGGCGTCAGCTTGGTGTGTTCCGGGCTTAAACGTGCAAGTTAGGTAAAGGCCAGACCAATAATAGCTAAAATATCAACACACTGCTTTTATCAATGCTCACAATGAAGCAGCCTTTCTCAGTCACACAGTGGAGCAGCATTCAGGCCAAGAAAATAATTTTGTATTACTAACAATGTTGCTTGTGCTAAAATTATATAAAAATATAATTTCTTATTTTTATGTATTTATTCAGAGAGTGATCTGGACATTCTTGACCGGTTTCCAAATACAATAAATCTTTTCTTGTCTTGTTTTTAGCTGCTCCGAAGGCAAAAGATAGTGATGAAGAGGATGACAAGAAAAGAGAGAAGGGAGAAAAAGAGAAAAAAGTCTCCAATATGAAACCTGTAGAGACAAGTTCTGGTATGGAAACTCAAGATCTAAAAAAGTGTTTGAGTTTTTATTTCTGTCTGTCAGTGCTGCTGTCTTGCTGACAGAATATTTCAATTTCTCTTTGTCTCTACAGATATTAAAGTGTCTGGTTATCTGAACCTGGCTGCTGATTTCACCCACAGATTTCACGGATGGTCTTGCAATTGGAGCGTCATTCCTTGTTGGTCCAGCAGTTGGTACTGTTACCACCATCACCATCCTCTTACATGAAGTACCTCACGAGATTGGAGACTTTGCAATTCTTGTCCAGTCAGGGTGCACAAAGAAGAAGGTATGGATCTCAAGAGAGTGGATTTGTCAATATATGGTTTGGGGCAAATTTACATAGAATTGTTTTGGGCGAACTACCCCTTTAAACTTTATCATAATTTACTCACCCTTGTGTCCAAACCTGTTTGACTTTTTCATTTTTTTGTAGAACTATTTTTTTTCTCTCTACATATCAGTGCTATTTTTCTCTCTCCATGCAATGGAAGCCAGTGGTAAGCAAAACTGTTCTTCAAAAACATTCTACAAAATATCTTTTTTGCTGAAGAATGTCAAACGGGTTTGGAATAACATGATGGCGAATAAAACAAACAAGCAAACAGAACTTAAATTTTTTCATTGTCAAGGTTTTCATCATCCAGTTATCAGTGTGGTTAATCTATAAAGATTATAAATTGCTTATGTAATATGAACTTAAATTGTCTTTAAAGACCCCACAAAATCAAAATTAAGGTTTTGCTGGTTGCAGTCCATATATACTAGTTTTAGGATAATCTGGCAGTCAAATAATATACTTTTAAAAGCATTTAAAGGGGGAGGTTGACTGCTTTTTTCTTTGCATGATTGTGTTTATGGGGTGCAATATAACATGTATTCGTGTTTTTTCTTTTTATAAAAGTCTTATTTTTCATAAACTTCACCTTTATTGTCAGCCGCGCTCTCCTCTGTCCCCTGAACGAGCGGTTCACTTCCTGATTCTATGAAAACACTCCCTCAGAAATGTTCGGTGGGCTCAGATTGGTTAGTTTGGGCCGGTGTGTTGTGATTGGCTTAACTGTCGCTCACGTTGTCCAGAAGGTTAACGCCCATTACCTTTACGGGCACATCATGAGCTCCGGTCCAGATGCAAATATGTGTCGAACTGCAGTATCAGTTTCAGGCAGAATCAGACCGAGAAATGCCACGATGAAGAGAGTCAAACAGAACCTCACCACACACGGCTCTTACTAAACGTTTCTGAATGATAATTTGCTACATTTTATAACTTTATACACGTTTGTTTTACACAATAGCATCTGACTGGCATCAATAGCAACTGACTGGCTACTAATGTTATACTCAAACAGCGTTGGCAAGTTTATGTTCTTGATCAGAATCGAAAATAACGTCATAAAACATTTATACATGAAAAATACATTTACAACATTAGTACTTATACAAAATTCATGTTTGTACGCGGTTGTCAGACACGAAATAGCATAACTAAGTGGCTAAAGCCAGCGCTGGCATTTGATAAAACTAAAACATTACGTCTGAAATTATACATGCAAATACATTTAAAATGATTAAGTCTTAGCCTACTTACAGGTTGTGTCCCAACAACTGCTTACTCTGGTTTTAAAGTTGGACCTGCTTCATGTTTAGTTACAGTTTCTTGTTGAATCCGGTGCTGATTCTGGAAGCTGTCTTCCGTAAATGTGCAGCACAGAGAGTTAAATTCCAATCGTCACTTTCAAGAACATAATCGAACATAAATTGTATCCATTGTTGACGAAAGTACAGCGTCCGTGGGAAGTCCGAGCACAGAAGACCTGACCGCTGCGTGAACACAACACACTCGACGAGCTGCAGGCTGGAGCTGCTGAAATTAACACAGTCTCATCCCAATTCGTCATATAACTGACATCTTGGGACGTCTTATGCTCATGCACTGTTTTGCATTTTCCGGAGGGAGTGGTTGATGCAAATGTGTGGGTTAGTGACGTACCATAACCCAGCTGTAGTCCCAGTCGAGTCGTTTTTGTAGGCAATTATACTTCCTGATTTTTAAAAGACGATATCTCTGCTTACACTAAACTTTCAGCGCTGCAACTTTGCAGATACTGTTCATGCACCAATAGCAACATTACACACTATTTAAAATAAAAAAGTGAAATGGCAGTCAACCCCCCCCCCTTTAAATGTGTTTGTTTTCAGAAGATATACAGTTTTTAATCTGTAGTCTCTTATGATTAAACGGAGGTAGATTATGACATCACAGCCTGAGCCTGAGACACATCAGAAAAATGCCTGCAAAAAACTAAAACTTAATTTAAAATTGGTTGCTTGTTCACTTCTTTCTGATTTAAATAAGGTTGTTACAAAATGTATTTAGTCAATAGCAGAGATGGTTTTCTTTTGTTTTTGTTTTTTTTATGTCTTGAGGTCTATTTGTCTGTTGTTTACGTTCAATTAAGACATGTTTTTGACCATTAATCGCAAAAAGTCATTGGCTAGATAGCCTTGGTATTATAAACACTGAAGAAGAGAACAGGACACAGCTGTTACAAGATTTTTTCAAACTACATCACCATTATTTGAAGTGAAGTGGCGTAAAGGGCAAGTTTGGTAACCTATTCTCGGAAATTGTACTTTCATTCATCCAGTGCACTCACATTAGGAGCAATTAATAGTGAACACACACTGCAAAGGGCACACAAGTCGTTTCCTGACTGTGTTGAGAATCGGACTTTTGACCTTCGGGTTACAAGTTCGACTCTCTAACCGTTAGGCCACAACTGCCCCCAAATTAATAAACATTATCACAGTTTTACTGCAGTAACTGGTATTAAAGAAATGTTATAGTTTCATAATAAATCTTTTCATAAGATTCTGGCTGTCAGAAGCTGTCAGATGTGGTGGCTTTGCTGCTTTGTGAAATAAACTATGCTATTGACTATTTAAAGAGAGAGAGGCAAGCTCTTTGATAGGTCCTGTCTTCCTTAATGTGTTGAAATGTTTTGGAATGAAACATGGAGGAAAACTGTGCTTATAAAGTCACTTCAAAGAATATAGCAAAAGTTAAATTGGTTACAAAAAGCTTCATGTTGATTTTTTTTAATGAAATTTTTTAAATTACCATTATCCTTAACTGTTCTTGTTTTCTTTAGGCCATGTGTCTTCAGCTTCTCACCGCCATTGGTGCGTTAGCTGGAACTGCCTGCTCATTATTGGCTGAAGGAGTGGGTGCTGCGGCCACAGCCTGGATCCTCCCATTCACGCCGGAGGCTTTGTTTATATCGCAACTGTCACGGTTCTCCCAGAGCTGCTGGTTGGACGGTCTAGTTTATGGCAATCAATGCTGGAGATCCTAGCTCTGCTGTTTGGGGTGGGAATGATGGTGCTGATCGCTGAAATACGAGTGAGAGAGGAAGTGATGTTTGAAAGAAGAAATTGGGTGGAGAAACCAATGCATGGTCATCAGAACCTTTAGAGACTAAAGACTTTGAAATTAGTGTTTTGAAATTAATTTTGACATAGTCCTCAAAAAAAGAAAAGAAAAATGAAGGGGGAGAGTGAAAGAAAATATAGAACTGCACTAATTTACCCAGAGACCAACATGAAAGGATCACTTAAGTCGTTTTAGGCACATGAACCAACCTTCCCAGGGACCAACAGCTATGTTCCATGTTCGGTTCATTATACTGATAAGGTCGAGGATCGAAAAGTAGGGACTCTTCGGCATTGATCATTACTGATCCCAAGATGTATTGTCTCATGTCACTGAAGCAAATGCTCATCAGTAGATTGCTTTTAAATAAATATTGGTTGTTAGTGTTAGTTATCATTGTCATTTGACTGCTGTTCACACAATAAAGCTTTGTGATTTTTTTTTTTTAAAAGCAATGTGCGCTTTCTCTTTGCTATGCAGTTTCTTTGATTTCCTCTGGTGAAATAGTCAGCCATTTCAGGTATAGTTGTTACTCAGTAATAGTAACTGTGTACTCAATGAAAGTAACTGTGGCTCTCCACAATTAATACACACATATCGCAGAGTTATCTATAGTTTCACATCATCATTGGTGATGGTTCTTCAGAAGAGGCAAACTGGACAGTACTTTTTGAATTTTATTTTTTATTATTTTTTAATTTTTTATTGTCTGTAACCTTATTCACGCAGTTGTTTTAACCATGTCTTGAATTTGTTTAGTGTAACCCCTTTTTCATTCTTTGTAAAGCAAGCGTATACTTCTATGGGGATTACTATGATTTGGAAATGGAGGTCATGTTTTGTCCAATTTCAGTTAAATAAAACAATTGTTTGTGGTAGCATCTCTAGTCTCTATTCTGCCTTAGTACAGCAAACAGAAGTGGTGTCATGAATAATTGTGAAAGCTATTTCTCATAGGAAAAGGCTTCCTGATGAAGGATTATGAATCATGAGGCCAGCAATCAATAGCACTACCGTTGTCGATGCTTGGAAACATTTAGTTTATTGTGGTAACAAATACTGAAATCACTGTTGCTTTCTCCACTTCCTCTTTCTACAGCTTGTTCTCATCTGTTTGTTTTTGTGACCCGTTTTCACCATGTGCTTCCAAATCCCTTCTAATAATAATACTAACAAAGCAAGTCGCATGATGGAAGCGGCTTAATTCTAACCTGTGCACTTTCCCTATGTCTTGGTTCATTGCTCTCTTTTCCTATTCCTATCTTTGGTATTTCCAGTCTGTTGTAAACAAAGTAGACTTTATTACATCTATTACTCAGGTCTCAACTTCATAGCAGTGCCAGACCTGGATCAGACCAGAGAACACTACCACACATGCAGCCCTCTCCACTAGTTTAACCTTTTCACACACTAGTCAGCTGCAAATATGGCTTGACCCCAAAAAAAATCTAACAAAAGGTTCTCAGTGGTTTACAGTAGTATCAGATGTACTTAAAAACATACTAAATGTTTACCAAAGTTTGACTCCAAG
The DNA here is from genome assembly GCA_030378365.1 of Hybognathus amarus. Lineage (NCBI taxonomy): Eukaryota > Metazoa > Chordata > Actinopteri > Cypriniformes > Leuciscidae > Hybognathus > Hybognathus amarus. Next base: position 71,392 of record JAQIUQ010000488.1, read on the forward strand.
AAAGGCCCCATTTTCAAAATGGCGGCCGTCAGGTATTTAAAATGACCATTGCTCCTTTGTATTCCTCCTAGACCAGGTAATATTATAATTAGCATATTTGCATGGTAGATAAGTGACTTCAAGTACAATTATATATTAAAGCAATTGGTTACAAGCATATGCGATAAAATAAGTACAATTTCCCTTAAGTAATTGCATATTTCTCCTTTCTCATACCATTTTGCCTAGTGTTGGTGGTTTCTGTGGTTCATAACCATTCTTTTAATTCCAATAATAAATAAATTCATTAGAACTGTGTGGCACTGTAAAATTAGTCAAAACAGGGCTGCCACGTGAAGGCTCAGTACCGCTAACCCCTTTTAATTTTTTGTCTTATTTTTTTATATTTTTTATAATGCGTGTTTTTTTTTCTGTTCTTTTTTTTTTTTTTAATACTTTTCTTATTTATACATAACTTTTTCTATTGTATTCAGTTGGTTCCTCTTATTCTGGTTTATTTTTTATACTTTTTTGTACTGTGACCATTACCATTAGTCGTCACACTTGTACAGCCCGACTCGATTGGTCCAAATGCGGCGTCCAATCAGCGGGAGAAGGTTAATCTGCGTATTTCTTGCCTTTCCTTCACGCAACACAACAAGATTAAATACAATATATTTTCTTACATTTATTGACTCGTTTATTCATCTGACTCCATAAAATGAATATGCTTTAATGATATCCGTGTATCATTAAACGTTAGTGAATGTTTGGTTATTCAATTCGACACTGATTTTTAGTTTATCCGTAGTCAGGAAACAATATCGCTCCGCAGTACTTCCTCGAAGCCCGCGCGACACACCCCCGTCAGTTCCAAATAACCAAGTTAGAGGTAATTTGACTTAATATCTAAGATCTGCCGTATTCACACGTACAATCAGAGATATCTTTACAAGTCCCCTTGAATGCCTTCGCTAGAACTTAAATCAATGTATTACGATGGTAGGGACGAAATGACCACCATGAAAGAAAACAGTTTATCAACCCAACGTCTCTTAAATGGCTTCAGGTCAAAACCCGCGGTCTGAGAACCACGCACGTTTATCCAAAGTAATTATTAACTTAAAACAGTGAATATGGACACACCCAAAACTAGGTTGATTAAACAGCACTTGCTGATTCTAGTCGGAAATAACTTGTCCCCTCATTCAAGTACACTTAAAATGGTATCGGATATTAGCCGTCGCCAATCTGACGCGAAAGATGTGGAAATATTCAAATCCAATGATCTAGGAAAAAACAATCTCTCAGAGTCACTCGGAATAAAATCAAACGTTAACAATTTATTGAACAGGTAATGAAGCAATAATTCAAATTCAATTCAAAAGGATAAAAACGATCAGTTAAGCATTATATAGCAAAGATTCTGAAATCACAGAATTTGTAGAAAATATTACCTGTCAATAGAATTACACACAGCGGTTGTGCGGGCAGTCAAACTACAGACTCCTCGAACCGTTCTGCTTCTTTTCCTTATAAACCCAGATAATCCAATTATCACCAAAGGGTGAGGTCTGTTTTAACAATTAGCTTTTGTTTTGAGTTCAGGAGCTGCCTGATTTTATCTATAGAAGGTAGTCTGAATGGAGCTGTTAGGGTACACATCACCTTCATGTTTCATAACTTCTTTTAGCTTTTCATCACAAAAGGGAGAATGAGACCATCTTACCAGGCGCACTGTGACATTTCAAAAAACACCAAACATGTATAGTTACATTTTTTACACACATTACATTGTATAAGTTTTTAGTGTATTTCAGGTGAGGGGGAGAAGGGGGTTGTGGGGGAGATAGTGTGTGTGAAGTGTAAATTTGCTCTGTGTGTTATCTCCAAAGATCCTGTGATCTATTGTGTTCAAAGGGCAGTTATACATTCGAGAGACAGTTCAGGGGTCGATTCCCGTGGAAACCTTTTTCCACATAGAGGTCAGCCAGACATCCTGGCACCAGCCTTACAGATCCCTCTTCTGGCACCGTGGGCCACTCACAGGGTTTCCTGCGGTGTCACTTCAGTCTTTGTAAGGTGGGCAGCTTCAATGGGCTGAGAGTTAAGACAGTGTTGGTGGATGCTTTTACCGACCTGATGAGGTGTCGGAAGTAGCAACATTGGAGTAATGTGAAGGAGAAGATGAGTGCGCTTCCAACCGCACACCCTCGAAGTACCCAGTCCCACCAGGTGTATGCAGTCTGTGCTGATCTGGTGGATGAGCTTGACAGAATCTGTGCAGTCTTTTTCGCCAAGTTCGTCTCCACTTGCGCCTGAGAGAGATGGTACTCGGTTTGGAGGATAATGTTCTGTACCAACTCCATTGTGTCGACCAAAGCTTGTGTTCCGTGTTCATAAAAAGTGTCGTCCCACCATGGGGAGACCTCTACGTCCGTTGGCATCCTTCCGAGGATGTCGATCTGGCCCATAGAAAAGTCCTCTGTCACCTCCAAGCAGAAGGAGTGATTAGCAGGACAGGTCAGTCCCCCATACGTGAACGAATTCATCTCATTGATGACGCACCACTGCGTATGAGACACCTGAACAGCATTTGAATGGCCATGCAACGATTCAACATTTATGAGTTTGCTATCATTGGAAGAAAAAGGCTGTAGTGTGTTACATGTACAGATAACATAATTGTGAGTTTCATGACAACAGGTGCGACTCGTAAATAAGGTCTCAGTACCCTTCAAAGTCATATATCCAGTGAGGTGATCCCATTTAATTACCTGATCTTTGACTACCATGCCAATGGACCGAATAGTGGTGGAATTTTGATAAACTTGATCTGGGTGGATTAAAGGAAAAGTAGCAAAAAATCCAATACAACCAATACATTCATTTCCAGTGTACATCATAATAGTAGATAAAAGTTCTGAATACTTGACATTTTTCATTTTTTCTGAAGAGAACCATCTATGTAAATCTAAAACCTCAATTAAATCATTCAAAACATGTCTCGGTGTCTTGTGAAGACGAAGATCTAAAATTTCTTGTCTTGTGGCAGTGAACAAATCTTGTGCATATGATCTGCAGGCTAAGTCACGTTCGATGGTACGGGTCTGATTGAACAGCGTATGGCTGACCGTTAGCAAGCGCCTGCGCCTCGGAACGAACCGCTTTGATAATGTTATCATTGCTATTTGTGATGTGTTGAAAACCAGTGGCCATCTGATCTGTCAACCATGTGGAGAATTGGGACTGTTTTGTTATTTTATAGGTGTTGGCCGCTGAATTGATTGACCCGAACAAGCCGGCTATACTGCTGAGCAGGTCTCGTTTTGAGCGAGTAGGTGGAATTTGGACGGCAAGTCTGTCTTTATAATCAGAAATTAAATCATCGATTCGTGACTGTAGCCATGCATATGACTCATCACTAATATTGCAATGTTTTGTGTAAGCAGAAAGTATGTTGGAAATATTGTAAGTTACATGTGTCATTACCAAATTCACATCATGTAGCAAAGTTTTGTTGATGTTTCCTCTAATCAGACCACCAGGGGGAATTGGGTGTAGTTCTGGACAAATTTTTGGTTTAGTGTACCCGCAGGTGGTCAAATTAAAACAATATGTAGCATTCCAAGAACAGTTGTGTGGATTGGTGAAATTGTCAATGCTCTGTGTGCATTCTCCGACACAATATGTTCCTTCTTTTCGATTGGTCCACACAAAAGTTTTTGGTTTTGGCTCGTTAGGTGTGTATGATGTGAGATCATACACAAACTCTTTGAATCTTATGTGTGTGTCATTATTTGTTTCAGTGTGTGTGCACCTATATGTTGCAGGTTCCAAATATTTAACATAATAACACACTTTTGGATCTATTTTAAGTTGATACCAGGCAGTGAGATTGTGCATGAATTTTGGTGCTCTAGTGTATCCTGAAATGTTTCTGGTAGGTGGGTGGGTGCTACCTGTACTACAGCAGATTTTCGGTATGCAATTTGGATCCGGGATTATACCGGGAGGCCATGTAGCTGTCTCTTTTGGTGCAACTGTGATTTTTGGTGTGAAAGGCCCCTTTGAATATTTCCACACCCACCTCCCACATTTCAGGTTGTGTGAGAGTGAAACCCTTTGGCCCAGTCTGATGTACGTGGGCCCGGACACTTTCCTTTCATCCGGCCTCCATGGGGTCGCTGCAGTCGACCTGGAAGACAGGAAGAAACGTTAGTGACAGATATTCATTTATTTTGTGTACCTTTAAATGACTTGCACTGAGACATGTGATACCATCGCAGTTTCCCTTTTATGGTTGTAGCCACACAGCTGTTGCATACAGCCTTAATTTCATATGGGCCATGCCACCTGGGTGTGAAAGCACCTTGCTTCACAAAAACACGTATCATTATCATGTCTCCCTCTGAGAATTTCACCTCTAAGTCTGGGTTGAATTGTGCATCATTTGTCAGGTCTGATTGCTGCTGTCTCAGAGCAGCGTGTGCATGTAGCACTTCCAGCCTCTCTCGTAGTTGCTTTAACACAGATTGTTGAGTTGCAATCACGAGAGGCCCCAGGTCTGCTGGGGTAATTTCTGGGTCAATAGGCAGTTTCATGACCCTTCCAGTCATGAGTTCGAATGGACTGATACCTGTGGCTTTTGAAGGAGTTGCCCGCAGTATGGTTAGGACTGTGGGTAAGGCATCAATCCATTGGTTTTTGTGTTGTGCAACCTGTTTTGAGATGCTTTCTTTTATGGTCCTGTTAACACCTTCCACCATACCTGAGCTCTGTGGCCTGTACGGAATGTGAAATCTTTGTTTGATGTTCAGCATCTGGCATATGTTTTTCATTACCTGACCTGTGAAGTGTGTGCCCTGGTCAGATTCAATTTGGATTGGTGCTCCCCAGAGTGGGAGAATTTGGTTCGCTATCACACTTGCCACTGTGTTTGCACTGTTATTGCGAGTAGGAATTGCTTCAACCCATTTGGAAAATTTGTCAATTATTACAAGGCAATAACGATACCCCCCTTTGGCACTGGGTAGTGGACCTATAAAATCCAACTGGAGTGACTCCCAAGGTCCTTTTGGTGGCTCTGGTCTACACAGCTTTGTACGGCCAGGCTTACCTTGGTTGATGGTGGCACATACGACGCACGTGTCACACCACCTTTGAATGTCTGATGCCATCTGTGGCCACCAGAAGTTCTTTTGTATCAGCTGTTGTGTTTTGGGAGCTGATACATGTGCATATTCATGGTACAACTTTATCACTGGTTTCTGGAGGGCTTCTGGAACGATGTATTTACCGTCTCTTAGAATCATGCCTTCAGTGACCTTGACTAGTTGGTCCTGCTGCAGGTGCGGTGTCAGCTCTCCATCAGAACTCCATAGTTCTTGTTGATACTGTTTCAAGTCAATAGGAGCAGTCTGAATCGCACTCACACCAGGAACAATCAATCTGTCAAGCTGCCACATATCTCCCTTCTGAGCTGCTAATTTTGCTAATTGATCTGCAATGTTGTTGTTTTTCTCGTGTTCGTCTGGATTCTTGTTAATGTGCGCGCGCACTTTGACAACGGAGAGTGTGGAATCGCGTGTTTTGATCTCCTGCCAAATCGAAGTTATGATGTTGAAATGTTTTATTTGCGTTCCGGCAGACGTGAGGAATTTTCTCAACTGCCACTGAGCCATAAAATCATGGACAACACCAAAAGCGTATCGACTATCAGTGTATACACACAGCGGTTCGTGATGTGATTTGATTGCTTCAAGTAATGCAATGAGTTCAGCTTCTTGCGCAGATGTGTTTCCGGATAGTTTGATTAGCAATTGGTTATTATCTGAATTGGGAGAGTGAGGGGCCCACACTGCACAACCTGTGTGGAATTTGCCATCATGCCAGTATCGGGAACCATCAATGTACACCTGTGTCTGATTTGGAAGTTCCTGGTCATGAACCGGGCTCTGCGCTTCCTGCTTAGGTTGGCATGTGTGTGGATGGCCCTCTACATCTCCCAATAAATGAGGCAATATTCTGTCGTTAACTGTTGTGATGTCACGTGCCTGTATGTCTGCTAGCCATCTTGCTAACCTTTGTGACGACACACCTTTTATTCGACCCTGCAACAACATTTGTACTGGCGTGTGCACTGTATGTACAACAATAGGTTGAAAACCTATTATCGGTTCAGTTGCTGTCAGCATCCAGTGAACCGCCAGCACGTGCTGAGTGCATGGGTCAAATCCCTGTTCGATCGTGGACTTTTTTCGGCTGTAATATGCGATTGGACGCAATTTTCCCCCATGATCCTGAGCTACAACGCCGCTTAGAGTGTTTTCATTCGCATCCACCTGTAAGTGGAAGGCTCTTTTCGGGTTGGGCAGACCGAGGGCGGGGGCACAGCACAATTTCTCTTTTAGATTTGTAAAGGCTTTTTCGTGTTCCTCTGACCATTCGAGGACATCAGAAGGCTTTGATTTTCCTTTTAAGAGAGAATATAATGGCGTGACGACGTTTGCAAAATCTGGAATGAAGTCTCTTAGGTAGTTAGCTGTTCCTAGCACTTTCTGTAGGGAGTTTAGCGTGTGTTGTCGGGGAAGTTCAGCAATGCATTTTCGCCTATCGTCTGTTAGCGCTCGGTGGCTTTGCGTAATCGTGTAACCCAGGTACTGGACCTCGTTCTGTGCGATTTGCGCTTTTTCTTTGTTTAATTTAAAACCAGCTTTACCGAGTGTTAACAGTACTTCGTCGACGAGTATCAAATGATCATCAACTGATCCCTCGGTCGCGATAAGTATATCGTCAACATAATGGATCACGTTTCCGGTCCCTGTCAGTGGATTAAGCGTGTCTTCTAATGCTCTGTGAAAAATCGCAGGACTATTATGGAGGCCCTGTGGCATTCGCTCCCAAGTGTACTGGATTTGATTCACAGTGAAGGCCAATTTCCACTGATCAGCGCGTCTGATTGGGATGGACCAGAAACCATTTTTTACGTCGAGCACTGTAAACCAGGACGCTTGTGTTAAAATCTGAGATAACAATGTCGATGGATTTGCCACTATAGGTGTCGCCTTGGGCAAAACTTTGTTGAGACGCTGATAATCAATACAAAGACGCCATTTACCATTCGGTTTTGGTACTGGTAAACACGGAGAATTTGTGGTCGAACTACATCGGCGGACTATTCCCCTGGTTTCAAGTTGTTGTACAATTTCATGAACAGCTGACTCTGCCTCTGGTTTGATGCGGTATTGTTTTTGTGGGGAGGGGGCTCCCCCTCAATGCACACAACAAAATCAATCAGGCCACAGTCATGTTCATGTGTGGCCCAAATGTGATCGTGTTTGTTTATCATTAATTGAATGGGATCAGTGGTGGACATGGACATAATGCTTTGTTTGTTCTTTTGTAGGCATTTTTTGACAGTTTTCTCTCTTCTCAATTCAATTTGCTTTTCAAAGCAGTGAATTACAAAGCCATACTTCCGCATAATGTCCATTCCCAGCACTGTCCCTTCACTGTTGTTTGGTAAATACCAGAGTGGTTCTTTCAATACTGCCACGCCTAAATCGAGTTCAATTGGCTGGGTTTTCGTCGCAATCATTAAAGTATCGCCGATGCCTTTTATCTGAATAGTTTCGTTAGTTAAAGGAAATGGAATGTCTGTACAGGAGCAAGATGCACCAGAATCAATAAGTATGCCCGCTAACCGGCCTCCTAAATTAGCTCTTATTTTAATTCGGTTTCCACTATTAATTATGCTCCCCACGGCGATGGAGGCCACGTCTCCCTATTGTTGATATTTTTCAGTCGTTCCGCTCGCGTGGTGGGTGTTGTGGGCGCCATTTTGACTTTGTTTTTGAAAATCAGCGATGAAATCGGCGAATTGTTTGTACAGATTAGCATCGTGTTTAGAGGGTTGTTTTTGGCAATGATTTCCCTGTTCTTTCTCTAAATCTTGAGCTTTTTTCATGCAGTCTCTCATGAGGTGGCCATACCTTTTGCAATAGTGGCATTGTGGTTTGCTTGGAGATCTTTGGTAAAATTTGTTCGGGCTTTTCCCTTCTGTTAACCATTGTGCGGAAGCAACGCTACGAGGTTTCGATCTCCATCTATTTTCAATTCTTGATCCCCAGTCTACTATCGCTCTGAACGTGTTTTCAGCCGGATCGACGCCATTTGATAAAGCCTTTTGAATTGGGGTGCCAGCATTGTTCTTCACAATTTGTAATAACGCTTCATGGTTGCGGTCTACATCCTCTAGGCCCGAGTGCTCTCTGTATGTCACCCATAACCGTTCAGCGTACGTTTCAAATGGCTCATTGTTCGCTTGTTTGATTTCTAATATTTTGCTCCAATCTGCATGTGTCGGTCCCCTCAGGTCTAATAACGCCTGTTTTAGACGCTCGTAAATCGCATCGTCGGTTTCGTGATTTCTTCGGTTCATTATATTGCCAGATTTCATATCTTCAGTTAGTTTTGGCTTGAGTTCCTCAGTGATAGTGAGGAGAGCTATTTGCCATACATCTCTAGATTCTAATTTGTATACCGTGGCCTGTAACATCAATGCTTCCCAGTAGGGTTGAAACGGCCCTTTTCTCGGCATCATGCCCACGACTTGTTTATGTCTAGAACATTCTTCGCATGTTAACGGGCGGCTGATTGTTGTGATTTCATCATCCGCGTTCGTCATGGTTTTAAGCACAGCGACATGAACGGATTTCTTTGGCAAATCATGCGATTGTTTTCGAGTCTTTATTGGGCTTCGCAGGTTCGGCTCTTCAAACCCTTGGCTCACAAAAGCTCGTTTACGAGATTCTTTCTGTGGCCTGTATAACGCAGCATCATCATCATCACTCTCATTTTTAGCGTCTGAGTCAAAAGTTTCATCCAGTGCTGCTTGTTTAACAGCGGCTACTGGAAAACCCGATTTATCGCAGCATTCTTCGAGAGCAGATATGTAACTACTGCCAGTTTGAAGTTTTCTTTGAAAATTATCAATTTTCGTGGCCATTTCTTCGCGCTGTCTCGCCCAACCTTGCTGTTCGTATGTGAACGCTTCGACTTGTTTTCTTAACTTTATTAGTTCGTCAGACCGCAGTCTTTCGATTTCTTTGATATTTGTTATTGTTCGTTCGTTCTCGGCTATGGTTTCGAGGTCGTTGCGACGAAGCAAATAAACAATTGCAGCAGGAATCTTTTTGAATTTTGCTTTTGATTTCAGCTTCGCGCCCTCAGCAGAATACCAGGATAAAATTTCGTTATTGTTCCAGCTTAATTGTAAACCCTTGTCGCTTAACCGAACAAGGAGTTTTTGCAATTGCACGCCTAGAATCTCCATAATCTCTGTATCTACACTGTTGTGCTTTCCCTGAAAAGACATGTTTCCCGTCTAATTCTTCTCCCCACCGGGTTTTTCGGTTCCGGTCTAACAAAGGGTATTCCGACCCGTACTAAAAATGTGTCTATATGTGGTGTATAGATAATTTTTCCCTCAACACTTAAAAGTAAAAAGATTAACTTACCACAACAGCTGGAGATAGGTGAGAAGGAGTTCAAACCTCATGTCCTGGGCAAGCAAGGTTCAAGTTGAATGTCGCGTTAGGAAGGCGTTTCTCGTCTGGGTTACGAGATCACGGAGCCAGGTCACCACTTGTACAGCCCGACTCGATTGGTCCAAATGCGGCGTCCAATCAGCGGGAGAAGGTTAATCTGCGTATTTCTTGCCTTTCCTTCACGCAACACAACAAGATTAAATACAATATATTTTCTTACATTTATTGACTCGTTTATTCATCTGACTCCATAAAATGAATATGCTTTAATGATATCCGTGTATCATTAAACGTTAGTGAATGTTTGGTTATTCAATTCGACACTGATTTTTAGTTTATCCGTAGTCAGGAAACAATATCGCTCCGCAGTACTTCCTCGAAGCCCGCGCGACACACCCCCGTCAGTTCCAAATAACCAAGTTAGAGGTAATTTGACTTAATATCTAAGATCTGCCGTATTCACACGTACAATCAGAGATATCTTTACAAGTCCCCTTGAATGCCTTCGCTAGAACTTAAATCAATGTATTACGATGGTAGGGACGAAATGACCACCATGAAAGAAAACAGTTTATCAACCCAACGTCTCTTAAATGGCTTCAGGTCAAAACCCGCGGTCTGAGAACCACGCACGTTTATCCAAAGTAATTATTAACTTAAAACAGTGAATATGGACACACCCAAAACTAGGTTGATTAAACAGCACTTGCTGATTCTAGTCGGAAATAACTTGTCCCCTCATTCAAGTACACTTAAAATGGTATCGGATATTAGCCGTCGCCAATCTGACGCGAAAGATGTGGAAATATTCGAATCCAATGATCTAGGAAAAAACAATCTCTCAGAGTCACTCGGAATAAAATCAAACGTTAACAATTTATTGAACAGGTAATGAAGCAATAATTCAAATTCAATTCAAAAGGATAAAAACGATCAGTTAAGCATTATATAGCAAAGATTCTGAAATCACAGAATTTGTAGAAAATATTACCTGTCAATAGAATTACACACAGCGGTTGTGCGGGCAGTCAAACTACAGACTCCTCGAACCGTTCTGCTTCTTTTCCTTATAAACCCAGATAATCCAATTATCACCAAAGGGTGAGGTCTGTTTTAACAATTAGCTTTTGTTTTGAGTTCAGGAGCTGCCTGATTTTATCTATAGAAGGTAGTCTGAATGGAGCTGTTAGGGTACACATCACCTTCATGTTTCATAACTTCTTTTAGCTTTTCATCACAAAAGGGAGAATGAGACCATCTTACCAGGCGCACTGTGACATTTCAAAAAACACCAAACATGTATAGTTACATTTTTTACACACATTACATTGTATAAGTTTTTAGTGTATTTCAGGTGAGGGGGAGAAGGGGGTTGTGGGGGAGATAGTGTGTGTGAAGTGTAAATTTGCTCTGTGTGTTATCTCCAAAGATCCTGTGATCTATTGTGTTCAAAGGGCAGTTATACATTCGAGAGACAGTTCAGGGGTCGATTCCTGTGGAAACCTTTTTCCACATAGAGGTCAGCCAGACATCCTGGCACCAGCCTTACACACTCTTCCTTCCATAGAGGTTGAAATAGTGATTCTCACAATTCCCAACTTGACATAGTCCACAAGCAGGCATGCATGGTAGCCCATATGCCCTGCAACTGCACCGTTGTGTTCGGCAGGCAGTTGTGCAATTACAGTGGATCAACTGCAGGAGGCTTTCTGGGGCAGCAGTCTTACTGGTCATAACTAGCAGGAACCGGTTGTCCAGCAGTTTCCATCCCTAATCCACTGTGTTCATGTCACCTTCCTTTCCAATCCACACCATGATCTGGAAGTAAACTCTTTGGCAGTGGTATTTGGTTGAGGACCTTAGTTAGAGGCAGACGTTCTGGGGTAACAAATGATTTGGCGGTAACGATTTTCTTGCTAAAAAGCTTGTAGCGCAAAGAGTCAAGTGAGCCCATTGGTCTGCACGATTGTCACAACACTCAAGAATGGACTCTGCAAGCATACTGTATCAGTCTGAACACTACTTGTGTTAGTTCCACAGAAAAGACAATCGGTTTAGCTGTTGAAAGGACCAGTTGCTACTGTGGCACTTCTTTTTGGTGGCTCAGCTTTATTCTCTTGTTGGATTTTAATGTCTTTTTTATTTATGTACTACTGTCGACACCGTCGACATTTTTGAGTGTACTATTTCACCAGCGGAACATCATCGTCGGCTCTTTGTACACTTGCATTGTTGATTCCATCAGCTACCTTCTGATGAACCTCAACCACATCAGAGCCATCTCTTAAGTTTTTACAGCAAATGGGGCAAGTTTCTTGGTTTATAACAACATGACTCATGGTCAAATTTGCATTTGGAGTGTACTTTTTCCTCAAGCTAATTCAACAATGTCAATTGCTAAAAACTGTGAATTTAGTTTTGTTGGGTTTAGTATAATTACCCCTGTATACTCAAAAAACATCTATAGAGGATGCATTACATATGCATTACCTTATTCAAATTGAAATGACTGACCTTTTTAGGGGTTCACACACAGGCCTCTGTTCGAGCTAATTCAGAGGGTTTTTTTTTATGATTAGAGTTATACAAATCCAATTTAAGTTACTTTTGGGTGCAATAATTTTTACATTGAATGCCAAGTCTGTGTTTTAGCAAAAAGGGTATGTGTCCAAAAACACATACTGAGTAGGTGTAACATGACAGGCTAAATCGTTTACATCTCTGGTTCACCCCAAACAAATCATATTCCATAAGTTTGTAATCATGGTGCAATTTAGACAAGTCCAATGGATTCATAGACCCAGAAAAAAATGGGGTTAGACACCAATATTACTTTGCTAAGTCAAATAATGAAGGAGGTAGGATATTTTAAGGGCTTCTTGCCCATGTTACCGGCACCAGACCTAGGGGTAATCTGAACCGGCAGCAAAGGTTACACAGGCTAGGACGCACTGTATAACCACTGTGGATTAATAGAGAGAGAAACAAAGTTAGCATCTTGCTCAAGCCAGAGCTCGTTTATTGCTGAGCTGCAAGATTATCACATACAGTCACATTATGTTCAAATCTCTACTTAAAGTGCATGTTAACTAATACTAAACATTTCACAAGCAAACAACAAATGGCATCAAAATAATTGAATAGATCTTCCAAATATTCAAAAATTGATTTAGCTCAAAATACAAACATGTCACAAAATAATTAATAATATAACCCAACACACATATTAACATATTACATTATATTTCTGCTAACATAAACGGTAACACTAGCATGAAATACACATACATCTTTCTACACATTTCTTGGACGCTGTTTACATAAAACTAAGCATGTAGCATTTCCAACCTACTACCCTCTCCCCTACTTCAAGAGATGTCTCCGGACATCTAGAAGTAAACTAACGCATGTAATATTTAACTGTCAAGAGTCAAGAAAGCCTGATGGTCACTACATAGCCCAATGCCCTGCAAATGTCTTAAGATCTAACCTCTCCATACTGATGTTGGATAATAACAGTGTTCAGGAACAGCTGGATAAAATGGTATGTGGTAAGGCACAGGCAAACATCAGGTTTGATTCTAGTCTCCAGGGCTGATATGAGTGTTGTCCAAGGTGGTTATATGTAAGCAGTTCTCGTGAATGTTCTCGTTTCATTGCTCAGGTTGACCTCCTTCTAGGTGGCACTCCTCTGATTGCTCTGTGACAGGCTCACTGTTTTCCTGCTCTGCTGAGCCTGCATCCTCCACTGGTGATGTGGCAGTAGGTACTGGCCTCTGCACTGAGTCAGGCACTGCAGCTGGGCCAGGTTCATGCAGCTGCTGCATTTGAGCTGTCTCTGTTGTTTGTCTCATTGGTTGGAACTCTGAAGCTACAGTATTCGGTCCATTGTTTGGCTTAGGCTGAGGCATCTGGGGTCTGATCCTACTCCTTCCATACACAAGTATGGTCCTGAGGCAATATGAGTACTCTTCCTCTTCATCATAATGTTCAGACTCCTGCTCTACTGTCTCACTGTTGTTTGTCTGATTGTCTCTCTGTTTTTGTCTTTTCTTGGGTGCACGCTGACTCTGCTCATCTTGTTCTAAGGGCAAATCATTAACAGGTAGCAGAAGGTTACGATGGAAAACACGAAGGGTTCGATCCCCTGTCTCTGCCTGAACTCTGTACACAGGTCCGCCTCCGATCTTTTCAACAACACGATGGATTCTCTTTTCCCAGTATGCACGAAGTTTACCAGGGCCACCCCTTTCTGACAGATTTCTGACAAGCACCCGATCTCCAGGCTACAGCACCATGCCTTTAACATGCCGATCATAGTACTTCTTCCCCTTAACTGAGCACTTTTCAATGTTATCTGAGGCGATCTTGTATGCCTCCTGCATGCGAGAAGCCCATTTCTCTGCATACTGTTGTCTGGACTGTGGCTCTTGTTCAGGCTTTAAGTCAAAGAGCAAATCCACAGGCAAGCAGGCAGCTCTCCCATACAGAAGAAAGAACGGTGAATAGCCTGTTCCCTCATATTATGTACAATTGTACGCATGGACTATGTGGGGTAGGTGGTCCTTCCACTCAGCCTTTTTCTCTTCCTGCAGTGTGCGGAGCATCTGTAGAAGAGTCCTGTTCAGACGCTCAACGGGATTCCCCTGCGGGTGATAGGGGGTGGTTCGAGAATGAGCAATTTCTGCCAGCTGCTGAAGTCTCGGAAAAGGTTGTTCTCGAACTCCCGGCCCTGGTCATGATGTAGCTTTTCAGGGTACCCCGAAGCGTGGAATGAAGTCATAAAAGATCTTCTCAGCTGCTGTTTTGCCGGACTTATTCTTGGTCGGGTAAGCTTGTGCAAAGCGAGTAAAGTGATCGATCAGGACTAAGATGTACTCATAACCACCTTTGCTTTGTTCAAGATGGAGATAGTCCACAGAGATGAGCTCAAAGGGAGCACTGGTTGTTATTGATTTTTATCCTCTTTCTGGGATAGTAGGCTGCTTCTGTTTGACACACTGGCACTGACGAATGACGTAGTCTTCGATTTCACTTTGCATGAAAGGCCAATAAAACCTTTCTCTCGCCAAATGGATGACTTTATCTGCGCCAACATGCCCCATGTCATCATGCAGATGTTTCAGCATGGTTGACTTCAGCTTATTGGGGAGAACCAACTGTTTCCGTTGACCTATCTGCCTGTACAAGATTCCTTTCTCAAGTATGAGTCTGTTCCATTCATGTAGTAGTCTGCGTGTCCCTTGCCCCATCTGTCTCTTTTCTTTATCGTTTGGATTCCATCCTTTTTTTATCACCTCACAGATTGGAGCATCTTCCTTCTGAGCAACTCTAACACTTTCTGGAGTGATAAAAGGAATGGCTTCATGAGATATGTCATCAACATCAGCATGCAGCTGCAAAACCACCACCCATGGCACATCACTGTCCCTAATGGCTTTGTCCCCTTGCCAGATAGCAGAGACTACATCTGGGGGCATTGTTTCTGTGTACTATTTGATGTAGTCGTGAAGTTGCACCCGATATCATGACAGGGTGTCAGCATCTGCATTTGATTTGCCTGGCCAGTATCTTATTTTGAAATGGAAGTCAGCTAACTCGCCCACACAATGATGTCCGACTGCGTTCAACTTGGCTGTACTCAAAATGTAAGTAAGGGGGTTATTATCTGTGTATACTGTAAAGGTTGGAGCATAATAGAGGTAATCTCTAAATTTATCGCAGATTGCCCACTTCAATGCGAGGAACTCGAGCTTGCCGAAATGGAGATAGTAGTTTTTCTCAGCTGGCGTCAATGTTCTCGAACCATAGGCAATGACACCCAAGCATCACCCAAGCAATCAACCAAGTGTGACACCACAGCCGTCCACAGGACAGGTGCCTTGGATGGAAGTTGACCACTACTGGTGGTTATTTGGTTGGTTTTCTTAAATCTAACTGGGGTGGCTATCTGGCTAGACTCTGTAGGACTTCCCAGTAACTGAAACAGTGGCCTGGCTATCCTATAATAGTCCTGTATGAAGGTTCTATAATAGCCTAGAAATCCTAGGAGGGCTCTGACTTTTCCTACAGTCTTTGGCTCTCTGTCTCTCAAATGCTGAACAGCCTCGATGTCTTTAGGGTCTATCTGGACACCTTCACTAGTCACTAGGCACCCTACATACCTGACTTGACTTTTAAATAGTTCACATTTCTTCAGGGCGGAGCTTAACAACGTGTTCTCGCAGGCAGCAGAGCACCTGCCTCAGGTCTTCAACGTGGCCCTGAAAGGTCCTGGAAAAACAAAGCACGTCATCCAAGTATGGAGAGCAGCAGTTATCCCTTAGGTCATCAAGAACTCCCTCCATGCACCTTTGAAAGGCAGCCGGGGCGTTGGTAAGGCCAAATGGGAGGCGGATCCACTCATATAGTCCCCAGGGTGTACTAAATGCCGTCAGATGTCTGGAACTCTCACTGACAAAGCCCTGGTGGTAAGCACTGCCTTGGTCGAGTATCGAGAACCAGGAGTAGCCCCCCAAGTTATCCAACAGATCTTGGATGCGTGGAAGAGGGTGGCGGTCAGGGGCAGTTTTGCGGTTCAAGCCACGGAAGTCCACGCACAGAACTAAGCTCTTGTCCTTTTTTTCTGACACAGACCACAGGAGATGAGTATGGGGAGTTGGATTTTCTAATCCAGCCGTGGTCAAGCAGGTTCTTTACATAGTCCTTTACCTCTTTGTACAAGGGCTTGGGAATTGAATTGTAGGATGTTTGGACTGGGGTGTCATCCTTTAGGTGGATTTTCAGCTGTAAATTTGGAATGCAACCAATGTCCGAATGGTCTTTGGCAAACACATCTGACTGTTTATACAACATTTCTCTGACTATCTGCTGCTCACTACTGTTTGTCACTAGTTTATCTCTGCTCGTCTGTCCTCATCTGAGCTGTGTATGTGTTCACAGTGGGATGGGCTGTTGACTCTGAGTCTGGAAAACAGTTCACTGGTTTCGCTTCAATAAATTCTTCTAGTGTGCCTAGAACGGTTCTCTTTGTGAGGTAGATTTCATGTTTTGTTGGGTTCTGGACAGGTATTTTCTCTATTTTTGTGGACCCACTTGAAATATCAACTAAAGCTGGAAACAGCTCTAACCCCTCCGGACAGTTACTCACTAGATTGGATTGGAAGAGCATTGTCCCACCCCTTGGCCATTCCCTAACTCTACACCTAACCTCACAAACCTGCCCTGCAGGAATAGCCACCCCTCTCTTCCCTATTCTTACACTTCACTCAGAGGTGATCTCACTAGGGGACAAAATCTGGAGAGCAGAAACTAGGGCATCCACTGTGCTGTCACTGACACTTAAAGCTTCTTTAAGTAGAGCAGAAATATCACCCTCTCCACTCTCCCTGTTTGTTTTGATAATCTCTGCTATGCCATTACTGCCTAAAAGAGGACAGTTAAGACAGTTCTGGCTGATTAACACTGGCACTTGGATGGTGACATGTCCATGATTCTTACTACAGACCTGGAGTTCAAGAAATGCCCATCCATCAAAGGGAACATCCGTGCCGTTAGCTGCTGCAATCTCCAAGGGCTGGTCAGAGAGGAGAGATTGGAGTGGCTGGATTTGAACGTTGGGAAGCATTTTTTTAATCCATGTTCTCCCCACCATAGTCACTTGAGCCCCTGAGTCGCACAACATTTGAAGAGGGACTCCATTGAGAGTACATGAGACCAAGCATCGCTTCCCTATCAGATGTGCTAGGCACTTTCTGGGTGGTGGTTGACACGGGGTGTTTCTTTTTCAGCACTGATGTCAGAGTGGCTGATTTGTGCTGGGGGCTCCTCAGCTGTCAAGGTCACTGGCTGCCCCTCTCCAGTGACCTCACCCCGTTTCCCGATATCTTCTTTTTGAGACAGCCTATGGTGCGATGTCCAGCTTGGCCACAAACAAAACAGTGAGGGCAGCTCACCTTGCTCTGTTGTACACAGTCTCTGCATCTGCCCCTGGCATTAGATGTTGGTGCCTGAGAGTGGGGGTCCCCAGGTGTTGTAGGGTCAGTAGGTTTTACCATCTGGGCCAGGTGTTTGGTCAGCGAGGACACTTGTGCAGTCAGTTCTTTAATAGCAGCACGATTAGCCTGTAACTCAGTGTCAACTTTATCTTGCTTCGCTAGGTCACTACTGTCAAGCTGGGCTACCCTTACAGTCACTGGTCATGTTTTAGCTACTGTGCCAAGGTGTTTCAGTCTTTCTGCCTCCTCACTCGTAGACTTAGTGATTTGATCTAGGAGAAAGTCATCACTAACCTGCAAGTCTGTGAGAAAGGGTTTTAAGTCATGTCGAACCTGGTTGCTTTTCTCATCTAATCCTTGATAAAGCGTATGGAGAAAAGTACCCTGAACAAGTCTTTTATCACAGCTAAACTCCGCATCAGGCTGTTGGGACTCAAACAGAACATGTTGCTTTAACCCCATGATTTTGTACAAAAACTGCTGTGGGCTCTCTTTGTCTTGTTGTTTAGCAATACTTAACTCTTGAAAAAGTTCAGTGCTGTTCTTGTCCCTGATATGCGCGTGGAGAGAACCGCTTTAGCTCATCAACACTTAAGTCCCATTTATTATTCAGGTCACTTCCTCCGAGCCAGTGTCTATGGACAAGATGGCCGATTCAGAGACTGTTCACATCACTTCTGCTGATCCGAGACTGTTCACGTCACTTCCTCTGAGCCAGTGTCTACGTACAAGATGGCCGCCTCTGAGCCAGGGTTTACGGACAAGATGGCCGCCTCCGAGCCAGTGTCTACGGACATGATGGCCGCCTTCGAGCCAGTGTCAACGTCAAGATGGCCGCCTCTGAGCCAGTGTCTACGGACAAGATGGCCGCCTCCGAGCCAGTGTCTACGAACAAGATGCCCGCCTCTGAGCCAGTGTTTACGGACAAGATGGCCGCCTCCTAGCCAGAGTCTGTTCCTGTTTCTGAGCCAGAGTCTGTTCCTGTTCCCGAGCCCGTGTGTTTTGTCTGTGCCCGAGCCAGTGTGTGTGTTGTCTGTTCCCGAGCCAGAGTGTGTGTTGTCTGTTCCCGAGCCAGTGTGTGTGTTGTCTGTTCCTGAGTCAGAGTGTGTGTTGTCTGTTCTCGAGCCAGTGTGTGTGTTGTCTGTTCCCAAGCCTGAGCCAACCCTGTGTTTGTGTCTGCCCTTGTGGTCGTTACTGTTCTAATGTCTGCTGTTCCCGAGCCGGTGTCTGCTGTTCCCAAGCCGGTGTTGACTGAAGTGTCTTCTCCGGCCTGGCCGCCCGAGGGGTCTTCTCCGGCCTGGCCGCCCGAGGGGTCTTCTCTGCCATGGCCGCCCGAGGGGTCTTCACCGCCGTGGACGCCCGAGGGGTCTTTCTGAGTTTCTTTGTTTACTTTGGATTACCCTTTTGTTTGTTTGCTGCTTATTATTATTATTATTATTATTAAAATAGTGCCTGCATTTGGATTCGTCCTTGCCTCTTCGTTACAGCTTCCCAGAGAACTACTGAAAAAGTTTCCTAATTCATGTAAAACCAATCAATAACCAATTCAGTTATACACTTGGCTTTTCATTAGTAACTACTGTAAGAATCATGGTAACAAACATACTTCTATGGGAATTACTAATTATTTAGATCCGCATTCTAAAGTGAAGTTAATGGGAAGTAACTAGTAATGACTCAAGTGTTACATAATCTAGTCATGATTTGTGCAACCAAACACAAAAGTCATTTTAAGCATTTGGGATTTTTGGCGAACTTTTAGACAATGTCTTTAGAAGTATATAGTTACACTTTAGTCATTACTTTAGTCATTAATAACTAGTTCCCATGATCTTCACTTTAGAATGCGGATCCAAATAATAGTAATTCCCATAGAAGTATGTAGTAATGTGACAGCCCCAGGGCCTCTGCCAGGGTATTTGTGTGCGTCCCTGTTCCTGTTTTGTTGCAGGGTGAACTTCCTGGTGGAGTGGAGCTGAGGTCATCAGGCAGATCAGAGGCAGCTGGCCACTGTCTCCGTCCCTTCCTTATTGTCTTTTTTTCTTTGACTGGTCACCCAGCACCAAGGCATTTGTCTTTGCTGTGTTTTGTTTGTTTAATTAACCTGGCATTATATTTTGCCAGTCCCATTTGTTGAGCTTTAAAAAATGATTTGCTATATTTGATAAATTAAATTACTTTTATAAATATACATTCTTTTCTGGTAATCCATTGAGCGTGGTTTCCTCTATTTGTTGTGGCCTTTGTTTTGAGCTGCACCATAACAGTAGTAACACTTAAGTCATTACTAGTTACCATAATTCTTACAGTAGTTATAATGAAAAGCCAAGTGTATAACTGCATTGGTTAGTTATCAAACTTTTCAGTAGTTCTCTGGGAAGCATAAAAAAAATAGAAGTTATTGATTAGTTAATAGTGAAGTACCACTTTCATCTGTATGCTATTACTTACTAGTTCGTTAATCAGAGCTTCTTGTTAGTTAACAATAGTTACTAAATTGTTAATATTGTGTTACTTGTTGGTTCTTGTGTAGTTATTCATTAACAGAGGAACCGTACTCTAAAGTGTTACAGACTTAGATATTCTAGGTACTATCAAAAGCCCAGAGTTTTGCAAACTTAAAGAGCATGATGGATTGTAAAGCGGTAGAAGATTAGTTAAATAAACAATAGCTAAATCATTTAGGGCCTTATTGGTCAGTAGCAATACTTTGTAATTGATATGGAACTTAATAGGTAACCAGAGTAGAGATAATAAAATTGGTGTTATATGATCATATTTTCTTGACCTAGCACTCTAGCAGCTGCATTTTTGACTAATTGTAGCTTGTTTATTGAGGATGCAGGACAACCAGCTAGTAATACATTATAGTAATCTAGTCTGGAGGTCATGAATACATGAACTAAATTTTCTGCATCAGAAACAGATAGCATGTTCCGGAGCTTAGCAATGTTTCTGATGTGGAAGAAGGCTGTTTATGAAACATATAATAATAATTATTATTATTTTTAGTATAACACCCAGGTCTTTAACTGTAAAGGATGAAGTTACTGTACATCCTTCCAAATGCAAATTGTATTCTAATAGGTTCTGTTTACAGGTTTTTGGTTCAATAAGTAATACGTCAGTCTTAGCTGAACTTAAAGGGATTCTCCACCATCTTTTCATTTTAAACTATGTTATTCCCTTAACTAAGATGAGTTGATACATACCTCTCTCGTCTCAGTGCGTGCACTCAATCGCTCTGGCGTGCGAGACACTTTGATCGCACTTAACTAGCCCAGTTCATTCAATATGGGCCAAGCAGAGAGCGACCAAACACCTCCACGTTGTCCCTATTTAAATACAGTTACACAAGTAGTGTAACTTGACCTAGGACGGTGACACAAAATAAAACCTTTCACTTTTCTAAACGTGTAAAGTGGATAACTATATTGTATGGGGGAATACCACAGCAAGTGCTTGGGAGCACTTCGACTCAGCGCTTGGGAGCACTTCGAATCAGTGCATATATATCTATGGACTCCGCACAGTAATATCATCACTCCAGAGATTTAGAGGGGGAGAGGACTTTTCACGAGTGATGATATTACTGCACCGAGTTTAAGTGCTCCCAAGCACTTGCAATAAAGTTATCCATTTTACATGCTTAGAAAAGCGCAACATTTTATTTTGTGTCACTGTCTTAGGTCGAGTTACACTGCTCGCGTAGCTGTATTTAAATAGGGAAAACGTGGAGGTGTTTGGTTGCTTCTCTGCTTGGCCCATATTGAATGAACTGGGCTAGTTAAGTGCTATCAAAGCGTCTTGCACACCAGAGCGATTGAACGCACGCACTGAGAGCGACAGAGGTATCAACTCGTCTCAGTTAAAGGTGCTATCAGCGATGTCAGGCCAAAACAAAAATGATCACATTCATCTAATCTTTCCTAACAATCCGCTAGCTGCCCGCCCCATAAGCAGGCTGTCAAAAAACCACGCCTAGGCTCTGAGATCTGCACACAAAAACAAACGGGTAGAACCACCACTCATAATTAAAATAAACAGAGTTCAACTAATCACCGACAGGCGGGTGTTGTTTGTTTGCGCTCGTGCACGGCGCCTGCATGCGAAGTCTGAGACTGAAGAGATAAGCCAGCGCGTCTATCAACGGACCAGAAACAGTGAATATGGAAGATGCAATCCCCAAGAACAGAAATAGGATTCAGCGCGAGGTAATACCGTTGTGTTTCGTCAAAGAAAAGAATAATAATCAAGAAGGCTTTCGAACGGTGGAGAGAACTGAAAGAATTGAACATTTTTAAAACAGACGCCGAGGTTGCACTGTTTCTTCTAGACAGGTGAGTAGTTTCTAGTGCTGTCTTTTTGGTATGTGAACTGTGTGTGAAAAAATAATTCTTTAAAAAAAAGGAGTGAAGCTCCACTAAACTTGGATAGCTCTAGCGAATATCAGATTGTATGGATTTTGTGAGTGAGTTCCGTTTGTTATATGTGTCTACTTTGAGCCATAACATTGTACTATTAGCAATAACACTAGCCTACGTTTAGGACTAAGTTCTGTTAGCTGCTACCCGAATAATAATATTAATAAGCTGTTACAATATTATTCCAGATAGCTGTTGTTACCATGAGTTTTCCCCAAAACGTTAGATCTGTAGCTAAGTTATATGACTGAATCTGGTACGTTTTATCATACTGCTGCTTCCAATGTAGCATCAGCAAAACTAGTTTTATGATATGACATGGCTCGACTGCAGATTTTATATACATCATCATACTTTGTAATCAAAACCAGCCAAGCTCACATTTTTGCTATTTTTACTTATTTAATTTATTTGTGCGATTTATAACATTCGATATGCGATATTTATAACATAAACAGCAGTTTATAACATAATGTTCATGCATACAAACTAAAAAAATATATAAACAATTTCGGCTTTAGACTATTTAAAATAAACAATATTGAAAATGTAAGTAACGAATACTATATTTACTTGGTTATACAATTATGTTAGAAAACAACTATAATGACTTACCCAGCAGAATGAGCCATCATTGAGGTAGACCGTCAATCTGAATATAGTGTGTTTTTGTCGCTTTAAGAAATGCACGTGCATGGTCATTTTTTTGATTATGCACGAAACGGGAAGGGAGGGGCGAGCTAACTTGGTTTGTTTGGGATCTCGCTTCAAACACAAACAGAAGTCACTTCAACCGCAATCGCTGATAGCACCTTTAAGGGAATAACATATGAAAAAACGGTGGATTATCCCTTGAATAGAAGAAAATTAAAGGTCATCCAATATTTGATTAGTTTAACACACTCTGTCAGCTTAGATAATTCAGAGAATTCATCTGGTCGTAATGAAAAAAATATATAACTGAGTATCATTGGCATAAGATCATCGGAAAGATCAAGTTTGATGCTTTGTTTTTAGGTGATGGGTGTGTTTACTGGTTTGCATGCCTCACACATGGACGATTTGCATGTCAAAAGCTGTGCAGTGCGTGGGTGTGGTCATGTTACAGATTGTTATCTGTGAGTGTTCTAATCTGAATGTCACTGCAGTTTCCCTGGTGGATCAACCGGTAAATTGGTGTCACCTGATGGGAGCTACTTTAAATCTAAGACGCATACTCTTGGGCCATGTCCACACTAATACGTTTTTGTTTGAAAACGTGTATTTTCTCTCCAGTTTGGCCTTCCGTCCACACTGAGACGACGTTTAAGTAAATGAAAACGTAGCTTTTGGAAAACGCTCTCCAAAGCGTATAAATTTGAAAACGCCGTTTTCACGTTGTAGTGTGGACTGTGAAGCCAGAGGTATTTGAAAACGATGCCATAAGTTTAGTCATGTGATCCATGTTGTACCAATAGATATTCATATTTACCAGTATTGTGCCTGTTATGTGCTATTCATTTTTACACTGATGCTTATGGGGTTAGAATTCGGTCACATCTCTTCGCGTGCAAGATAACATTTTGAGTGTGCAAAAAGGAATTTCGCAAGCGCGTGAACTGAGTTTTGCGGAGAAATGTTCAACTCGCAGATAAGAAAATATTTCAAGCAAACTAAAATCAATTTTGCATTTAAAATAAGTATTTGGATGTGCAGACGTTCTCTTTTGCATGTGCAAAGTTTCACTTTCTTGCTCCTCTCATACCAGCCATAAACGCTCTCGAAAGCACAGACGGCTTGTGTGTTCAACACAACCCAGTGTTACAATATGCCATAATTCCAGCCAATCAGAGATGAGGCTGCTAAATTCTGATTGGCTGGCTTGAAAACCAATCACAAGACTCCCTGCATCACTGACTGTGGACGAGGAAAAATACATGGTGGAAGATATCTATGTTTAATTTGTTTAATGGATTGAACACAATTTAAGTTAAAGTAAACAAAAACATTCACAGCATGTTCTGTAAAAACAACTATCATACTAAAAATTATACTCTATTATGTTATATGTGTCACAATCCCGGACTCCGCAACCTCTCTCTCTGGCCAGCAGAGGGAGCCCTCACCCGAATATTGACTCTCATACTCGCACTACATTTCCCATAAGCCTCCTCACTGACACTGATCACCATGCCCAGCTGCAGCTCATCTACTGGGCTATTTAACTGCAGCTTGCACAGCTCTCAGTGCAAAGTTTTGTTTTGCTTTTGTGAACACTACCGAGCGTTATTACCCAGTGACTGCCTGACTGTTTATTTGACCCTGTCTGTCTTGGATTTCGCCTTGCCTGCTGCCTGCCTTATTGACCCTTGCCTGGTTCACGGATTCTGCCTGTTCTCAGCCTGCCCTGATCTTCTGCCTGGTAATTTGACCTCGATTCAGCCTCTTCTCCAGTACTGTGTTTGCTGTCTTTGACCCCTGCCTGTTTGACTACTCTGTTAATAAACTTTACGCTGCACATGGATCTCTCTGAGTCTGGTGATTCACAACAGAAAACTTCGCCACAACCAGATCCAGCAGCAATGTCAACCTTGTCCGCCGCCTATTCAGCTCAAGCTGACCACATCGTTGCCCACCATCATCAGCTAAGTCATCTCACCTCAATGATGGATGAACTGGTCAAAGCTGTTCGAGGTCTCCAAGCTTCGTCACCAGTGCCACCGCCCACACCAGCCGGTGCTGCTGCCAACCCCGCACCAGCCCCGCCCACCTCGACTCCTCGTCTAGCGCTTCCAGAAAAGTTTGATGGGGATCCTGACAAATGTAGAGGCTTTATTCTCCAATGCTCACTGTACATCGAGCAACAACCAGCACTGTATTCGAATGACGCAGGGAAGATTGCCTTTATGTGTTCCTTACTGACGGGTAGGGCATTGGAGTGGATGACAGCCATATGGAGAGTCGATGGTTCTGCATTTCCGTCCTTTCCTGTGTTTCTTCAACGCCTCAGGGAGGTCTTTGAGCATTCCAGGGAGGGAAAGAGCGCGGGCGATCGCTTACTTGAGCTCACGCAGGGAAGATCAACCGCGGCCGAGTATGCTCTCACACATCGCACCCTGGCTTCTCAAACTTCCTGGAATGATGACACGCTCAAGGTTATCTTCCGAAGAGGCCTGAATCATGATTTGCAGTCTAAATTAGCCTGCCGTGATGAGGGCAGGAACCTCGATCAGTTCATAGATCTCACGATCCAGATTGACAATCTCATACGATCTCGCCGAGCGAGTTACCACGCCATCCCTGCTCATCGCACTGTTCAAGCCACTCGGGCTGTGACTTCCATTCGTGCAGATGAACCCGAACCCATGCAGATCAACGCCTACCATCTACCCACGGAGGAGAGAGACCGAAGGGTCCGGCTTCACCTGTGTCTATACTGCGGAGAGGCCAGCCACCTCCGAATCTCTTGTCCATCCAGACCTCGTTCGTCCACTTCTCGTCCAGTGAGTCCAGACCACGAAGCACTACACCCCACCTCGTCTGTGTTTGTGCCCGTTGTGATCACGGCGAATGGCAAGCGGGTTCCCACCAGAGCTCTGGTCGACTCTGGTGCCGCCGGGAACTTTATTTCTGCAGACTTTGCCCGACAACACAATGTTCCACTAATACGTTGCTCTTCTTCCCTTGCAGTCGAAGCCATCGACGGAAGGCCATTAGGCCCTGGTCACATTTCCCATCTCACCTAAGAACTCCAGCTGCAGACAGGAGCGCTCCACTCCGAGGTTATTCAATTCTATGTCTTCCCTTGTCCTCGCACCCCTGTGATCCTAGGCCTGCCCTGGCTCCGTAAACACAATCCTCAGATCCACTGGAGAACCAACCAGATTGTCCGCTGGGGCACATACTGTCACTCCAAGTGCCTCACTTCTGTTGCTCCTTCTTCCATTCATGTCATCTCCGTGCCCGTGGAGAGGGCTAAACTGAATGACCTCCCTTCCGAATACCATGACCTGGCAGAGGCCTTTAGCAAAGCAGGCGCTTCACAGCTCCCTCCTCATCTAGACAGCGACTGTGCCATCGATTTGCTTCCCGATCCGTACCTCCCAAGGGTCGCAACTTTCCTCTCTCCCAACCAGAGTCCGAAGCTATGAGGAGATACATGAGGAGGAACTTGCAAAGGGCTTCATTCGACCCTCCACGTCTCCTGCATCCGCCGGTTTCTTCTTTGTCCAGAAGAAGGACGGAGGTCTCCGACCCTGCATAGATTACCGTGCCCTGAACGACATAACTGTAAAGTTTCGCTATCCTTTCGCTATTAGCTTTCTTCAAGACTCTTCAGGTCAACATCAGTCTAACATCTGGGTATCATCCGCAATCCAACGGGCAGGCCGAACGCATGAACCAGGAGGTAATTTGATTCCTGCGCTCCTACTGCCATCAGCATCAACAGGATTGGAGCTCGTTACCTGATCTGGGCCGAGTACGCCCAGAATTCTATCGGGAAGCACTCCTCCGGCTCTGACACCCTTTCAGTGCGTCCTGGGTTTTCAACCACCTCTCTTCCCGTGGTCAGGAGAACCCACAAATGTTCCAGCCGTAAACGATTGGCTACAGCGCAGCGAAGAGACCTGGAATCAGGCCCATATCCATCTCCAACGAGCGGTTCACCGTCAGGAGGGAACAGGCTAACAGTCGTCGTCGGCCGGGACCGGAATACCACCCGGGCCAGTGGGTCTGGCTGTCGACCCGAGATCTCCGCCTCCGACTCCCCTGCAAGAAACTCAGTCCTAGGTACGTGGGCCCATTTAAAATCACACAGCAGATCACACCAGTCTCTTTCCGTCTTGACTTGCCTAATCACTATCGTCTCGCTCCTACCTTTCATGTCTCTCTGCTCAAACCTGCTGATGTTCCTAACGAGAGGGAGGAGGGGAGATCCCGAGATCAGAGCCCCCGGCCCGTCCAAGTGGAGGGCGATGAGATCTATCAAGTTCAGGAGCTTGTGGATTCCAGACGTCGGGGCAGTTCCCTGCAGTACCTGGTTCATTGGGAGGGATATGGTCCTGAGGAACGTTCGTGGGTAGATGCCACAGACATCCTGGACCCCAGCCTGATTACAGACTTCCACCAGGCTCATCCCACCAAACCGGCTCCACGACCACGTGGAAGACCCCGACGACGTCAGGCTCCTCGCGCCAGGAGTCGGCTCGCAGGGGGGAGCTCTGTCACAATCCCAGACTCTGCAACCTCTCTCTCTGGCCAGCAGAGGGAGCCCTCACCCGAATATTGACTCTCATACTCGCACTACATTTCCCATAAGCCTCCTCACTGACACTGATCACCATGCCCAGCTGCAGCTCATCTACTGGGCTATTTAACTGCAGCTTGCACAGCTCTCAGTGCGAAGTTTTGTTTTGCTTTTGTGAACACTACCGAGCGTTATTACCCAGTGACTGCCTGACTGCTTATTTGACCCTGTCTGTCTTGGATTTCGCCTTGCCTGCTGCCTGCCTTATTGACCCTTGCCTGGTTCACGGATTCTGCCTGTTCTCAGCCTGCCCTGATCTTCTGCCTGGTAATTCGACCTCGATTCAGCCTCTTCTCCAGTACTGTGTTTGCTGTCTTTGACCCCAGCCTGTTTGACTACTCTGTTAATAAACTTTACGCTGCACATGGATCTCTCTGAGTCTGGTGATTCACAACAATATGCTATTTTAGGATGGATCTAGAGTGCATATTGGGATGCAGGCTTTTTCTCACTGCAAAAAGAAAGACATGTGGGTAACAATGCAAACATATGCAAATATAACTGTAAGTGAAAATCTTGGGTGTATGACCCACAAGATTTCTACTATATAATTACTAACAAAATAAAAATACGGAAAATCACCACAAATACGGAATCACCGTAAGGACAAAACCTGAAACGTTAAGAAAACAATACACAACATATTCCTCCCCCTTTACTTTTGAAGTCATTCTCAACAAATACATGCTTTTGATGTCATGCATACATTTGTCTTTAGTTTAAAAACATTACTCTTAGTATTATTATTTTTATGAACATTCTATAAAACTTTTCTGGGGAAGGAGGGTAGACTGCCTCAATTCCCTGGCAGAACCCTGGGGATTATTCTGCCCCAATTCAGTGGGTTAGCCTCTAGACTAAAGATCCAATCTCCATGGTGGTTTTCGCACTCTAGTCGGGTAACGATGAAGAACAGGCACCGGTGGTGTTTCTACTATAGTGTCTGTAACAGTCACTGGAGAGGAAGAAGTATTCTCAAAGGGAACGCTTACCCGCGGTTCACTTGATGATGGTGTGGGTAAGGTTTCTGGTACCACATTTCGACCCGAGTTGATGAGAGATGCATGTTGATGTGCGTCCAATTCACAGGGATCATCACTGGAGATTGTCGAGGACAATTTCCTTTGTTTCAACGATGTACAGTATGAAACAGGGCCGGGTTGTGCAAGAACAGTTGCAGGTACCCATTTCGCTCCTTTTCCATAATTACGAGCAAGTATCTCATCACCTCTGTTGAAACTCCTGAACTTCGCTTTGGATCGCCTCTCCACCAGCATTCGCTGTTTTGACAATACAATCTGCTTGGTTCCGGTTGGTCTCAGAAGATCCAGTCTGCTGCGTAGTTGTCGTTTTAACAAAGCTGTAGCGGGAGAGACTTTTGTGTGGTTGCATGAGGAGTGTTTCTATAAGACAATAGAAATGTGTTCAGTCTTTGGTTTAGGGAGCCCTTACCCTGAGATGTCTTTAGCGTCTTCTTCAGTGTCTGCACGAATTGTTCAGCCAGGCCATTTGTGGATGGATGATAAGGAGCAGACCTGATGTGCTGGATTCCATTTACACTCAGAAAAGACTGAAACTCTTCAGACACTAGCTGGGGGCCATTATCACTTACAAGCTGTTGTGGCAGCCCAAAACAACTGAAAACAGTTTAAGCTCCTCAATGGTCTTCTCAGAAGATGTGTTATGCATGACTGCAACCTCAGGCCATTTACTGTGAGCATCCACAAGAACCCGAAACTTGTGGTTCTCCAGTGGTCCTGCAAAGTCTATGTGTATTCTTTGCCATGGCACCTCTGGAAAATGCTATGGATGTAAGGGAGCTGGCTGGGGCATGTTCCTTACATTCTGACATTCTGAACAACCCTTTGCTTCCTCCTCAATCACTGCATCCAATCTCAGGCCACCAGAAGTAGCTGCATGCCATCTCTTTCATTCTCACTATTCCCGAATGACCAGCGTGAAGTTCTTTCAACAAACGGTGCCTCAGGGGCGGGGGTATGATGACACGATAACCCCACAGTAAGCAATCCGATGTACTGTCAACTCATTTTGTCGAATCAGATAGGGTTTGAATTTATCTGTCATCTTTCCTTTCCAGCCCTGAGATATCCTGGTCAGAACTTCAGACAAGACTGGGTCAGTTCTTGTGAATCGTTTCACTTGGGCATCAGTTACTGGAGCACCTTGCACTTCTTGGAAGTAGAAGATGTCGCCTTGAGGGCATTCTGGTTTTGTGCCTGGCAAAGGCAGCCTAGACAGTCCATCTGCATTGCAATGCTGCTCAGACCTCTTATACTTGATGTACTGGTGAGCCGACAGTAGCAGAGCCCAATGTTGCATGCGATTCGCTGCCAGAGAAGGGATACCAGTTTGGGGATCAAAAATGGAGGTAAGGGGTATGTGGTCTGTCTTTCTTCACCAGATGGCATTACTTGTGAAAGTACCTCACCAACACCATACGGTGAAGCATCACATGCCAACTGTATCAGTAGTGCAGAGTTGTAATGTGTGAGGACCTTTGTTTGTGCGATTAATGTGCACTTCACATCTCTGAATGCCTTTTCACATTTGTCAGATGGCTTCCACAGCATTCCCTTCCCCTTTCTTCGGGTTGGGCACGCTTTCCCAGTGTTATCCAATGTCCACTGATTGGGTCTTGCGTAACAGCAGTGTGACTCCCTAGCAAGCTCCCATTATTTCTGAAACTGCGTGGGTAGCGTGGCTAGGCGCTGGAAGGGGCCAGCACCATGGGGTTTTATTCAGGGATCCCAACTCGTCAGGGAACTCCCCGACGACACGTTGGAGTTCCCAGGACGATAGGGAAAGTCTCGGTTACGTATGTAACCCTCGTTCCCTGAGTACAGGGAACGGAGACGTGTCGTCCCTTCGCCATGTTGCTGTACCTTTACGGAGGTCTGGACTCGGTTCGGCTCCTCAGCGAAAAGCGTCAATGCAATGTTTACTTTCGCTTTTTATATCCGTGCTAGTAGGTGGCTCGCGGAATGCAAAGATTGCATGCCAATTTTTATTGGCTCGTTTTTAATTCTATCAGAGGTAATAAGGCTCCCTAGCATGATCCCAATTTATCAGGGAACTCCCCGACGACACATCTCCGTTTCCTGTACTCAGGGAATGAGGGTCACATACGTAACCGAGAACGTTTTGTTTAGGAGACCAACAAAAAAAATCAACAAAGGAGGGTAATGTCCGCAACTTTGATTGCCTCAAAACTGAACACAATGTGTGCACTTTCTCAGTTAAAAAATACTGTTGTACTGGAACCTAAATTAAACATTTAAATGAAAATTTGTTATCCCTTAAGTGCGACTTGCAATTTTGACCAATCACCGCAACTTTTCTGCAACTTTGACCAATCATTGCGATCTCCTGCTAAGCGTTCATCCACTTTCCTCAGCGCAGCGGCTCACTCTCCTCTATAGGGATGGGTACCGAAACCCAGTATTAAACAGCCCCTGTGCTGAATGTTCAAAGACCGCTGGATCGATAAGCTCAACACAGATGTTATTGGTTCTGCTGTCGGTACTGGAGAAATTAAGAAAGTACACATGCTATTTTTTATTACTATAAAGACATTATCTTGCTTATTTAATCTCGCCAGCCACTTCTATATAATATTAAACCATTTGTCTGTGATGCAGTGTGTGTGTGTGTGTGTGTGTGTGTGTGTGTGTGTGTGTGTGTGTGTGTGAGAGAGAGAGAGAGAGAGAGAGAGAGAGAGCGATCAGTGCGGAGCCACGGCTCACACAACACAACAGCTGCTTAATGAGTGATGATGAGGTCACATTAGCTCTTTGATATTAAACAAATTGAATTTTAGATTCCAATTTTGGCTTTCAATGATTATAAAAAGCTATATGTTTGATAATAGAAAGCTATTAAGAGCACCAAAATTGACACCAATAGACGCTGTTCCAAAGGCGCTCCAAAACACACCGCAACAAGACAAGCAACATAACGTTATTTCTTTGGGCTTCCTGTGTGTGTATTAACGATGAAATATAAACAAAAATGTATCAAAATGACTCCACTTAAACAGTTTATTCACTTAAATACAGTGTACGTCTTAAACGGGTGTAAATAGTTGGAAGAAAATATGATGTGTAATAATGATTAGATCTGCATTTGGTCTTAAAGAGGCAGCAGTCTAATAAATGTGCTGACGATTGCTCCTTTAATGTAGCCTGGCTGCGCCCTCCTACGCTTGCTAGTGGTGAATGAGTTAGCTAAGGCGGATGATAGGGATGCAAAGCCGATAGTTGTATTCGTCTCCTGTCTTGTTGCACTAACGGAAGACCAAGTGAAGGACGCAGAAAAGTTTGGAGTTCGTGCTGGGCAGCTCAGCGTGCACGATGACCATGACATTTTGGAGGGACGCTTTAGCCTGGTGTTCAGAAGCCTCGAGTCCTGGCTGCTAAACTGTTGTTGAAGATGCACTCAGGAGTCATGTCAGTAGCTCAGATTCCAAACAGTAAATTTAGTGACTCTTGTGATGAATAGAACACTTTGAGCCCCTTTGTGTATTCGCGCAGGAGCATGGTTGGTGTGTCAGTTTTACATGTTGTAAATCATTAAAAGTTATTGTAATAAAAAAAATAATGTCATAAATAAAAATGTGAAAACACAATTTCCTTTAATAAAAAAACCTAAATGTCATAAATAAAAATGTACTAACACATACTTTGAAGACCATAATTAATTAAGGTAATTAAGAAACAATAAGACATAATATGAAAAATTGTTGTTTATTACACATCTGCAGATTGTGACAGATCATTTACTGTACAGCATTTGCGGCAGATCAGAAACGACCCCAGCGGCGTCCGCGTATTTGTAATGATTAGAAAATCAAATCAAACCAGAGTGTGTTTTTTCTTTTTTATGCATGTTTGAGTTTACAGTTTTGTAAACATATTGGAAGTATGACTGAAACGACAAGATCAAGAGCGGTTTTCTTAGTTGTTTACCATTTATATGCGAATGTTGTATATTCCCCATAACAAACTTTCCCATAACAAACTTTCAAAACTATCAATTTTATAAATGACCATCTTCTAAAAAAAAAAAAAAAATAGTTGTCTTTGTAAAGAATTTCTCACTTATATATGTAGCTTTGGAACCACTGCTGTGACACTTTACACGCTTCCAGTGTGAATTCTCTCACACGTCTGCAGCAGTGACGATGTAGTTACGCTGATGCGCTGCTCAAGCGCCGCTCACGCTTGGGGTGTGAAACAGAACAGGCCCGGCCCTCTTCTTTTAAGATGCGGCATATGACCGTGCTCCCACACTCCGCCCTTGTCCCACTGTCTCACGAAAATCATCAAGTTCGGCTATGTGATTCAGTTCGCACAGCCTCCTCCCCACTTCTGGGGAATCTGCTATACCAGGGGTTCTCAACTCCAGTCCTCGCGACCCACTGCTCTGCATATTGTGCATGTCTCCCTTATTTAACACACCTGATTCAGATCCTCAGCTCGTTAGGATAGACTGAGTATATCCTAGCAGAGCTGAGGGTCTGAACTTCAGTGAACTATAATACAGTGAACTACAGTGAACTAAAATCAGTGAACTATAATAGTGGATGTTTTTGATTTTCAACCATAATCTTGTTTTAAAAACTTTTTTGAAGTATTTTTGTGATAACCACATACTCATAAGCTTTGTAATGCACTCCCTCCAAATATCTGAAATTCACAGGCTCTAAGTATTTTTAGGTTAGCTTTTACCTGACTTTTTTTTCTATCCTGTGTGTGTTGTATTTTAATTTATGTGAAAATTGTGTGCATTTTATTTGTGTTCTATTATGTAAAGCGCCTTGAGAAGCTGCTTTAAAGGCGCTATATAAAAATAAAGTTATTATTCTTATTATTATTCGTATTATACCTATAAAAACCAAAAATAAAATGCCATTTGATTTTTATATTTTTTATGCTATTTTTTTAATGATAGTTCAGTAAAATTTTCATTATTCACATTTTTCTCTTCCTGCACAGCTACTGTTCAGACGCTCTTGCTTACTGCTCCGCGCTTTGCTCTATCGTTTTTATATTTTTATATATTTTATCTCCTTTTCACCTAATTTTAACTTCAGCAAATCAGCACAGTGCTCAGACGCTTGGATTACTTAAAAAGTACCTCACACTTTTATTCAACCAGCCTCTCACTGCTTACATTCCGTCAGACCGTCCTGCATACAGACCGTCCAGCCCGCACAGAGACCGGCCAGCCTGCACCTGAGACCGTCCAGCATGCATCAGAGCCGGTCCAGCCCGCTCCAGAGCCCGTTCAGCCCACGCCAGAGCCGGTCCAGCCCACGCCCAGAGCCCGTCCAGCCGGAACCCGAGACCAGGGTCCCACCCAGCCTCCCTCTCCCGCCTCCTCTCATCTGTTCCCCGTCAGCCCTCCTGTCTTCCAGCCTCCTGAAACTCATCTGGGTCACGGATCCCCTGTCTCCGCCTCACACCTCCTCCCCCATGGACACTTTCTCGGCCCCCGGTCCCATCGGCTCCCCTGTGGCTCTCACCTCCCTCAGCTCCTCCATGGCCCCTCAGTCCACCAGCTCGGCCAGGCTCCCTCGTCCCCCGGATTCCATTCGGTCCTTCGTCGTCCCTCCCTCACCTTTGGACTTCCTTCCGTTGGCTCCACCCCGTCAGTTCTCCCCCCGGTTCCGTCGGACTCCTCACTCCCTCCTGTCAACCGTCAGCCCTCACTCCCTCTGTCCTCACCGTTTCCCTCGGAATCCCTGTCGTCCCTTCACTCACCAGAGCCTGCGGTGTTGCCATGTCCCCTTGGTCCCTCGTCAGCTCCACGTCTCGTCGGTCCCACGGCTTCACCCCGGTCTCCTCTCCCCTCTGCTCCGCCCCTGTCAGTCGGCCCCCTGGTGTCGTCAGCCCCGGTTACATCGGCTCCACCAGGGGTCCTCCCTCCATTGGCTCCGCCCTGGTCTCGCCCTCAGTCTGCTCCGCCCTGGTCTTGTCCTCGGTCTGCTCCGCCCTGGACGCCCGAGGGTCCCACAGCTCCGCCCTGGACGCCCAAGGGTCCCACAGCTCCGCCCTGGATGCCCGAGGGTCCCACAGCTTCGCCCTGGCCACGTCCACAGCCTGCTCCACCCTGGAAGCCTGAGGGTCCCACAGCTCCGCCCTGGACGCCCGAGGGTCCCACAGCTCCGCCCTGGCCACGTCCACAGCCTGCTCCACCCTGGACGCCTAAGGGTCCCACAGCTCCACCCTGGACGCCCGAGGGTCCCACAGCTTCGCCCTGGCCACGTCCACAGCCTGCTCCACCCTGGACGCCTGAGGGTCCCACAGCTCCGCCCTGGCCGCCGGAGGGTCCCACAGCTCCACCCTGGTTACGCCCTCGACCTGCTCCACCCTGGCCACGCCCCGCTCTGCCTTTTGTTCCTCCTCCCTCCCTCCTCTGTGCCACGGCGTGAGGCCACGCCTCCCGGGAGGGGGAGTTCTGTCACAGTCCCTTGTCTGCACCAGTCCTGTCTGCGTCTCCGGCACTACACTTCCCATGATCCTCTTGTCTCCACACCTGAACTCACTCCCTCATCAGCCTACCAGTCAGCGTCTTGTGTCATCATTTTCACCTGTTTGCACCTCGTTATGTCTGATTCCTCTGTGTATTTAGTTCCCTTGGTTTCATTCAGTCTTTGTCAGTCAATGTCAAACGTTACCAGTGTTTTGTGAGTGTGCTACCTGTTCCTGTTTGCCATTTTGATTTATTGAGTAAAAGTTATTGAATTGGAGCTCTTACCTCGTCAACTGTCTTCTTCATCTCCCTGCACTGCAAACACCCCGTGACAGGACGCAGTTCAGAGACGGAACAGACTATTTTCTTTAGCAGAAGCAATACTCGTTTTTAAATCAATAAACTCGTTTTTAAGTCAATATTTTGTGTCAAATTATTGATTTATTTATTTATTTGGTTGATTTATATGTAATAAGCAGGATAATATATAGCGAGGCGGTTGTTATAGCGAATACAACCCCTTCAACAACCGCCTCGCATACATTATCCTATACATATGTCGCTATCAGCTGGCACATACCAGTAAGCATTATTAGGCTTCATCTTGTGAAATACTTGATCATTTGTTGGTAGATGGCGCGATCCGTTTTGTCTAACAAAAATTTGTTCGCAAAAGTTTGCTTGAATGTTGTTCGATTCAGTGCGAAAATGAATGGAAACACCTTAAAATGTCTAAAATCAATTCGATATACCAATTTGATCGCAAAACAGCATGTGACGTCATTACATACAGGTTTTTATTTCGCTTTAAAGCCGTTTGATGGAAACACACTTTCACCAGCTTTATTCGCATATGTTTTTTAACCGAACTTCAGATAATTCGATTGACAAGTCGATGGAAACATGGCTTATGACATACTAGAACTGCTCTAAGATTCAGCACCCAAGGACGACTTTCTGGAAAACAGCCAGGGAAATCAGGACAGCATTTTACACCCTCCAATAACACCAGAGCAACAGCCCATCTCACCTGACACGTTATCCATCTCTCCAGCATCTCCACTTCTGTGCTTCTCAGAGAAAATGGAACAACTGGTGTCTGCTGGAACCAAACTATCCCACTCTTTTGCTGCAAGCCCCCAGATACCAACCAAAAAACGGCAGGCCCCACAACCACCAACTTACCAACTTACCAGCTCTAAGTGATATGCCTCGGGTCCTCGCTATGAAAACAATAACTTTATAAAATGTTTACAGAACAAGCGGGAACCCAGTGTGCCTGAATATTTCTCTATTGCTGTTCATTTACATGATAGAATATCTAAGGCCTTCAACAGCCGCACAGCAAACCCATCTAATCTGGTGCCTATTACACGCCAAACTAAGATTGCTGTGGGGACAAAAAGTAAGACTATTAAGTTAGCACTTTTAAACATCCGCTCCATTAAAAATAAATCACTTCTAATCAATGACTAAATAACCACATACAACCTGGATTTCATGTTTCTAACTGAAACTTGGCTAGAAGACAGCTGTAGTGCAACGGTCCTAAACGAAACATTCCCTCCAAACTTTACTTATATGAGGGTCTGCAGAGAGCGGGTAAGAGAGGCGGGGGCTTAGCTGCTCTTTTTAAAGATGTTTATCAATGTAAGCAAATATCATTTGGGATTTACCCCTCTTTCGAATATCTGGGTATTGTGTTAAAAGGTGCTCCTCGTATTTTACTTATCAATATTTACAGGCCTCCAAAACACTCTCCAGCTTTTGCTGAGGACTTTACAGAACTGTTATCAACAATTGCCTCTGAGTTTGACTGTTTTGCCATTGCTGGAGATTTTAACATTCACATAGATAATGCAGAAAACAATATGGCAAAAGAAATCAATACTGTTTTTAAAACTTTTGATCTGACACAGCATGTACATGGTCCCACACACAATCATGGACACACTCTAGATTTACTTATCAGTGCGGGTTTAAACATCTCATCGATTGTTATTAAGGATGTAGCACTGTCTGATCATTTCTGTATTTTCTTTGATATATTGATCTCTCCTGCCGTTGAAGCTAGAGCTGTGTCTGTCAAGAAGAGATGCTTAAATGAAAACACTGGTGTGCTATTTATGAAGGCTATATCTTTAAAACCTGCCAACTCTGTTGATTTTCTCCTTGATTCTTTTAACTCAAAAGTTAAGAGTGTAATTGATGATATTGCTCCTGTGAAAGTCAGGAAGAATAGTGGTAGACAAAAAGCACCTTGGAGAAACTCAACAGCTGTGCAAAATATGAAAAGACAATGCAGAAGAGCAGAACGCATGTGGCGGAAGACAAAACTTGTAGTTCATTACAACATCTACAAAGACAGCATCCATGCTTTCAATAGGGAACTAGGCAAAGCTAGACAGACTTTCTTCTCAAATATTATAAACAGCAATATAAACAACACACGCACTCTTTTTGCTACTGTAGAGAGATTGACAAACCCTCCAAGCCAGATTCCCATAGAAATGCTCCCAGAAAGGAAATGAAGTGAGTTTGCTTCTTTCTTCTCTGAGAAAATCAATAACATCAGAAAGGTGATCAGCACATCCTTGAGTTGCTCTGGGGTCAGGCAGATCAGACCACAACCTGAGAAAGTAGTTACTATGTCTGATTTCGAAGAAATTGATGGCACAATTTTGGTAGAAACCGTCCAGCACCTTAAAACCTGCGCCCTTGACGCACTTCCCAAATCTGTTTTTAAAAGTGTGTTACACAGCTTAGAAGCAGATATCCTAGAAGTGGTAAATGCCTCACTTTGCTCTGGGAGTTTTCCGAACTCCCTGAAAACTGCAGTTGTCAAGCCCCACCTGAAAAACAGCAATCTGGATAAGACCATCTTAAGCAACTATAGACCGATCTCAAATCTTCCTTTCATAGGCAAGATCATTGAAAAGGTTGTCTTCAATCAGCTGAACAAATTCCTAAGCTCAAATGGATACTTTGACAATTTTCAATCTGGTTTCCAATTACATCACAGCACTCGCTTAAATACTGATACAGGCAAATTATCCGTGTTGGTACTACTCGACCTCAGTGCTGCATTTGCCACTGTCGATCACAACATACTTCTTGACAGGCTGGAAAACTGGGTGGGGCTTTCTGGGATAGTCCTAAAATGGTTCAGGTCATACTTAGAAGGGAGAGGTTATTTTGTGAGTACAGGAGAACATAAGTCTGAGTGGACATCCATGACTTGCGGAGTCCCTCAGGGCTCAATTCTTGCACCACTCCTATTCAACCTGTATATGCTCCCAATGAGCCAAATAATGAGAAGAACCAAATCGCTTACCACAGCTATGCAGACGACACACAGCTCTACTTAGCCCTATCGCCTAACGACTACAGCCCTATTGACTCCCTGTGCCAATGCATTGATGAAGTAAACGGTTGGATGTGTCCATCAAACAAAGACAAAACTGAAGTCATTGCGTTTGGAAACAAAGATGAAGTTCTCAAGGTGAATGCATACCTTGACGCTCAGGGGTCTAACAACTAAAAGTCAACTAAAAGTCAAAATCTTCTCAAGTCAGGAATCTTGGTGTGTCTCTAGAGTCAGACCTTAGTTTCGGTATTCATGTCAAAGCAATAACTAAATCAGCATACTATCATCTGAAAAATATTTTCAAGAATTAGATGCTTTGTTCCCAGTCAAGACTTAGAGAAACTTGTGCATGCTTTCATCACCAGCAGGGTGGATTACTCTAATAGCCTCCTCACTGGCCTTCCTAAAAAGACCATAAGACAGTTGTAGCTCATACAGAATGCTGCTGCCAGGATTTTGAGCAGGACCAGAAAATATGAACACATCACACCAGTCCTTAGGTCTTTACACTGGCTGCCAGTTACATTTAGGACTGATTTTAAAGTATTACTACTGGTATATAAATAATTTAATGGGTTAGGACCTCAATATTTTGCAGATATGCTCACTGAATATAAACCCAACAGATCACTCAGATCATTAGGATCACATCAGCTAGAAATACCAAGGGTTCACTCTAAGCATGGAGAGTCTGCTTTTAGCTATTATGCCAGCCGCAGCTGGAACCAGCTTCCAGAAGAGATCAGTGTGCTCCTACAGTAGTCACATTCAAATCCAGACTCAAAACACATCTGTTTAGCTGTGCATTTACTGAATGAGCATTGTACCATTGTTCGTCCGACTGTTACCGACTTCATTTTTATTCTAAATTGTTTTAATTTACTGTATTTTATTTTTACATTTCATGTTTTTTATTCTAAACTTTTAATTAATTAATTATTCTGATTTCTTTTGATTATTTTAATTTCTTCTATGAAAAGCACTTTGAATTGCCATTGTGTATGAAATGTGCTATATAAATAAACTTGCATTGCCTTGTCTAAAATTATCTCATCTGCATGTTTATGGAGGTTTACAGATGCTTTTACACATTTATATAATTACTTGGGCTACAATGATACTTATTGATCAGTCAATAAAAAACATCACCACTTCTGTACTCATATCATATCCATATGCTTTTGCAATGCTTCTTGTTTGTCACTCAGTTGTCTTATGACATATAGCGTGAAACAGGAAAAGAACTGAGAAACAAAATCCTTGTATCATTTCTGCTTTTTATTTCATCACAGATAAATGTTGAAACTGTCAGTTGAGAAATCACACATCATCATACATAAAAGTAAGATATTCTGTTTTTTTTTTTAGATAGATCGGTCTGTGTAAGTCTGTGGCATTTTATTGCACATTTCACACTTTTATTGTTCAGCTGGTGAACATTTTTATACAGGTCACTTAAAATAATAGCACTATTCTTAGCAAGCTGCATGACAATTAAATGTAATTAAATCAGGTAATTAAAACGGTTATTGCTGTTCTCTCAGGTTGTAATACAGATCAGTCTCCTGTGTCTGAACGTGGTCTGTAGTGTGCACTCTTTGCTTTACATTGACATAAGAGTATAAAGCTTGCACTGCAGCCGCAGTAGCAAAGAGAAACATCAGAGCTGCCAGTCCAACACCCCCAAACATCAACACTTGCTCCAACACAGTCACATGGACAGCACCTGAAGATGAAAAAAAAAACATATACATGTAATTCTCACCATCAAACATATGCTGGCCTACAATAGCAACTCTACTTTTTATAATCAGTGAATGGTGTCCATCTTGAATCTTTAGTGAATCAAACTGGAATTGTATGTAAGAATACTCCTTAGTGCATTTCTTGAAAAATTCTTAAAATCTAAAAGTAAAGTATGTGAGGTGATTCGTTTAGCAGTAAACAATTTAGCCTTGAGGGGAAAAGAAGTCAGGGAGGGTGAGGAGAACGGAAGGTTTCTTTCTCATAATAAATTGTAGTATTTCCATCAGAAACACAAATGTCTAATAAGCCTAAAAGTATGCTAGATTATAAAAGTAAAATATCAGAGTACTAATGTCTTAGATGTAGCATTATAATGTTTAATGCTTAGTATTTAAAACAACTCAATGAATCCAACATCTTACCTTACTTTTTTTTTAAAGTGCATTGTTCTTAGGTTTTTCGTTGGTTCTTTCCTTAACCCTTTAGGCGCAAAGGTTTTTTTTTTTAAATGCTGGATTTTGACATCAAAATTTCAAAAGCTTGTGGCTTGAAAGGGCTTAAAGATAGAGATCTACTGTAAATTAGAAAAATGTTGGGGGTGACTGAAAGTTTATGTGGGGTGTAAATTTACACATCTAATTTGAATATTATGACATCATCTGGGGCGGTCCTCTTGAATTTCATAATATGCAGGAAATAGTTTATTGAACTGATGTTTGAACTTATTTGAATGTTTTATTTTTTTTATCCTCATTCCAAATAATGAGAAAAGATAAAATTAACAATATCAGGAGAAAATTCTAACTTATTACTATACTAGGCTATATAGTAGGAAAATGCATGTGAACAGTCGCCTTGATCAGTTCATCAGTAGCCTAATATTCAGGAAACAGTAGATATTGATTTGATGTTGGAATTTATTTACATGCTTTTTTTCTTTTTATTCTCATTCCAAATGATCAGAAAAGAGAAAACCAACAATAATATAGGAGAAAGTACTATATTACAATACTTTAGGAGTGAAACACATGTAAACAGTAGCCTATTTTTGATCAGTTCATCAGTAATATTCAGGAAATAGTAGATATTGAATTGATGTTGAAATTTATTTATACCTAGCAACAGCTATGTTCACTAAGACCACATCCACTCCTGCCACCCCCATCCTCGTTGGGCAAATGGTAAAAATTATCTGTATGTGCTTCGTGAACACTCACCATTGTGCATCAGAGATGTACCGGGAGAAGCGCACGCGGCAAAGATGTACCGGAGAAGCGCTCGCGTCAAAGATGTACCGGGAGATACGTGCGCGGCACCGTTGCGAGTCAGAGATGTACTGGGAGAAGCGCGATCACGGCCGATCGTCATTTACAAGAGTCAGAATCGGCAAATAACATTTGCAACACATCCTCACAGTAACTACAAGTTTCACACGCCTTTTCATGAGATCAGTCTGCACAAATCTCACAATTTACTCAAACGCTCTGAACTGAACTGCTTTGCATCAATGACACGATCACTCACTCACTTGCTCTGCTGTTTGCTCCAACACTTTGAATAGGAACATGTTGTTTTGATCTTGAATCGAAATATTACATGTCTGCTTTCTCAGTGGTAGGGAATACAAATGAGATATTACACCATATTAGGATCTACAGCCTGTTTTATTAGGTATGACGTCTTGTCGCAATTTTGCGACTTTGGCGCTTAAAGGGTTAAGAACAAAATAGCATTCTTAAGATCTTTGATAAGCCCAAAATATGGTAATACAATGTAATAATATATTTTTTTTAAGAAATTTTTTTTCTAATTTCTAAATATCTAAATATGTTTAGATCTTCAAAGTGAAAGGTAAAACTTCCAAATCTCTGTGTAAATGAGTGACGTAGGCTACACGCGCAAGTGAGTACTTCCGGCGCAAGCGCAGACCGAAGCGCCCGTGCCTTCAGATCAGTTGGACATGGCTGTGGTTGCACGAGGTAAAAACATATAATATATATAAATTCTGTTTGTTTTCTCACATAAACCGCTCATTTCATGTGTCTTAGGCCATCAGTGTGTACTTACATTTACGAGTCACTAAAGGGTTAGTTCAATGATTGAATCAAACAGATCTCAATCCCCATTGACTACCATAGTAGGAATACTATGGTTGTCAATGGGGATTGAGATCTGTTTGATTGAAACATTCTTCCAAATATCTTCCTTTGTGTTCAGCAGAACAAATAAACACATAGAGGTTTGGAACAACATGAGGGTGAGTAAAAACTGACAGAATTTTCATTTTTGGGTGAACTAACCCTTTAAATCATGTTTAATTTGGACTTCTCTGTGCATGCTCTTTGATGTGGACCCCCATACCTGCATTATATGACTGATAGACAACAACGGTTTAACCGAACAATATCAAAATTGAAAATACTGTGGAAACAAAGACATCTACGTCTTGGATGCTCTTGAGGTAAGCTAAAACATATCAAAAATTAATTTCAAAGTGAACTATCCCTTTAATTTCTTACTGACCTTTGAGACATTCAGTCAGATCGGTCCTCTTCTGTCCAGCTGCAGTGTAAATCGTAAACAGAACATAAGTATTAAATACAAGTAAGTAAAAGTTCGTGCTCATAAATTAATCATAAGAGAAAAATAATATTAAATGTGACTGAAACCGCTCCCAAGAGATTTGTTTATATAAAGGCTATTAAACGTTGAAGGTAAGATTTTCTTCATCATTTTTAATCAGAGATTGTCCACCTACCTATTAAAAAATGGTTTCATTGACCATTTAGTTAAAAAAGCAGGCATTCCAGGGTTCTCAGGATGCTTAGAACACATTAATGTTATCTGGCAACTAATTCAGTCAGGAGGAATGAGCTCCATGTGATATTCCTGGATTTGGCTAATGCATATGGTTCAGTGCCACATGAGCTTCTTTGGGCAGCATTTGATTTTTTTCAGAGTACCAATGTCAATAACAAATTTAGTGAAAGCCTGTTTTGGAGATTTGCTATTTAGTTTCTCAACTCCAAAATTCAGCACTACATGGCAATGCTAAGAGGTTGGAATAATGGCAGGATGCACCATTTCTACACTGGCTTTTAACATGGCAATGGAAGTAATCATTAGGGCATCAAGATGGGTAGTAGGAGGAGAGTGCTTGGCTTCTGCAATGCGACTACCACCAATCAGAGCATACATGGATGACATGACAACCATGACTACAACAGTAGCCTGCACTAATCGGTTATTAGGGCAGTTAACAGATAATATTGAATGGGCACGAATGCAATTTAAGCCCTCTAATCTCGATAGTTAAAGGAAAGGTAGTAGATAAAACATTCTTCATTAATGGTGAGGCAATACCAACTGTTTCTGAGAAGCCAGTGAAGGGTCTTGGGAGATGGTACGATGGCGATCTAAAGGGCAGAGTTCGAGTGGGACAAGTTAGACGACAAGCAGCGGAAGGGTTGAAGAGCATAAACAGCTGTGCTCTACCAGGCCAACTAAAACTCTGGTGCAAAACTTCAGTTTGGTCTACTGCCGAGGTTGCTGTGGCCACTGACTGTGTACGAGGTTTCTTTGACAACAGTGGATAAGCTGGAAGCGTTAATAAGTTCATACATCAGGAAATGGCTGGGAGTTCCACGCTGCCTCAGCAGAGTGGGACTTTATAGTAAAGGAATATTGCAGCTGCCAGTCTCTGCTTTAACCGAGGAGTTTAAGTGTGCCAAGGTCAGACTGGAAATGACCTTAGTAGAGCCACACGACAAATGTGTAAGGGAGGCAGCCCCTATGTTAAAAACTGTTAGAAAGTGGTCAGGAAAGAAATCTGTAGTAGAGGCAAAGGCTGCCCTTTGTAGAAAAAATTGGCGATATTGTGGAAGAGGGGGTTTTGGGCTCAGTTTGGCTCCTCCTAAATGGCACAAGGCAGGCCCAGCTAAAAGGAGGAAGCTGGTAGTCAACAAGGTGTGAAAGCAGAAGGAGGGGATGAGGTGTATAAAGAACATTTCCCAGGCCAAGCAGGAAGAGTGGATGAGATGGGAGAGTGTGGAACAATGCAAAATGGGCTGGCAAGACCTTTGGTCAATGGAAGAGTGTAGGATCAGTTTCCTTATTAGATCAACATATGATGTTCTCCCATCACCGCAGAACCTAAACTATGGGTAGGAGAGGATCCCTCTTGTCCTGTGTGTTCATCACCTGCCACATTAAGGCACATTTTGACAGGATGTAAGGTGGCTCTTGGCCAAGGTCGGTTTACTTGGCGCCATAACCAATTACTGCGATGTTTGGCTTTAGCATTACACACAGAAGACAATATTCCTCCGCCCAGGCGAGCAACCACCAAGAAAATGTGTAACACCAATTCTCGCCCAGGACAACTGGATTTTACCACCTGAGATTGCCACCACTAACCTACAACCAGATATTGTTTTGTGGTCTGGATCAGCAAGCATTGTTTAACTGATAGAGTTAACAGTGCCATGGGAGGATGCTGTAGATGAGGCATATGAGAGGAAGAAGCTACGGTATGCTCATCTGGCCACTGAAGCAGAACAGCGAGGATGGAGAGTCCAGGTTTATCTAGTGGAAGTGGGTTGTCGAGGATTTGTGGCACACTCTACAACCCGGTTCCACAGAGACGTCGGATTCAGTGGCCAAGAGTTGCGTCGCACAGTAAATAATTTATCTGAAGCAGCAGAAAGAAGCAGCAACTGGCTGTGGTTGAGACGGAAAGATTCTAGCTGGCTGTGTACAGGCCGCCACGCTTTCATAGAATTCTTGAAAAACTTGAAGAGTCTGTTGGTTTATTTGTATAGGTTACATAGTAATTACAGTCATTACGTTCCTGTGTATATTGCGTGAATGACGGGTGGTGTTTGGGCAGATAT
Organism: Hybognathus amarus; assembly: GCA_030378365.1. Classification (NCBI taxonomy): domain Eukaryota; kingdom Metazoa; phylum Chordata; class Actinopteri; order Cypriniformes; family Leuciscidae; genus Hybognathus; species Hybognathus amarus. The sequence goes on from JAQIUQ010000488.1 coordinate 116,129, forward strand.
TGTGTTTCAGCGGTAGGCTGTTGCTACTGAAACTGCTTTAACACAACAGTGGGGCTCGACAGCCTTAGTCAAACGGGTTGGCACGTTGGGTTGCAGAGAAATTGTGAGATTGTGGTTAGGTCACATGTGAACTACGAGGAAGGAGCAACCTCAGCAGCAGGAGGGATGTAGAGGTCAGAAAGCTGGGCTAAGTTGAGTGGACAACAGAGGGGGGTGACTCTGGGACACCAGAGTCAGTTTCACGTGTCGTGGGCTAGTCGACGAAACACTGAGGGCGGAAGGTGCCCACTTGAAGACCCAAGAGATGTCCCCTACTTGGCTCAATCCAGAGGGTTGTAGTGCTGGTCCACTGGGGAGATCATACTGTAGTTGCAGCTGTCTTGTGTGCTGATGCGCCAAGTACACTGCAGCCATTAACGCTGGACAGAAGGGGAGTCACACCACCATATAGAAAGAAGCGTAAATGGATGGATAAGTGGTTTACTGTAAAGCTACGTCTTAGTTTGTGCTTATCTTGATGAAAGCCGAGTACAAATCAGCGTGAAGTTTAACATCTACTCTAGTGTACTGGAAATCTATTTCACAACTAATGTGGTAGTTTTCAGAATGAAGACAAGAAAGATTAAATGCTAACTTGCTTTAATAAACACAAAGATAATGCAGAGAAACTGATCACACAAACTGAGACGAGAACCAACAATGGACTAAAATAAATGGGGTATAAATACACAAGGAATTTAAAGTCCCCTTCCGATCATATTTTGATCTATTTTATAAACATTCCCAGTGGTCTTTAAATTATGATTATGCCATTTATAGCCAAAATCATAAAACCTGTGCCGTTTTATGGCACTTCACTTCAGCAGAGCGGCAGTAGCTCATTAGCAATTCACCTCTGGGTTGTGGGCGGAGCCGTTGGCACAGAGACGACCTCTCCCCTCCCCGTTGCTGAGAGCTCTGTCTCTCCTGCTGAGCTTACACTTACAAATTATAAGCAACTGAAATGTTTTATTAATTTATTAGTTGTTGAGTCTTAAGTTCAGGCTATTGCTGTCTGATTCTGTTAGTTCACCTCCTGATCCGAGACATTCTTCCTTTGCAACTTCATATTTATCAGGTTTGTTCTCCTCCTCTCATGTCTTAGATACGTTAGCTGTCAACTCGTCAGTGTCTGACTCTGATCTCTCTGTCTGGCCGTGTCTGTGTGTGATACAGCAGGACCGGTAAGAGTAAGCTTAGTTCATATTTCAGAGTCTCGGGTTTGGCGCGTCCGAGTTTTTTGTTCTTCCTGTCAGTCCCATAGATGCTATGCTGTCAGTACCGGAAAGAATAATTAGTTCATCTCTCAAGTCTTTGGGTATGAGTTGTTCTTTTGTCACTTGACCGCTGGTATTTTGCATGAAATACAACATTAGTTTTGTATTATTGACTGCGTCTGAATGTATATTGTTTTGTATTTATAGGCATTAAATAACAAAATAAAACATTATCTGAAAAATAAAAGTTCCCTGTTGTCCCTGTCCGTCTATTTTCTATATTTTGCATCTGTGGTGTGTTTTATAATATATCATACATGAATTAACTACTATGACAGGATATTATTACATTATCTACGTGTAAAAGTTTCTGGGAGGGAGGGGAGTATGAGCTTCTGGCCCCACCCAGTGGAGTTACTACGTCACAGCTCCAGTCTATTTTAGTCGGCATTTTTGCATCTGCTACTGATTCACAGCCACTTGAATGTAGAAATACTCAGAAATGCAAGCTTTAAGCTTATTTTTCTCAAGAAACGCCCTGTAACATTAGAAAAATGACACAAGAGACATGTTAACACCTAGAAATTTTCTTCATTTCAGGGTCTCTAACGACAGACAGCTGAAAGTAACACAAGGCAGACATTATCCTGACAGTCTTTCCTATGGGCTCAATTCACTCGAAGACTATTACTGGGGAGGGAAGATACTAAGACAAATAAGAAAAGGAAAATACCACTGAGCCGATGGTCACATTTGTTTCACCTACACAAGCCTCTTACAACTCATCCAGACTGAGTGGAAAAGAAAAACACACCGACAATGGATTGGCTGTAGCCTCTGCCGGCGTCCAGCGATCGTATGGGAGACAGTGTTTTGCAGCTTCACAATCTCACCAGGTGTCACGAAACGCTCCTCTGTGTTCGACAATCTAGGCATTCCAGCATGTTTTGGGAGCATAAGACTCAAACCATAGCGCTGTTGGTCTGTCACTCGCAACACCTTGCACTAAACACTGCACTCTCGCAATACTGCTGCACTCCGACCCATTAGCAGCAATGTCTGGCTAGCTGGCATGAGGACCCCAGGTGCCTATATACCTGCCTGCTTTCAATTTCCAACCACTCCCACCCACATTAGCTACTTGTAGCAACACAGGGGAAAGTGAAAGCGATAATGATACAGAGAAGAGGAAGATGAGAGAATAAACACAGAACGTCTCAAACCCACAGGCTACATAAATATATATTTTAAATTAATTTTACTCTTTTTCATATCAGAAGAAACGTTTTTGTGTCCCTTGTCGTGAAATTATTTTATAAATAAATGAAACATTGTTTCAAAATGTTTCTCAAAATCTCTTGTTTGTCTTTTGACCACACACTTGGGTGTGTTTCGAAACCACAGTAAGCCTAAGTAGATTTTAGAGACCATTGTGATATTATTGATGTTAAAATCACATTACTTTACCATCTTGTTTGTCCCCCTTATACACATTATGTTAGGCAAAATTTCATTAGCAATTAATTCCAATTCTAAAACTCCAAAATATATGACAAATAGCTACATCCTTCCAACAACCCTGGAAACATAGATTTAACTGTAGAAGGATTTCATATTATGCAGTTTTTTTAATCTAGTCATTACTTTGCAATTACAAACATATAATATAGCTGCGAGCAGCTCATTGCGGCCCAAGCCGGTGGCACCTCAACCCCGGTGCCTAAAGGCACCGGGATGGCGTGACCGCCGGCTCTGGCCTCTCAATCGCTGCTCGCAGCTATATTTCACATATATACATACATATATATATATACACACACACACACACACACACACACACACACACACACACATATATATATATATATACACACACACACACACATATATATATATATATATATATATACACATGAAGCTCGGTGGCATTCGCCACCCTGGTGCCTTTAGGTTATTCCTTGGTGCCTTTAGGTTATTCCACAATTGGAATACATACTAACATACTAGTCAGAACTGAATAGTTGATATCTGAATGACAGATCACCATAGAAGTCAATGGAAAAATGTGACTAGTAACAAAAGAATAGTTACTAGTCACCATTGAAAATAAGTACTAGTGTCTAATGAATAAGTACTAGTATCTATTTAATAGGTACTAGTATCTAATGAATAAGTACTAGTAACTAATTAATAAGCATTGGTATGTAATGAATAAGGACTAGCATCTAATGAATAAGTACTAGTATCTAATAAATAAGGACTAGTTTCTAATGAATAAGTACTAGTATCTTTAAAAAGGTACTAGTACCTAAAGAATAAACACTAGTATCTAAAGAAAAGGCACTAGTATCTAAAGAATAAGCACTAGTAGCTAATGAATAAGTACTAGTACTTAATGGAATAGATACTAGTATCTAAAAAATAAGTACTAGTAGCATGAAAATAGAGACTAGTAGGTTAAAATGATTAAATGTTAAAACGGTTTGCCATACTCTATCTGTCGTTTCGACTAGTCACAATTACGTTACAGATATCTTAAATGATAATACAAACTATCCAAAATGTAATTACGACTAGAAAGACGTTGTTGATATCTACAATGTTAATTACGAATAGTCAAACTTAGCTTTTAAATGTTAAAAGGGCTTGCCATACAGAAGTGTAGGCTCAGAGAGACACTCAACATTTTCAAACCAAAATATCTGACTTTCTGTGGGTCCTAGCTCATGAGTGTAAATTAGAAAGTTGTCCGGCTTGAGGAGAATATATGAATATATGAAACGATGAGATCAACATGTGTACTGAGTTTCATATTATTACATGCAAGCGTGTTTGATTTATGGACCAAGTTTTTGGACCCCGTTCCAGGGGGCGCTGTCTCAGCCCCCTTGCCACACCCGGGTACCATCTTCAGCCCGGCTCTGATGGCTGTGGGATCTGACCTGTGTGCAAAGTTTCAAGAGTTTTCAAACCCATTAAGGGCCCCAAAAGCCGCTGAAGAGACTCAAAATCATCAAAAAAAAGGAATGTTAAAGTTTGATGCGTTGCTATGGCAACATTATCTTAGATATTGAATAATGCTTTCACAGCTCTTCATCTGGCGTGTGTTTACATTTGAAGCAAATCGGGTAAAAGTAAGAGTGCGATTTCAAAGCATTTTGAAAGTGAAACACTTTCTGCTGCCAGTTGGTGGCGCTATATATTTGACTCACATCTATGTGATCGACCTCTTACAACGAACACACTGCTGAAGTTTCATCAAGATCAGTTAATGTATGCAGAAGTTTTAACACACTTCCTTTTTGATTTATTTACTTACTTTTTTGATTTATGGACCAAGTTAATTTAATTAATACACTAATTATATAAAACTATTGTCAATGCACTACAATTAAACAGGTTATATGCCTTTACTTATAAAAAAAATAAAAATAAAAACTTATGTAAAAAATACCAGGCTTAAGAAATGTATTTACTTTAGCAGGCCAGACACACAGTGAAATGATTAAGCCCCCTCCCCCTCACACACACACACACACACACAGACTGTGTGACAGGCCTAGGTTTAGAAAGAGCATGATCATATTCAAACTACAATATCTGACTTTCTGTGGGTTTGAGCTTATTATTGTTAATTAGAAAGTTGTTTGGCTTGAATAGAACAATATACACGGCAAGTTTTGTAACTGTCAGTAAAACTAACCAAGTTATAACACACTATATGTGTCCTTTTTTAGTCAAAAAAATCCGCCACGGCCAAACCGTTCGAGATATCAAAAATCCGTCCGGAATATAGCATCCTCAATGTCTTGACTTCATGCACACCTGAGTTTGGTGGTGATTGGTAACAGCATGGGTTGTAATTTGATGTTTTTCTAGGACAATTATTTAAAAAAAAAAAACATAATTCCCGTACTTCCGTTTGAACTGTCGTAAAACTTAGAGCACGAAAGTTGTTTGGCCTGATGTGATCTATGAGTGTACCGAGTTTCATATTAATCCATGCACGTGTGTTTGATTTATGGACAAATGTTCGAATCCCTAAAAGAATGCATCCTAAAAGAATGGTAAAGTTTGATGCGTCGCCACGGCAACAGTTTCAAAGATATCAAGAATCCATTCATAGGTCTTCATCTGCCGTGTATGTACATTATACAGATGAAGTTTGAAGCAAATCGGGTAAAAATAAGAGGGTGATTTCAAAGCATTTTGAAAGTGACACACTTCCTGCTGCCAGTTGGTGGCGCTATAACTTTGACTCACAATAGTCACATCCATGTGATCGTCCTCTTACAGCGAACGCACTGCTGAAGTTTCATCCAGATCAGTTAATGTATGCTGAAGTTATGACACACTTCCTGTTTCACGTTTCTCGCCATAGTTTCGTTTCCTCGCCACGGCCAAACCGTTCGAGATATCAAAAATCCCCACACAAACTTTCATCCTCAATGTCTTGACTTCACGCTGACCGAGTTTCGTCGAATTTGGATCAGAGCTCTAGGAGGAGTATTTAAAAGTTCATTGCGTGTGTTTTACAAAAAAACCTCAATAGCCAACTTCCTGTTGGGCTGGGGTAAAAAGTAAGAACGCGAGGTATAGATGAAATTCTGCTATCGACATGTGTACCGAGTTTCATATTATTACATGCAAGTGTGTTTGAGTTATGGACCAGGTGTTCGGACCCCATTCCAGGGGGCGCTGACGAGCCGCCCTGCCACGCCCGGGTACCAGCTTCAGCCCGGCTCTGATGGCCGCGGGTTCTGACCCGTGTGCAAAGTTTCAAGAGTTTTCGAGCATGTTAAGGGCCTCAAAAGTGCCCGAATAGTCGCTAGAAAAAAAAAAAAAAAAAAAAAAAATAAAAATATAGCTGCGAGCAGCGATCGCGGGCCCAAGCCGGTGGCACCGCAACCCCGGTGCCTAAAGGCACCGGGATGGCGGTACCGCCGGCTTTGGCCCTCCATCGCTGCTCGCAGCTATATTTATATATATATATATATATATATATATATAATATATATATATATATATATATATATAAAGCCGGTGGCACCGCCACCTTGGTGCCTTTTGGGTTATTCTGCACGACGTGCAAAAACGTAACCCCTGCTTTGGAATACATACTAGTATGTATTCCACAATTGGAATACATACTAACATACTAGTCAGAACTGAATAGTTGATATCTGAATGACAGATCACCATAGAAGTCAATGGAAAAAATGTGACTAGTAGTAACAAAAGAATAGTTACTAGTCACCATTGAAATAAGTACTAGTGTCTAATGAATAAGTACTAGTATCTATTTAATAGATACTAGTATCTAATGAATAAGTACTAATAACTAATTAATAAGCATTGGTATGTAATGAATAAGGACTAGCATCTAATGAATAAGTACTAGTATCTAATAAATAAGGACTAGTGTCTAATGAATAAGTACTAGTATCTTTAAAAAGGTACTACTACCTAAAGAATAAACACTAGTATCTAAAGAAAAGGCACTAGTATCTAAAGAATAAGCACTAGTAGCTAATGAATAAGTACTAGTACTTAATGGAATAGATACTAGTATCTAAAAATAAGTACTAGTAGCATGAAAATAGAGACTAGTAGGTTAAAATGATTAAATGTTAAAACGGTTTGCCATACTCTATCTGTCGTTTCGACTAGTCACAATTACGTTACAGATATCTTAAATGATAATACAAACTATCCAAAATGTAATTACGACTAGAAAGACGTTGTTGATATCTACAATGTTAATTACGATAGTCAAACTTAGCTTTTAAATGTTAAAAGGGCTTGCCATACAGAAGTGTAGGCTCAGAGAGACACTCAACATTTTCAAACCAAAATATCTGACTTTCTGTGGGTCCTAGCTCATGAGTGTAAATTAGAAAGTTGTCCGGCTTGAGGAGAATATATGAATATATGAAACGATGAGATCAACATGTGTACTGAGTTTCATATTATTACATGCAAGCGTGTTTGATTTATGGACCAAGTTTTTGGACCCCGTTCCAGGGGGCGCTGTCTAGCCCCCTTGCCACACCCGGGTACCATCTTCAGCCCGGCTCTGATGGCTGTGGGATCTGACCTGTGTGCAAAGTTTCAAGAGTTTTCAAACCCATTAAGGGCCCCAAAAGCCGCTAAGAGACTCAAAATCATCAAAAAAAAGGAATGTTAAAGTTTGATGCGTTGCTATGGCAACATTATCTTAGATATTGAATAATGCTTTCACAGCTCTTCATCTGGCGTGTGTTTACATTTGAAGCAAATCGGGTAAAAGTAAGAGTGCGATTTCAAAGCATTTTGAAAGTGAAACACTTTCTGCTGCCAGTTGGTGGCGCTATATATTTGACTCACATCTATGTGACTGACCTCTTACAACGAACACACTGCTGAAGTTTCATCAAGATCAGTTAATGTATGCAGAAGTTTTAACACACTTCCTTTTTGATTTATTTACTTACTTTTTTGATTTATGGACCAAGTTAATTTAATTAATACACTAATTATATAAAACTATTGTCAATGCACTACAATTAAACAGGTTATATGCCTTTACTTATAAAAAAAATAAAAATAAAAACTTATGTAAAAAATACCAGGCTTAAGAAATGTATTTACTTTAGCAGGCCAGACACACAGTGAAATGATTAAGCCCCCTCCCCCTACACACACACACACACACACAGACTGTGTGACAGGCCTAGGTTTAGAAAGAGCATGATCATATTCAAACTACAATATCTGACTTTCTGTGGGTTTGAGCTTATTATTGTTAATTAGAAAGTTGTTTGGCTTGAATAGAACAATATACACGGCAAGTTTTGTAACTGTCAGTAAAACTAACCAAGTTATAACACACTTTATGTGTCCTTTTTTAGTCAAAAAAATCCGCCACGGCCAAACCGTTCGAGATATCAAAAATCCGTCCGGAATATAGCATCCTCAATGTCTTGACTTCATGCATATCGAGTTTGGTGGTGATTGGTAACAGCATGGGTTGTAATTTGATGTTTTTCTAGGACAATTATTTAAAAAAAAAAAACATAATTCCCGACTTCCGTTTGAACTGTCGTAAAACTTAGAGCACGAAAGTTGTTTGGCCTGATGTGATCTATGAGTGTACCGAGTTTCATATTAATCCATGCACGTGTGTTTGATTTATGGACAAATGTTCGAATCCTAAAAGAATGCATCCTAAAAGAATGGTAAAGTTTGATGCGTCGCCACGGCAACAGTTTCAAAGATATCAAGAATCCATTCATAGGTCTTCATCTGCCGTGTATGTACATTATACAGATGAAGTTTGAAGCAAATCGGGTAAAAAATAAGAGGGTGATTTCAAAGCATTTTGAAAGTGACACACTTCCTGCTGCCAGTTGGTGGCGCTATAACTTTGACTCACAATAGTCACATCCATGTGATCGTCCTCTTACAGCGAACGCACTGCTGAAGTTTCATCCAGATCAGTTAATGTATGCTGAAGTTATGACACACTTCCTGTTTCACGTTTCTCGCCATAATTTCGTTTCCTCGCCACGGCCAAACCGTTCGAGATATCAAAAATCCCCACACAAACTTTCATCCTCAATGTCTTGACTTCACGCTGACCGAGTTTCGTCGAATTTGGATCAGAGCTCTAGGAGGAGTATTTAAAAGTTCATTGCGTGTGTTTTACAAAAAAACCTCAATAGCCGACTTCCTGTTGGGCTGGGGTAAAAAGCAAGAACGCGAGGTATAGATGAAATTCTGCTATCGACATGTGTACCGAGTTTCATATTATTACATGCAAGTGTGTTTGAGTTATGGACCAGGTGTTCGGACCCCATTCCAGGGGGCGCTGACGAGCCGCCCTGCCACGCCCGGGTACCAGCTTCAGCCCGGCTCTGATGGCCGCGGGTTCTGACCCGTGTGCAAAGTTTCAAGAGTTTTCGAGCATGTTAAGGGCCCCAAAAGTGCCCGAATAGTCGCTAGAAAAAGAAAAAAAAAAAAAAAAATAAAAAAAAAAAAAAAAAAAAAAATAATCGGAAGGAAACAATAGGGCTCTGCGCCCTTTCAGGGCTTGGGCCCTAAATTGAGCAAAATAGCTGACATTAAAAATATTTGGTAGCCAATTCCACCATGTTATTCCACAGCATCTAATATATTACATATATGAAATGTTTACTATGTAAATAGTGTTACCATATAAAAATCTTCAAAACTGTACAGTTTGTAAGTGAGCTTCTTACCTGTTTTCACTGTTAGACATGCTACAGGTGTCCCGTTGCAATAATACAAGCCTTCATCCGAAATTGAGACAAACCAGATAATCAGAGACAGGTCTGACAATAAGTTGTGATTGTTATTATTCATGTGTCTGATTATCTCTCCATTATCAGTGCTGAGGATGGACACTTGATGTCCTTTAATATCTCTGCTCCAAGTCACTTTCCCGACCTTCAGGTCACCACAGGGAAGAATAGCCATGCCATTGGGTCGAATTCGGCTGGTGCTGGAGAGCTGACACAACACAGCATGACAATTCAATTAATTGAAGACAAGAGGATTATTAATGGTAAAATGCATACATACCATGTGTTGTCAGAATGAACCCATAAAAACGAAAGATGGAGTAAACCAATGACACTCATAGTCTCATAGAAACATGACCTCAATCTCTTTTTGCTCTTACGCCATGAAACATTTATATGGTGCTGTAAGTCACGTTGCCGTTCTGAACAGTCATCGTAATTTTTTGTTGCATTTTATTCATAATAAACTAGAAGTATCAATTTATTTGGGATTTAGACAGAATTCTTTAAACATGTTGAGTTGGTTACTTCTTTAAGCAGAGTTTCAGCATTAGTTCATAAAACATAATGATAATCTTAAAGATAATCCTCTTCATCTTAAAGCATTTTTCTGAAGTACTATGCAGATTATCCAAACAAACAAACTGAAGCGGTGTGACACAGGAAGATAAGCAATGATTATGTCAGAGATCAAAGTTTTGAATAAAGAATAACAAATTGTATTAAATAAAACTTTAAATTATAAAGCCTACAAATTAATAAACTAATAGTAAATATTGAAAAAAAAGTAAATATTAAATTTGTAATAGCAAATAAGTCTCAAGTTAAATTTATAAAACATATCTCATCAATAGATTAATAACATCCAAAGTATTGTATCTAACATGAAATTTGTGAGCATCAGCGTATAGAGAAGTAAGATGTCTGCAGAATGCAAGAAAAGGAAAAAGAGAAGAAGCCCAGAGTCTTCTGAAACTGAACATGCGGTGCAAACATCACAGGGAGGGACTCAGGGGAAGTACCCATTAAAATTCTTAAAACTCTTGGAACCATTTAAAGATTCACTCCAGACAAGATGTACCCTAGCATGTCTTGTTAGGTCACCATATTCAAGGAAGGCACACAGAGTAACTTGACCATAAATACAAAATAACTCCAGTGCATGCACACATTGAGTAAAACAAGTCTCACATTGGGTGTCTCTGCCGACCTCTTGTGGAAAAACAAATTTATTTCATGACTCTTGCCACTGGTTGGCCTTATAGCTCTATATGGATCAAATTAACTGTTCCCCTGGGTTCTAAAGTCAGTTTTTCTTCAGTTTATTACGTCAGGTATAGACAAGTTTATGAGCCGTTTCCGCTCTACATCCTAAACTCCTCCCATCGATGCAACTTACTTCCGTTCTGGCGGGCTGGGTTTGTTTTTGCTAGCTTGCTCAGTTGTGCCGACAAGGCGCTGATATCGCAGTGACAAAGAAGATAACAATTACAACATGAAGAAATGTGAGTGTTCGGGAATGATGTGTGCGGTAGTTGGTCAATATTATGAAGCTGCAGACTCGGAGCCTGCATCTACAGTCCCCCACCGAGAGTCCCGCATTCTCAGACCCCTCGTTTTTCGAACACAGCGCCTCCTGCTGTTCAAAAGATCGAATAACACCGGCACACAGAGTACAGCGCACGATTATCCAAATGCAATTAAAAACAATAGGATGCAATATTGCGGTCTCCAAATAAATTATCCAATAAATATTTGCGTTCCCTGCTTAATGCATGTGCAAAAAAAAATAAAAAATAATTGTTACTGATAGAAAGGGATACAATTGCAGATTAAACTATCTTCAGAAAAATAGTATGTGATATTATATTGCTACAATGTTTTTTTATATATATTTTTTATTCAAATTCCAATTTTTCTTTCAGTTCAACCTATAATGGTCTAATTAACATTACCATGCTAACATTACAAAATAATTTTTTTGATATTTTGAATGCGAAGCAAAACAAATCAGAATAGACAAAACACCAATAATAAACAATTCTGTACTTTATTTAATGATCACCTAAACATCATCTTGCTGTTAAGAAAAAGGGAAGAAAAAATTGTGTTCATGACTTTACTTTTTGTCTTCAATTGCATAAAAAAAACCCTCATAAGTCACTTTGCATAATCATAAAATGATGTTGCTGGGTTCGGCAGGGGCAACTCCATCAATGTATGGTGTACCCTGGAATAGCCTACAACATAGGACCGATAGCACATGTCTTATGATGTTTCAAAGCTAAATTATAAACGTTAGCTATCTAAATATTTTCGGGGGAAGAGGGCGAAAAAGACGTACGTTAACGGCTCAAATCTTGTTACAAACTAACTTTACAAATATTCAATGGACTATTCATATGTTGTATCGATGAGCTAAATTAGTTTTATTAAAACATAAATCAAACGAGTAGGCTGCTACGATTCGCTAAATAAAATTGAAGATAGCCTACTCACGTTCTGGCTTAAGTTCTTCACATGTTCTTCACTTATCCGATACAATTTGATAGGAGGCGCTGTCTCGAAAAACGAGGGGTCTGAGAATGCGGGACTCTGGGTGCAGGGGGACTGTAGATGCAGGTCTCCGAGTCTGCAGCTTCATACTACTCGTAGTTGATTGCAAACACTCGAGAAAGCACCTGAACGATTGGTTTGGTACGACCGCAAACCAGCTACGAGAGAGGCAATGTCCATGCGCTCCATTGTTTACACACAAACACACCCACACAGTATCGCGCCTCTCTCTCTCTCCCTCTTACACACACACACACACACACACACACACACACACACACACACACACACACACACACACACACACACACACACACACACACACACACACACACACACACACACACACACACACACACACACACACACACACACACACACACACACACACACACACACACACACACACACACACACACACACACACAGTTCGATCGCGCCCCTAATTATTAGCATCATGGCACACACACACTTTGCACTCTAGCTAATAGCCTATGATATAGTTTCAGGAGGACATTCACTGACAGCGCGTTCTCTTTTGTCTTGTCGCGCATGAGTGGTTTAAAGCATTTGCGTGAATAAGACCGTGATTCATAATCCAAGCTAAAGGATGACAGAAAGAACAGATGCGTTTGCATTAAATATTTTAACACGTTAAAGCTGGACAAAAATGAATCGCGAAAATATTTTTTTTCTCACGGCCGCACGCCAGAGATCCGAACACGGTGCCGGTGTCGTGGGCGAAAGTGATTGCCTTTATTATAGTAGAGGCTTCAATCATTTTGTTGTAAGTAGAATAGGCCTACTGCATTTTATGGGTTAGTTTTCTACATTTAAAGGTATTTTAAGAGGTAAGAAATGGCCAACGCAGCAGGTAAAACGATGCAGTCATAAGGCTAATCGCAAAATCGTTCTCTTTATTTTAGAGCTTAGCGGTAAGTCATGTTTTTATAGGTTGCAGTCTGATTTTCCAATTTCAAAACGCGATCTTCCGTCGGCAACAACAGGCTTCTATTATTTCCTAAATCTTGTAAATGTCATACCTGATTAAGCTATAAACTGCAAACGACTTATTTGGCCACAATTGTTATTATTATGGTAAAAGAAACATAAAGGATATCGCACAGATACATTTGCTATTACCACGGACATAAACTGATCAGTTCTTTGCACGCTGTGTCTGTTTGATCTCAGCTTGTATGACATGACAAGGCTTTCAGCTTGTCCAGAAAGCTTTTCCATCTATTGCCATTTAGTAACCAAACTCTATCGCACACCTGCAGATGATAGGTGCGTTCGAACAAGACCAGACTGGCTAGTCATGTTAGTAGATAAGAGAACTCTCGCACACTCATAATTACTTGCAATATAAAATCAGAGTTTTATTCACACTCGACGTTTCGGTAGCAAACGACCTTCATTAAGGAAGTATACAAAATGTTCAAAATCATCTCTTTAATGAGCACATGACCACCCCTTGTGAAAAAGATAGTGTGCTTAATTGTATTGAAAGTGTACTTTTGTGTGCTATAAACCTATTAAAGTATACTAATTTTGAAAAGTGTACTTGCAGATAATATAATATAATTAAAATTTAATACCAATTAAGTTTAACTTAAAGTAAGTACACTTTCATCACAATATTTATAAACACACTTAAGTGCACTTTTAAAAATGCACTTTGTAATAATATGTAATTAAGTTTAACTTAAAGTAAGTACACTTTCATCACAATATTTATAAACACACTTAAGTGTACTTTTTAAAAATGCACTTTGTAATAATATGTAATTAAGTTTAACTTAAAGTAAGTACACTTTCATCACAAATATTTATAAACTCACTTAAGTGCACTTTTAAAAATGCACTTTGTAATAATATGTAATTAAGTTCAACTTAAAGTAATTACACTTTCATGACAATATTTATAAACACACTTAAGTGTACTTTTTAAAAATGCACTTTGTAATAATGTCTAATTAAGTTTTACTTATGGAAAGTACACTTTCATGATCATATTTATAAACACACTTAAGTGCGCTTTTTACAAATGCACTTTGTAATAATATCTAATTAAGTTTAACTTAAAGTAAGTACACTTTCATCACAATATTTCTAAACACACCTAAGTGCATGTTTTAAAAAAAATCTATTTTTAATAATGTCTACTTAAGTTTTTCTTAAAGAAAGTACACTTTCATGATAATATTTCTAAACACACTCAAGTGCATGTTTTAAAAAAACTACTTAAGTTTTACATTTTAAATAATTATGATTTTATAGTGTTTAAAAGTTATTAAAGTTATAAGTTATTAAATGAAATTTATTTTGATGAATTGAATAATATACTAAATACAATTTTGGTAACACTTTACAATAAGGTTCATTAGTTAACTACATTAGTTAACATTAACTAAGAATGAACAATACTTCTACAGCATTTGTTAATCTTTGTTAATGTTAATTTCAACATTTACTAATACTTTATTAAAATCTTGTTAACATTAGTTAATGCACTGTGAACTAACATGAACAAACAATGAACAGCTGGATTTGTATTAACTAACGTTAACAAAGATTAACAAAAACAGTAACAAATGTAGGCTATTGCTCATGGTTAGTTCATGTTAGTTAATACATTAACTAATGTTTAATAAATGAACCTTATTGTAAAGTGTTACCAAAATTTTACTTTAATGGAAAACATTACATTTGTTCATTTATTTTAAATGTGTTTAATCTATAATATATACTGTGTGCATTAATGCACTTGGAATGTGTTTTTCCAATAAATTTGTGATACAGTACTATAATGGAGGACAACTTGTTGACATTTTTGTCAGTTTTCTACATAATATATGACAATAAAATGTAATTTATGAGAGGATTCTTAGCATAACAGTAATGTGTTGGACTTTACATCTGTGAGAATACTTTCAATATCATTATGTTGTTCTAAGTCAATTAAACACATTTAATTGCAATCTACACTACACTGAACAAAAATATTGACTTTTAGTAAGGTGAAAGAGTAAAGTTTTGTGAACTTACAGAGTCTAACAACACAAAGAGTTAGAACAACTTCAACTAGGGCTGGGAATCGATTCCAAAAAGAATCAATTCCTCGATTCCGAGGTTGGAATCGATTCCATTAAGGGGAATCGACTCCTCCTTTAAGATTTTTTTTATAACACAAACCGCGGCCGAAATGTAACCGATTTCATTTGTCAACACATTTCAATCACGTCACCTCAACTTAAACAGAAAAGCTGAAATAAAAATATACTATATACGAACATGGTGTTTAATGCGCATGCGCCAGAAATACTACGTCATGACGCACTACTTCACTAGAGTTTGAAAAATGCGCTGTTATGTTTCTGTAATCGCGATGCGTGAGGAAAGGAAACCTTCCCAAACAAGAAGAGAACAAAAGGAGCGCCACGTTTGAGGTGTTATACTGCAAATAATCAGTCAAGTAAGTATATCTTGATACTTTCTTTATTGAATTTGTTTTCACCGCAGTTGATATTGCGAGTGCTGTTTAATCGCAGATAGTAACGTAAATGTAAATACATTCGGGAGGTAAATTAATCATGTTTCCAATAATTTATGATTGCATTCAAATAATGTCTTGCATCGTAATGTGCTCGCGTGTGTGGGCGTGTTCGAGGAATTTGTCTACTGAAATGTGTTTAAAAATATATTTATTTTTATTAAACCGACTTTTTAAATAATTTTAAACAAACTAAATGACTTTAAGTTAAATTTGCATGCTGAATGCTGATCCAATCCAGTAACGTTCGAAGACATTTATATATTAATCAATCTTAACCACCATACATGTTTAATATACGTTATCACCCACCTCTAGAAATAATGCTTGCTTGTAATGTATTTAATTTCGTTTTGCATTTGAAGAGTGAGTTGTTCAGTTACTATTTGTTTTGGAATATGTCATATTTTTTTCTTATCTGGATTAAACTTTCATTTTGCTGGATCAGTTCACATTTGTTATTGGAGATACAGAGTAAGCGGTGTGGAATCACAGACCTGTATTGAGGTGATGTTACAAGATTATTATGAATTTTTGCCCAGCCAGCACACCAAGCTAAAACACTGCTATCAAGTCACTAAGTATCCCTATAGCTTTTAATGCTTTGTATCTTTTACATTTGAAAGTTATACATTCCAACCTATGCATTTACATATGCCCCTATAATCATCATATATTTTACAACAAACCAAATGAAGAAGGCTGCCGCATTACTGTGTCAACCGTGGTAAATACATGAAGATACGTGCGGCAGGCTTAAAATTCAAGATTACCTTTCTCAATTTGCATGGGTCTTGGGTTTGCAAGGGTCATTAACCTATATTTGTGTAATTGATAGTTATGTTTAAATTCCTTGTAAAGTAGCAAAATAAATGCTATTTAATGTTTAATAATTACTCTATTTTTAATGACTTTAAGCCCAGTGTCAGTGAAGATGGCGTGGTCAGTGCAATCCTGGTGGGAAATAGAGGAACCTGGCCCAGATTTCTACTTCGGTGTGACACTGATGAGGTAATTCATCACATCACACATTCATCAACAGTTAACAGTCTAAAGTTTACGTACACCTTGCAGAATAAACTGCTTCATCAGGGTAGTACTAAATAAAAAGACAACATATACATTTTTGTGTTCCCCTTTATTGCTAAAATTACTAACATTTTGCAGACACTGCAGGTGTAAATAAACTTTAAAGGGAAAATATCACTTTCATTCATTTGAGCCAAATATAATAATGGACTGGATCTTTTTTATAAACAAATGTTTTCACTTTTTTTTTCTCAAGGTATTTTTTTCTGACTTTCCTGCCTCTTTGGAACAAATCCATTCACATTTACTTTGGAGAGCACGGGGACATTGACATAAACAGGACTTTCCAACTACTTCGAAACATTTGGTGACAAATGATTTTGGTTTTCTTTTTTTTTTTGCCTTTAGATTTCTTCAGTTTTTTTTTTTTTTAAACAAACTTATATTCACTGTAATGCTGAAGTAAGCATTTTGTCCTCTTTAATGTTGGTGCTACGAAAAGGTTTAAGAGCTAAAATTAACCAGGTTCGGTAACACTTTAATTAGGTCTCATTTGTTAATATTATTTTATGTATTAGCAAAACATGATCTAAAAATGAGCATTTTTTTACAGTATTTTTGTTCATTATTTAATTCATGGGTTGTGTGTTTGATGTACTGTGTGTTTTCTTCTAAAATGATGTTTGTACTGGTAATCCCTAGGTTATGGGGACCAAATTACCCCAAAAGTATAGTAATACCAGTAAATTACATGGAAACAATTTTATAAATCATACAGAATTATGTTTTCTGAAAATGTAAAAACACAAAAATGTTTTCCGTGATGATAGGTTTAGGTTTAGGTACCTTTGTATGAGGGAGAAAATTATTGTGCATATAAGCATCATTGCCCTCCAGACTCTTTCTAAATGAGAGTTAAAGGGATATTTCACTTTAAAATTAAAATTCTGTCGTCATATACTCACCCTCTACTTACACTTAAGTGATCTTATGAATCACTGACAACTCTTAAATAACTGGTTTGTAAATAATGCTATACTTTATTAAGAAATTATTAATTGATCATTAACAAAGTATGAAAATACAATTATTAAACACATATGCTTATAAATCAAGAAAAAAGCATGTATTGCTGTATTTAGAAACTTATTATTAATGTCTATTATGCTTTATAAATGATTAATTAACTGTTAACTCATGCTTAACTAATGAATAATAGTGTGCAGTTATTATAAAGTGTTACCTTTCTTTCTTCTGCTGAACACAAAGGAAGATATTTTGAGAAATGTCAGTAACCAAACAGTTAACTGGTCCCATTGACTTCAAGAGTAGGAAACAAAATACCATGGAAGACAATGGGACCAGTTAACTATTTGGTTACTGACATTTTTCAAAATATCTTCATTGTGTTTAGCAGAAGAATAATTCATACAGGTTTGAAACAACTTGAGGGTGAGTAATAAATGACAGAATTTTCATTTTAAGGTGAACTACGGTATCCCTTTAAAGTGTTGTAACTGTTTGTTTCTTGTTTTTTTTTCTTGTGCATCAACAGAAAGGTTTTTATGTATTTATTTTAGAGATTGTTTTGTCAGTTATTATTTTTTTTAATTACAAATGTATTTAATTATATAATAGTGTACATGTATATTACATTAAAGTATATTTTAGTTGACATTAATTGCTTGTCAGTATATTTGGAAGTACACTTTTACCATATTTCAAAAATCACTCTTAATATCAACTAATAGCATTTAATTTGAGCCTAATCTGTGATACGTTTGAAATCAATTACATATAATATGCAATAAGTTTGTCGAAAACATTACACTTAATTCACATTTAAGTGTATTGTTAAGTGACATTAAAGTACATTTTAGTTTACATTAATTGCTTGTCAGTGCATTGAGCAGTGCACTTTAAATACATTTTAAATAGACAAGAAGCAATTATGAAAGTAAATATAATGTTGTATTAAAGTCCCACTTAAGTGGTACCAAAAATCACTCTTAATGGCAACTTATTGCATTTTATTTCTACTTAATATGTGATATATTTGACATTAATTACCATTAATGTGTATTCAGTGTGCCAAAAAAATTGCATTTAATTCACACTTAAGTGTATTGTTAACTGACATTAAAGTATATTTTTGCTCCCATTAATTGCGTCATTGTATTGTGTAGTGCACTTTAACTGTATTTTAAATACACTGGAAGCAATTGTGAAAGTATATATAAAGTTGTATTAAAGTACCAATTAAGTTGTTTAAAAAAAATCACTCTTAATGGCAACTTATTACATTTTATTTGAACTTAATATATGATAAATTTGAACTTAATTACACTTAATGTGCATTCAGTGAGCTGAAAACATTGCATTTAATTCACACTTAAGTGTATTGTTAAATGACATTAAAGTATATTTTTAATCACATTAATTGCGTGTCATTATATTGTGTAGTGCACTTTAACTACAATTTAAATACACTTGAAGCAATTATGAAAGTATATATAAAGTTGTATTAAAGTACCAATTAAGTTGTTCCAAAAAATCACTCTTAATTGCAACTTATTACACTTTATTTCAACTTAAAATGTGATATATTTGAAATAAATTATACTTAATGTGCATTAAGTGCCCCGAAAAAAGTGTTTTTAAGTCGCACTTAAGTGTATACATTTAAAGTGTATTATTTTTGTAATAAGTACACTTTATAAAAGTACACTAAAGTGCACTTTTTTTTCACAAGGGTACACCTCAGGATCAATCTTCCCCGACCATATCCATAACTTCTCGATTGGAGCAATCCTCGTGCGTAAACAGGAAATAAGTCCGTCACTTTGCGGTTCCCACTAGAATCAAGTGCTTGTCGAAGGCTCTTCATAGGTCCGTAGCGCGTACACCGCGAACCGGCATTGGGGGAATTCAGACGTTATTTTTTTTTTTTTTTTTTTAAATGCTCGTAAAACAAAACAACAACAAACAAACAAAAACATATACCACAATTATTGTCATTGTCATAACATAATACAATTGAGTCCTTCAGTCCAGATTAAGCTCCTTCTGTCTTTTTTACTCCAGGTTAAGTGCCAAGTCCTTAAACGCAGCTACTGTTCTTACAGCTTTTACATTTTTAGAGAACTCAATAGATTCAAAGTACATTTTCATTTCAAGTTTAAATCTTACAAAAAGGGGACTGCAATTAGAAAATTTACATTTGTGAATGTGAAATTTAGCTAACAGAAAAATAAGGTTTATAAAATAAATATCACTTTTCTTTTCACATTCATGAAAACCAAAAATTACATTTCTATATGTAAACTCAAAGTTAGGATTCACATAACATTTTATAAAATCACAAATGTCAAGCCAAAATGTCATTGTGAGAGAGCAGTTCCAAAATAAATGTAAAGAAGTCTCAGGTTTCTCTAAACAGAAAGAACAGAGGGTATTAATATCATTCTTAAGCCTTTTGAGAAAACACTTATCTGGATAAAACCTATGAATTAACTTAAAGGTAATTTCTCTTATTTTGTTAGTTATCAGGTATTTGTGAGGTAATGTCCAAACTTTTTTCCAGGGAATGTCACTTACAAAACCATTCCAGTAAGAAATTACACATGGCACAGAAACAGACTCCTCCTGAAACAAGACTCGAATTTTCTTATTGTTTTTTGATTTAGAAGAAGAAAAGCACTGTTTACCTACAAATGTCTTACACAGATCCACTGAGCGATAAGGAAATGAAAAAGAAAATCCTTTAAAAAGCATGAGAACCCCTTGTGGCACTGCATCAGCCACAATTGCAAACTCTTTTGGAGTGACAGGAATTCCATGCTTTACCAAGAACTTGGAATAATTACAAATCAAACCATTTTGATTGAAAAGTTGATATACAAAAATAATTCCATTTTTAAACCAATTATCAAAGAAAATAGATTTATGTTTATACAGTAGGTTCTTATTATTCCAAATTATATAAGAGTGAGGTGTAAAATTGTGTTTAAAGATGAGGGACCAAGCTAATAACATTTGCCTGTGAAAAAGGGATAATTTGATAGGGATTTTCATTATGTTATAATTACAGGTTAATAGGAATTTTAAACCTCCTAGTTTCGAAAAAATAGTATTAGGGATCAGGATTCCAGATAGATGCAGGCTTATTAATAAAGTTTTTTATCCAGTTTATTTTAAAGGTATTGTTTAAGGTGGTAAAATCGAGAAAGTTTAAACCCCCCTTTTCAATGGTGTTCATAAGTACAGATTTTCTGACAAAATGAGTTTTATTCTTCCAGACAAAGTTGAGGAGCATTGTATCAATTTTTTTAAGAATGGCGGTGTTGACACTTAAAGAAAGTGCAGCGTATGTCAACCTCGACAAGCCCTCAGCTTTGGCTAGTAAAATTCTTCCCTTCAATGACAGATCCCGCTGGAGCCACATACATAGCCTCTTCTGTGTACTCTCAATTAGTGGATTAAAATTTACAGAGCATCTTTCTTGTTCATTTTTTGTTATAATAATACCTAAATATGATACCTGATCTTTAATTTGAATATTACAAATTTGAGACAAATTACACTCTTTGATGGACATCAATTCACATTTCGAAAGGTTCAATACTAAGCCAGAGGCTTTTGAGAATTGCTGGATATGCTCTAGAGCTAACGGAACTTGGTTAGCATCATGCAAAAAAGAGTGGTATCATCAGCCAACTGACTGATGAGGATCTGTTGGTCAGCAATAGAGATACCACGAAGACCACTATTCAAAACATAAGAAGCAAATATCTGGGAAACTAGTAAAAACAAATACGGGGATATTGGACATCCTTGTCTAATACCACGTGACAAGTAAAACCTAGGAGAAGTACCAAATTTTAATTTGATTGAGCTATTACAATTGTAATAAAGAGTTCTTACCGCCTTACAAAAATATTCACCAAAACCAAACTTTTTCATTGATTTAAAAATAAAATGATGTTCTACTGAATCGAAAGCTTTATAAAAATCCAGGAAAAGAATAAAACTATTATGTTCCACCAAATTGCTATAATCAAATAAATCTAAAACTAATCTAATGTTGTTCATTATGTGTCGGTCTCTCATAAATCCAGACTGAGTCTCATCTATAACGCTATCCAAAACATTCTTTAAGTCTTTTAGAAAAAATAATGGCAAAAATTTTATAATCATTGTTAAGGAGTGTGATGGGTCGCCAATTGTCCAAATATGTAAGGTCTTTCTTTGGTTTAGGAATTAGTGTGATGATACCCTGCGTTAAAGTAGGAGGTAAAGCTTCTTTATCAATACTCTCTTTAAAAACACTAGTTAAAAATGGAGAAAGTTCATCAGCAAATAATTTATACAGCTCAGCTGTAAGTCCATCACATCCTGGGGATTTATTGTTTTTCAAACTCTTAATTGCGCTTATTACGTCCTCATGAGTAACAGCTCTATCACAACACAATCTATCACTTTCAGATATAGCTTTAACATTATTAACTGAATCCAGAAACAAAGTCGATGTCTCCTCTGTACATTTTGAACTATAAAGATTTTTATAAAAATTGGCACTGAAATTGGCTATATCCTTTGGATCTTTAACAATTTTGCCATCAACACATAATTTCTCAATTGTTGAAAGGGCAAAATTTCGCTTTTCAAGCTTAAAGAAATATGCAGAGTTAAGTTCTCCTTCTTCAAGCCATCTTTTCCTGGATCTTATATAAGCACCCCTAGCCTTTGATAAGTATAAATCATCTAATTTAGTTTGCAAGGCTGCAAGTTCAGATTTCTCCTTCAAAGACAGACAATTCAAATTACGGGTTTGAGATAATTTCATGATCAGGCTGTCCTCAAGAGCTCTTCTCTTTTTGGATAAATTTGCTCCAACTTTCCTTAAATAAACTCCAATCTCAAATTTTAGAAGCTCCCAATTGGCACAAAAAGAATTTGTAATTGTGGCTGCTGTAACGGCAAGAAATTATGAAAGCAAAAGATGCGGGTGAAAGCTTTATTAACTCTGTCCACGGTCAGAATGACACAAAACACACAAGACTGGTAACGCAGGGACTGGATGGCCAGGGATCCGGTGATGATCAGAAGTGCAGTGAAGTGAAGGTCCGAGTGAAGTGCGGTGATCCACGGCGGTGATAATCCAGGTGAGAATCCAGGGAACACGAACAGGACACGAGCAGACACGCCGACAGGAAGGGATCAAACACAAACACAGAGGACTTCATACAACGATCTGACAATGAGAGGAGAAAACTGTGAGTATATGTAGGGGATAGAATGAGCTGCAGCTGGTGAGAGGATGATTGTCAGCTGGCGCGCTGATCAGCAGAGCTGATCAGCGGAATGGAGTGGCAACGCCCACTCACACCCACACACACACAGATAACAACAGAAACACGAGACAAGAAGGAATCAATGAATTTATGAACCGTGACAGTACCCCTCCTCCTAAGAACGCCTCCTGGCGTTCTCAGTCTCCCTTACCTGTCGATTGTAATCATCAATAAGGGAATGATCCAGGATGTCTCTAGCTGGTACCCAACTTCTCTCCTCCGGACCGTAACCTTCCCAGTCCACCAAGTACTGGAATCCGCGTCCCCTCCGCCTCCGAGTCCAGAATACGATTTACCGAATAAGATGGTTCCCCTTCTACGAGTTCGCGGCGGGGGGGAACCGGGGCTGGCGGATTAATGCGAGAATAAAACACGGGCTTGATTTTGGATACATGGAAGGCGGGATGAATCCTCCTGTACACTAGAGGCAGTTTGAGGCGGACTGTCACCGGACTAATGATCTTGGTGACAGCAAACGGGCCAATGAATTTGGGAGCAAGTTTATTAGAAACGGAGCGGAGAGGAATGTTCTTGGTAGAAAGCCACACTTTTTGACCAACGACGTATACGGGAGGCCTTGACCGGTGGCGATCGGCCTTGGCCTTGGTGCGCTCCCCCACCTGGAGTAGAGTCTCACGGGCTCTAGTCCAGGTGCGGTGACACCTCTGGACAAAGGCGTGGGCGGAGGGGACCGCGACCTCGGATTCCAGACTGGGAAAAATAGGTGGCTGGTACCCTGAAGCTGCACTCAAACGGAGATAGGCCCGTAGCTGACACTGGTAACGTATTGTGGGCGTACTCCACCATGGATAGTTGCTGGCTCCAGGAGGAAGGATTCTTGGAGACTAAACATCGTAACACCCTTTCCAGATCTTGGTTGGCTCTCTCGGTTTGACCATTGCTCTGGGGATGAAACCCTGAGGATAGACTAACCGTCGCTCCCAGTAATCTACAAAACTCTTGCCAAAATTTGGACACAAACTGGGGTCCTCTGTCGGAGACCACGTCTGTCGGGAGGCCATGAATACGAAAGACGTGATCTACGACTATCAACGCTGTCTCCTTAGCTGAGGGTAATTTGGGTAAGGGGATAAAGTGAGTCGCCTTCGAGAATCGGTCCACCACGGTTAAAACCACCGTGTTACCCTGAGAGGGTGGGAGGGCGGTAATAAAATCTAGAGCGATATGGGACCAGGGTCTCGAAGGGACGGGCAGCGGTTGGAGTAACCCATCTGGAGGTCGATTGGAAGTCTTACCAGTGGCACAAACCGAGCAAGCCAAAACAAAACTGTGGATGTCACGAGCCATACGTGGCCACCAGAATCGTTGCTTGACTAAAAAACTAGTACGGTTAACTCCTGGATGGCAAGCCACGTTGGAACAATGACCCCACTGGATAACGTCAGACCTTAATTCCTCTGGCACAAATAACCGGTTCGGTGGGCATGCGGGCGGAGGCGTTACCCCTTCTAAGGCCGTCTTGACCTTCGATTCGAACCTCCCATACGAGTGTGGAGATGAATAGATTCTCCGGTAAAATGCACTCGGGAGTAGACGGGCGTCGGATCGGTCAAAAATGCGCGATAAAGAATCGGGTTTGATGTTTTTGGAACCCGGGCGGTACGAGAGAGTAAAGTCAAAACGTCCGAAAAAAGTGCCCACCGAGCCTGCCTAGAGTTCAATCTTTTAGCAGTCCTGATATATTCCAAATTCTTATGATCAGTCCAGACGATAAAGGGTACCCCTGACCCCTCTAACCAGTGGCGCCATTCCTCCAAGGCTAACTTGACTGCCAGCAACTCCCTGTTACCAATGTCATAATTGCGTTCGGCAGGGGATAAACGATGGGATAAAAACGCGCAAGGATGAACTCTGTCATCTGTGGGAGAATGCTGAGAAATCACCGCTCCTACCCCCACCTCTGACGCGTCGACCTCCACCACGAACTGGCGTGATAGATCAGGGGTAATCAGGATGGGGCCCGAAACAAAGCGGTCCTTCAGTTTGGCAAACGCTGCCTCAGCAGCGTCTGACCACCTGAACGCAGTTCTGGGGGAGGTCAAGGCAATCAGAGGCGAGGCTAGTTGGCTGAAGTTGCGAATAAAACGCCGGTAAAAGTTGGCGAATCCCAGAAACCTCTGTAGGGCCTTACGGGAATCTGGGATTGGCCAATCCACCACAGCCTTAATCTTCTCGGGATCCATGCGAATTCCCTCAGATGACACAATGTATCCTAGAAATGGAACAGACTGTGCATGAAAAACGCATTTCTCCGCCTTGACAAAAAGCCCATTCTCTAGCAACCTCTGAAGCACTCGTCTGACGTGCTGCACGTGTTCCTGGAGAGAAGACGAAAATATCAATATGTCATCCAGGTAGACATAAATGAACTGATCAACCATATCTCGCAGCACGTCATTGACGAGAGCCTGGAAGACTGCTGGGGAGTTGGACAGCCCGAAGGGCATGACCAAGTATTCAAAGTGCCCCCTAGGGGTGTTAAAAGCAGTCTTCCATTCATCCCCCTTTCTAATGCGGACCAAATGATAAGCATTACGTAGATCCAATTTCGTGAAGATAGACGCTCCCTGCAACCTCTCGAAGGCTGAAGACATCAACGGCAAAGGATAAGTATTCTTCACCGTGATGTTGTTCAGCCCTCGGTAATCAATGCAAGGTCGCAGAGATCCGTCCTTCTTCCCCACAAAAAAGAACCCCGCCCCGCTGGAGAAGAAGAATGGCGGATGAACCCAGCTGCTAGAGAATCAGAAATATATTTCTCCATGGCCTCCCTCTCTGGTACCGAAAGTGAGTATAACTTGCCTTTAGGCGGAGACTTACCTGACAATAAATCTATTGCACAGTCATAGGGACGATGAGGAGGTAGAGAAGCAGCCCGAGACTTACTGAACACTTCCTTCAGGTCCAGGTACTCCGCGGGCACGTTAGATAAATCCACTGCCTCCTCCTGAAACACAGAGACAGAAACAGACGAACAGGCCGACACCAGACAGGACTCATAACATCTACCACTCCATTCTAACACAGATTTCTTGAGCCAGTCGATCTTGGGGTTGTGCTTGATTAACCAGGGGTGTCCGAGAACAATGGGTGCAAGTGGTGAGTCCATGATGTAAAAGGAACATGTCTCTGTGTGGTTTCCAGATGTGATGAGTGTAATGGGTCCGGTGATGAGAGAGATGGTGGGGAGATCTTGGCCGTTGAGTGCCTGAACTGCAATGCTACTGGTGAGTGGTAGAAGGGAAATGTTAAATCTTATTGCAAAACCATGGTCCATGAAGTTACCTTCTGCCCCAGAATCCACCAGTGCCCGACAGTCGTGATTGTGACCTGACCAT
Organism: Hybognathus amarus; assembly: GCA_030378365.1. Taxonomy (NCBI): domain Eukaryota; kingdom Metazoa; phylum Chordata; class Actinopteri; order Cypriniformes; family Leuciscidae; genus Hybognathus; species Hybognathus amarus. The sequence goes on from JAQIUQ010000488.1 coordinate 142,541, forward strand.
CTCAGTCTTACCGGGAGGAGAGTCGATGTAGATGAGGTCTTCGCAGCGGAGATCCCACCCGACAGTAGCCTCAATCTTACTGTCGGGCTTGGCCTTTTACTGGACAGTTGTAAGCTAGGTGTCCAGCGGCCCCGCAGTACAGACACAGTCCTTGGGACCTCCGCCTTTCCTTCTCCTCCCGGGAAAGCCGAGCTCGCCCTACCTGCATGGGCTCGTGATCGTAGACGGGGCTGACCGCGTCCCCGCCGCTGGACCGCGGGTTCTCAACTCCTCCCCTGGCCCGATTGGCGGGCACTCTTCTCTCCGCTCTGGACAGGCGAGTGTCCACTCGAAGGGCCAGATCAATGAGTCCGTTGAGTGATGTTGGGAGATCCAGGGCGTAGATTTCCTTTTGAACGCGGTCAGCCAGCCCATGCAGGAACATGTCCCACTGCGCTTCCTCGTTCCAGTGACACTCAGCCGCCAGGGTGCGAAATTCGATAGAGTAATCAGAAACCGACTTCTCCTCCTGTCGTAACTCTGCAAGCATCCGAGCCGCCTCTCTCCCGGCAACCGCCCTGTCAAACACTCTCTTCATCTCGGCGGCGAGTTCCTGGAACGAGGCACAGCATGGATCCTGGTTTTCCCACACCGCCGTTCCCCAAAGGGCCGCTTTCCCAGTCAGTAGAGTCAGCACGAATGCCACCTTGGATGCCTCCTGGAAAAATGTGCGGGGCTGCAGGGCAAAATGCATAGAGCAGCGTGTTAGGAATGCGCGACAAAAACTGGGCTCACCATCATAGGTTTGAGGGATGGGTAGGCGGGGTTCTGACTGGGAAGCTCCCTCAGGTGGAATGAAGGGAACGGCCGGTGCGGGGGCGCAGTGGGAACTCGTAGCTGTTGTATCTGCTGGGTGAGCTCGGACACCTGCGCCACCAGTACTTGAACGGCACGTCCCGTCTCGTTCAGGTTCTTCTCCTGTGTTTCCATGCGTTGGATACTAGAGTTAACAAACTCTTCCAATGGGTTGGTCTCACCCGCTGCTTCCATAATGCGTCAGATCGTTCTGTAACGGCAAGAACCACGGAAGCAAAGATGCGGGTGAAAGCTTTATTAACTCTGTCCACGGTCAGAATGACACAAAACACACAAGACTGGTAACGCAGGGACTGGATGGCCAGGGATCCGGTGATGATCAGAAGTGCAGTGAAGTGAAGGTCCGAGTGAAGTGCGGTGATCCACGGCGGTGATAATCCAGGTGAGAATCCAGGGAACACGAACAGGACACGAGCAGACACGCCGACAGGAAGGGATCAAACACAAACACAGAGGACTTCATACAACGATCTGACAATGAGAGGAGAAAACTGTGAGTATATGTAGGGGATAGAATGAGCTGCAGCTGGTGAGAGGATGATTGTCAGCTGGCGCGCTGATCAGCAGAGCTGATCAGCGGAATGGAGTGGCAACGCCCACTCACACCCACACACACACAGATAACAACAGAAACACAAGACAAGAAGGAATCAATGAATTTATGAACCGTGACAGCTGCATTCCAATAGTTAGCAATGAATTCTTTAATTGTATACTTTACATCTGGTAATTCTAAAAGTGAACTATTAAGTTTCCATAAAGAGGCTTTGATATGGCCCGGTGCATAATCTGCCGTCAAAGGGGTATTAATAAAGATAGTTCTATGGTCAGTTAAAGGAGTATATCCAATACCAACATTTAAATCAAAATTGGACATACATTTTGATATAAGCCAATAATCAATTCGAGATTGCCTTGATCCACTTTTGTTGGTCCAGGTAAACTCCAAATTATTGGGGTATCTTTCTCTCCAAATGTCCACCAAATCAAACTTATTTATTAATCCTAACAGTGCAGGGCTAACACACGCAGTCCCCTTTGGCGGATGTCTATCCAAATGATTATTAATTGATACATTAAAGTCTCCTCCTAATATTAAAAAAGCAGTAGGGAATTTATTCGACCAATGTGTGAGTTTCTCATCTAACTTGTCAAAGAAAATTTTATTATCTGGAGACGTATTGTACCCATATATATTTCCCAGAATTATTATTTGTTGGTTTAACGAAATCACTAATAAATGAAAGTGGCCCAAACTATCTGAATCTGATCCTAATATATCCCCATCAAATGTATTTCTCAAAATGCTCACTCCAGCAGAGTGTTCCGTGCCATGTGAACTCCAAATATCATTACCCCATTGAGACTTCCACCATTTATAATCATCTTTAGTAGAATGACACTCCTGAAGGAAACAAAAATCAGACTTATGTTTTTTAGCAAACAAAAAAGAGCTTTCCGTTTGACACTATCCCTGAGCCCTCTGGCGTTGAAAGATATTAATGACAACGACATAAACAATGAACAATATAATGAAAGAAAAAAGAAAGTGAATGAACCAACGAGTAGCTGAACCCGTTCAAGTGAATCTTTCCACAAAATGTGCAAACAACCACAAAAAAACTAAATGCCCACCCAGTACTAAAGTGTTCATATTTAAGTTCAGAAACTAACAAAATGTCTGGTTTCAAGTAGTAGTAACCAAAGTTAAATAACAAATTAAATCAATATTTAATAAAAAGCCTGTCAATATATATATATATTTATATATATATATATATATATATATTAAAAAATAATAATAAATAAATAATAATAATAATAAAAAATAATAATAAAAAAACAAGTATTATTTATAAAGGGGATGCTTGCTATTGAAATGAAGTAGACTATTTAATACCATGATGATGTTATCCATGTATTTCTAGGGCAACACAAAACCCCAATATATTTGACTTTAATCGTTCATTCCCTAAAAAAAAAAAAAAAAAAAAAAAAAAAAAAAATCTCGGCTGGTTGATTGAGTCAAACGGTATGTCGCATATTTGCGACATTGGGCGTTAAGGGGTTAAATGCACTAAAACTTCACTAAAATTAATCTTGTGTTCAGCATATTTCTTAAAAATATAATTAAGCGTGTATTTATTACCAATGTACTTCTAGTGCATTTGTTAGAAATACATTAAAAGTACACTTGTGTTTAGCATATTTCTTAAAAGTGTAACAAAGCATAGGCCTATATTTGGAGACCAATGTACTTATACTGCACTTTTTAAGTAAATATGTTAAAAGCATGCTTGTTTTCAATATACTTTTAGAAAATATACTAAAGTACAATTCTTTTAAAGTGTGTTTAAAGTTGTATTGCTGAAAATAGGTAAAAAGCATGATGCTAATATACTTTTAATGTGTTTAAGTATAGTACATTTTTGTTAGTATATTTGCAATGTACTATTGAAAAGGAAATATATTTCAAATACAATAAAGTATACTTTTTTTCACTAGGGTAGTTGCCATTCTGTATAGGACTTAAGTAAACTCTGAGATGTATGAGGACTTGCACTCTGAAAACGAGCATGTACCAAGCTGTCTTTTAAAATTCCTAGCGGTTTGTATACAATCAAAGGAGGATGTCTAAAAATATCACTTAACTCTGGATCAGAAGACAGCAAATGCCAATATTTTTTAAAAATGGATTTAATCATATAGGACTTAGGTGAATGTCTGTAATACAGGAAAAAGAATACTTTCCTGATTTTTTTGTCTTCTTTTTTAAACAGTTCAGAACGCGTCTTTTTAAAAGCTGTATTAAATGCTTCATCCACCCAATCTAAAGGATAACCTCTATTCAAAAAATTATTCTTCATGATCTTAGATTTCTCAATAAAGTCGGAATCAGAATGACAAATCCTCTTCAATCTGTAGAACTGACTCTTAGGCAGTCCCTTTTTTAAAAAAGTTGGATGAAAACTCCCTTGTGAAAAAAAGTGCACTTTAGTGTACTTTTATAAAGTGTACTTATTACAAAAATAATACACTTTAAATGTATACACTTAAGTGCGACTTAAAAACACTTTTTTCGGGGCACTTAATGCACATTAAGTATAATTTATTTCAAATATATCACATTTTAAGTTGAAATAAAGTGTAATAAGTTGCAATTAAGAGTGATTTTTTGGAACAACTTAATTGGTACTTTAATACAACTTTATATATACTTTCATAATTGCTTCAAGTGTATTTAAATTGTAGTTAAAGTGCACTACACAATATAATGACACGCAATTAATGTGATTAAAAATATACTTTAATGTCATTTAACAATACACTTAAGTGTGAATTAAATGCAATGTTTTCAGCTCACTGAATGCACATTAAGTGTAATTAAGTTCAAATTTATCATATATTAAGTTCAAATAAAATGTAATAAGTTGCCATTAAGAGTGATTTTTTTTAAACAACTTAATTGGTACTTTAATACAACTTTATATATACTTTCACAATTGCTTCCAGTGTATTTAAAATACAGTTAAAGTGCACTACACAATACAATGACGCAATTAATGGGAGCAAAAATATACTTTAATGTCAGTTAACAATACACTTAAGTGTGAATTAAATGCAATTTTTTTGGCACACTGAATACACATTAATGGTAATTAATGTCAAATATATCACATATTAAGTAGAAATAAAATGCAATAAGTTGCCATTAAGAGTGATTTTTGGTACCACTTAAGTGGGACTTTAATACAACATTATATTTACTTTCATAATTGCTTCTTGTCTATTTAAAATGTATTTAAAGTGCACTGCTCAATGCACTGACAAGCAATTAATGTAAACTAAAATGTACTTTAATGTCACTTAACAATACACTTAAATGTGAATTAAGTGTAATGTTTTGACAAACTTATTGCATATTATATGTAATTGATTTCAAACGTATCACAGATTAGGCTCAAATTAAATGCTATTAGTTGATATTAAGAGTGATTTTTGAAATATGGTAAAAGTGTACTTCCAAATATACTGACAAGCAATTAATGTCAACTAAAATATACTTTAATGTAATATACATGTACACTATTATATAATTAAATACATTTGTAATTAAAAAAAATAATAACTGACAAAACAATCTCTAAAATAAATACATAAAAACCTTTCTGTTGATGCACAAGAAAAAAAAACAAGAAACAAACAGTTACAACACTTTAAAGGGATACCGTAGTTCACCTTAAAATGAAAATTCTGTCATTTATTACTCACCCTCAAGTTGTTTCAAACCTGTATGAATTATTCTTCTGCTAAACACAATGAAGATATTTTGAAAAATGTCAGTAACCAAATAGTTAACTGGTCCCATTGTCTTCCATGGTATTTTGTTTCCTACTCTTGAAGTCAATGGGACCAGTTAACTGTTTGGTTACTGACATTTCTCAAAATATCTTCCTTTGTGTTCAGCAGAAGAAAGAAAGGTAACACTTTATAATAACTGCACACTATTATTCATTAGTTAAGCATGAGTTAACAGTTAATTAATCATTTATAAAGCATAATAGACATTAATAATAAGTTTCTAAATACAGCAATACATGCTTTTTTCTTGATTTATAAGCATATGTGTTTAATAATTGTATTTTCATACTTTGTTAATGATCAATTAATAATTTCTTAATAAAGTATAGCATTATTTACAAACCAGTTATTTAAGAGTTGTCAGTGATTCATAAGATCACTTAAGTGTAAGTAGAGGGTGAGTATATGACGACAGAATTTTAATTTTAAAGTGAAATATCCCTTTAACTCTCATTTAGAAAGAGTCTGGAGGGCAATGATGCTTATATGCACAATAATTTTCTCCCTCATACAAAGGTACCTAAACCTAAACCTATCATCACGGAAAACATTTTTGTGTTTTTACATTTTCAGAAAACATAATTCTGTATGATTTATAAAATTGTTTCCATGTAATTTACTGGTATTACTATACTTTTGGGGTAATTTGGTCCCCATAACCTAGGGATTACCAGTACAAACATCATTTTAGAAGAAAACACACAGTACATCAAACACACAACCCATGAATTAAATAATGAACAAAAATACTGTAAAAAAAATGCTCATTTTTAGATCATGTTTTGCTAATACATAAAATAATATTAACAAATGAGACCTAATTAAAGTGTTACCGAACCTGGTTAATTTTAGCTCTTAAACCTTTTCGTAGCACCAACATTAAAGAGGACAAAATGCTTACTTCAGCATTACAGTGAATATAAGTTTGTTTAAAAAAAAAAACAAAAAATGAAGAAATCTAAAGGCAAAAAAGAAAAGAAAACCAAAATCATTTGTCACCAAATGTTTCGAAGTAGTTGGAAAGTCCTGTTTATGTCAATGTCCCCGTGCTCTCCAAAGTAAATGTGAATGGATTTGTTCCAAAGAGGCAGGAAAGTCAGAAAAAAATACCTTGAGAAAAAAAAAGTGAAAACATTTGTTTATAAAAAAGATCCAGTCCATTATTATATTTGGCTCAAATGAATGAAAGTGATATTTTCCCTTTAAAGTTTATTTACACCTGCAGTGTCTGCAAAATGTTAGTAATTTTAGCAATAAGGGGGAACACAAAAATGTATATGTTGTCTTTTTATTTAGTACTACCCTGATGAAGCAGTTTATTCTGCAAGGTGTACGTAAACTTTAGACTGTTAACTGTTGATGAATGTGTGATGTGATGAATTACCTCATCAGTGTCACACCGAAGTAGAAATCTGGGCCAGGTTCCTCTATTTCCCACCAGGATTGCACTGACCACGCCATCTTCACTGACACTGGGCTTAAAGTCATTAAAAATAGAGTAATTATTAAACATTAAATAGCATTTATTTTGCTACTTTACAAGGAATTTAAACATAACTTTATCAATTACACAAATATAGGTTAATGACCCTTGCAAACCCAAGACCCATGCAAATTGAGAAAGGTAATCTTGAATTTTAAGCCTGCCGCACGTATCTTCATGTATTTACCACGGTTGACACAGTAATGCGGCAGCCTTCTTCATTTGGTTTGTTGTAAAATATATGATGATTATAGGGGCATATGTAAATGCATAGGTTGGAATGTATAACTTTCAAATGTAAAAGATACAAAGCATTAAAAGCTATAGGGATACTTAGTGACTTGATAGCAGTGTTTTAGCTTGGTGTGCTGGCTGGGCAAAAATTCATAATAATCTTGTAACATCACCTCAAAACAGGTCTGTGATTCCACACCGCTTACTCTGTTTCTCCAATAACAAATGTGAACTGATCCTGCAAAATGAAAGTTTAATCCAGATAAGAAAAAAATATGACATATTCCAAAACAAATAGTAACTGAACAACTCACTCTTCAAATGCAAAACGAAATTAAATACATTACAAGCAAGCATTATTTCTAGAGGTGGGTGATAACGTATATTAAACTATGGTGGTTAAGATTGATTAATATAAATGTCTTCGAACGTTACTGGATTGGATCAGCATTCAGCATGCAAATTTAACTTAAAGTCATTTAGTTTGTTTAAAATTATTTAAAAAGTCGGTTTAATAAAAATAAATATATTTTTAAACACATTTCAGTAGACAAATTCCTCGAACACGCCCACACACGCGAGCACATTACGATGCAAGACATTATTTGAATGCAATCATAAATTATTGGAAACATGATTAATTTACCTCCCGAATGTATTTACATTTACGTTACTATCTGCGATTAAACAGCACTCGCAATATCAACTGCGGTGAAAACAAATTCAATAAAGAAAGCATCAAGATATACTTACTTGACTGATTATTTGCAGTATAACACCTCATCTGCAAACAGTCAAACGTGGCGTTTCTTTTGTTCTCTTCTTGTTTGGGAAGCCTTGTTAGTTTCCTTTCCTCACGCATCGCGATTACAGAAACATAACAGCGCATTTTTCAAACTCTAGTGAAGTAGTGCGTCATGACGTAGTATTTCTGGCGCATGCGCATTAAACACCATGTTCGTATATAGTATATTTTTATTTCAGCTTTTCTGTTTAAGTTGAGGTGACGTGATTGAAATGTGTTGACAAATGAAATCGGTTACATTTTAAGGCAGCGGTTTGTGTTATAAAAAAAAATCTTAAAGGAGGAGTCGATTCCCTTTAATGGAATTGATTCCAACCTAAGAAGTAGAGGAATTGATTCTTTTTGGAATCGATTCCCAGCCCTAGTTGAAGTTGTTCTAACTCTTTGTGTTGTTAGACTCTGGAAGTTCACAAAACTTTACTCTTTCACCTTACTAAAAGTCAATATTTTTGTTCAGTGTAGTGTAGATTGCAATTAAATGTGTTTAATTGACTTAGAACAACATAATGATATTGAAAGTATTCTCACAGATGTAAAGTCCAACACATTACTGTTATGCTAAGAATCCTCTCATAAATTATATTTTATTGTCATATATTATGTAGAAAACTGACAAAAATGTTAACAAGTTGTCCTCCATTATAGTACTGTAAAATGTTAACAAGTTGTCCTCCATTATAGTACTGTATCACAAATTTATTGGAAAAACACATTCCAAGTGCATTAATGCACACAGTATATATTATAGATTAAACACATTTAAAATAAATGAACAAATGTAATGTTTTCCATTAAAATTTTGGTAACACTTTACAATAAGGTTCATTTATTAAACATTAGTTAATGTATTAACTAACATGAACTAACCATGAGCAATAGCCTACATTTGTTACTGTTTTTGTTAATCTTTGTTAACGTTAGTTAATACAAATCCAGCTGTTCATTGTTTGTTCATGTTAGTTCACAGTGCATTAACTAATGTTAACAAGATTTTAATAAAGTATTAGTAAATGTTGAAATTAACATTAACAATGATTAACAAATGCTGTAGAAGTATTGTTCATTCTTAGTTAATGTTAACTAATGTAGTTAACTAATGAACCTTATTGTAAAGTGTTACCAAAATTGTATTTAGTATATTATTCAATTCATCAAAACAAATTTCATTTAATAACTTATAACTTTAATAACTTTTAAACATATTTATTCAATAAATATTCAATAAATTAAAACATAATTATTTAAAATGTAAAACTTAAGTAGTTTTTTTAAAACATGCACTTGAGTGTGTTTAGAAATATTATCATGAAAGTGTACTTTCTTTAAGAAAAACTTAAGTAGACATTATTAAAAATAGATTTTTTTAAAACATGCACTTAGGTGTGTTTAGAAATATTGTGATGAAAGTGTACTTACTTGGTAACACTTTACAATAAGGTTTGTTAGTTGACGTTAGTTAACTACATTAGTTAATATGAACTAATAATGAATAGCACATATACAGCATTTGTTCATCTTTGTTAATGTTATTTTCAGCATTTACTAATACTTAATTAAAATCTTATTAACATTAGTTAATGCACCATGAACTAACATGAACAAACAATGAACAGCTGTATTTTTATGAACTAACATTAACAAAGATGAACAAATGCAGTAACAAATGTATTGCTCATGGTTAGTTCATGTTAGTAACTACATTAACTAATGTTAACTAATGAACCTTATTGTAAAGTGTTACCACTTACTTTAAGTTAAACTTAATTAGATATTATTACAAAGTGCATTGTAAAAAGCGCACTTAAGTGTGTTTATAAATATGATCATGAAAGTGTACTTTCCATAAGTAAAACTTAATTAGACATTATTACAAAGTGCATTTTTAAGAAGTACACTTAAGTGTGTTTATAAATATGATCATGAAAGTCTACTTTCTATAAGTAAAACTTAATTAGACATTATTACAAAGTGCATTTTTAAAAAGTACACTTAAGTGTGTTTATAAATATTGTCATGAAGGTGTAATTACTTTAAGTTGAACTTAATTACATATTATTACAAAGTGCATTTTTAAAAGTGCACTTAAGTGAGTTTATAAATATTGTGATGAAAGTGTACTTACTTTAAGTTAAACTTAATTACATATTATTACAAAGAGCATTTTTAAAAAGTACACTTAAGTGTGTTTATAAATATTGTGATGAAAGTGTACTTACTTTAAGTTAAACTTAATTAAATATTATTACAAAGTGCATTTTTAAAAAGTACACTTAAGTGTGTTTATAAATATTCTGATGAAAGTGTACTTACTTTAAGTTAAACTTAATTACATATTATTACAAAGTGCATTTTTAAAAAGTACACTTAAGTGTGTTTATAAATATTCTGATGAAAGTGTACTTACTTTAAGTTAAACTTAATTACATATTATTAAAAAAAGTAGTTTTAAAAGTGCACTTAAGTGTGTTTATAAATATTGTGATGAAAGTGTACTTACTTTAAGTTAAACTTAATTGGTATTTAATTTTAATTATATTATATTATCTGCAAATACACTTTTCAAAAAGTATACTTTAATAGGTTTAAGCACACAAAAAGTACACTTTCAATACAATTAAGCACACTTCTTTTTCACAAGGGCTGGTAGCGAGTAAAAGTGTGTTCCGATCAGTCTCTTTTGTAAACAAAGTAGTCGTTAAACAACCTTCGTTCTTCTCTACCCACATATCGAGAAAGTGTACTTTCACCGAATTAATTTCAGAGGTAAATTCCAAATCATCAATCAAGTTATTCAAAAATGAAACAAATTCTTGAGCATCATCATGATCTCCCAAAAAAATACAAAATATATCATCAATGTATCTGTACCATTTAATGATCTGTGAATAGAAAGGGTTATTCTCTGTATTAAATATGTAACTTTCTTCAGAAAAAAAAAACATAAACAGATTGGCATAGTTAGGGGCAAAGTTAGAGCCCATCGCTGTCCCACTTATCTAAAGAAAAAAATCATTATCAAAACTAAAATAATTATATTTCAAAAGGTAGGAAGCCATCTCGATAATAAAATCTGAAGGAGGGCTAAGAGTCCTCGCGTAACAAAAGATGTCCTTTTTCATGTGAAATGTTAGTAGACTTGTTATGTCCAAAGTTAATAATACAGAAACGTCCGGTAAATCATGTAACTCAGAGATCTTGTTGATGAAATCAGTAGAATCTCGAATAAAAGATGGTAACGAATGAACAAAAGGTTTTATAAAAAAATCCACATACTGCGATAAAGGGGATAAGAGGGAATTAGTCTGTGCCACAATCGGACGAACCTGGAGGGTCAATAAGTCTCTTATGAATTTTCAGGAAGAGTGTAAAAAACTGAGTCTAATCGGATGTTGACAATACAAAAATTTAAACTCAGATTCAGATATCCAACCCTCCGTTTTAGCATTTGTTAAAAAAGACAATATTTCCGATTCGATAGGTATTGGTAGGATCCCCAGGAAGTCTTTTATAAAACTTAATATTCTGTAATTGTGCAAGAATTTCGTGTTGGTATTTTTTCAGAATCTTGGACTACAATTGCCCCTCCTTTATCCGCTGGTTTTATAATGATGTTTGGATCGTTTATCAATTCGGTCAAAAGCTTTTTTTCGTTCAATGAAAAATTATGAGAGATTTTATTACTAGAAGAGCAAGCTTCCATTACCTCTTGTTCGACCAAACGACAAAAAGTATTAATGGTATGATTCGACACATAAGGGCAGAAATTACTTTTCGGTCTGAAGGGTGTCCTCAGAGGCACCAGACTCTGATTTGGAGAAAAATACCGTAATTTCAATTGTCTAAAACATTTGAACAGATCCACTTTTAGACCAAAACAATTAACACCACTAGTAGGTACAAAAGACAGTCCTTTAGATAAAATCCCAATTTGGTCATCAGATAGTTCTTTTTGAGAAATGTTGATTACCGTCTCTTTGAGTAGCTGCGGGTCCACGGTCGTAAACTTCTTTGAGGCTCTTGAACCTCTTCGACATTTCTTCTTTGTGGTCTCCGTGGAGGGGCTCGTCTGTCCAAAAAAAGAAGTAGAGGCGTGTGCACTTGAGTCACTGTCGATGGTAAACTCACTTCGGTAGAATCGCTCTGTCCATGAAAAAAAGGGGCTCCATTTCTTCTCGTCCGATTGCGGAAAGATGGTCCACGGACTGGTGCGTTGGTCTCTCGGGTCTCGTTGTCTCTCATGTGAAGCTCGGTGGCTGGTCTCTTGTCCCATGGATAAACTTCATTCCGAAGGTAATCCTCTGTATCTCGTTTGTATTTCTTCAGCTTAATATCTTTCAAGTAATCTCTGTATTTCTCAGTGGACGACTTGATCGAGGAAAGGAATGAATTCGAAGTCAATGTGGGAAACAGATTTAATCTTTTCTTCAAGTAGGACGATTCCAGTAGGGGTTCAATCTTCAACTGGCTGGCAGGAGCCGCCACTGGCAGGTCACGTGACCTGCCAGTCAGCAACTGGCAGCTGCCACTCAGCCACTGGCAGGTGCAGTGGCAGCTGCCAGTCAGCCACTGGCAGGTGCAGTGGCTGACAGTGGCTGGCTATAGTAGTCTTTTTGGCAAGTTTCAGAAACCATCGATTTTAGACAGTTTTTGTGTTTTGTGTTCCTCCCTTTCTAGCTCATTTATTATGAATCTGTTGATATGAATAATGTTCTTTAGTATGATTGCAGTTTTGTGAACTGTTATCCCAATATAACCAGTCAAATGGCCGTGATCAGACTGGCAGCTTACAGACGCTCGCTGGACGCTCATCCAGTCAGGCGTGGCTGAGACTGCGAGTCTAACGCGTCGCCTGACACTCTCGCTACATGGAAATAAATTGTTTTCTTTTTATAAATATAATGCCATGCCTTTATTCTTGTGGAGGAATGATGTTTTGTGGACTGTTATCCCAATATAACCAGTCAAATGGCCGTGATCAGACTGGCAGCTTACAGACGCTCGCTGGACGCTGTATCCATCTATTCACAGGCCTAACAGTGAGTGAATCTTTCTCTATTGTTCCCTAAAGGGAATATATTGTGAACTATGTGTGTAGTTCACAATATAGTTAGGCTATTGAATATAATTATATAATTTGTTAAAGTGTTAAACCATTAAGGGGGTCGCACACCGGACGCGCAGCGCCACGTCTTTAAAATTCGAACACATTATTCTCAATGAGTGTTGTAATGACTCTGGGCGGGTCTGATCGAGGGGAATTTGCATATCATAATTAATAATTCATAATTAATAATTATTCATACAGATTTGGATCAGCCCGGTCTTACATGTTAATAAATCCCTCGATGAGGGCTTTCTGTTAACTTTACTTATATGTATACACGTGTATCTCTGCACTTAACCACAAATTAATTGTAATAGATTGCACAGACCACGTCTTACAAGACAAGTAAAATTAATTAGCTCAAGTAATTTATAGAGCAGGGAAAACTTAATTCTCTGGCCAGAAGAATTCAGCATTCCAACTCCACAAAACATAACCTTTTTGGTATGTTTAGTTATATAGAGCATGCAGCGTTCGATCTTTCACTTCAGAGACTTGTCATGAGCAGGACCGTAATTCAATCACAAATGATCATATTGAATTTATTAAAGTATTCAATAAGGCAACTAAGTAAGCATTTACTACGTTACAATGATACATGTATATACAAACATTAAACACAAACTAAGACGACGCAGGGCGTTAGACGATAAGTGAGTTGGAGAGAGAGAGAGAGAGAGAGGAGAGAGAGTGAGGGTGAGAGAGAGGGAGTTACAGTCACCAAACAGTCAATTAATCTTTCTGAACACCATGAAAACACTTTCTTTATGCTTCTGAGAAGCTCTAAAAGAAGGTAACGTTATACTTGCACAACATGTTTGGTCTGTGTGTGTCACGGACTCGTGGCCAGGCCCGGTTGGGCCGCACGATGAATGGAGAGGCTCTCCTGTGTGCGCGCGTTCCGTGGAGCGCGTGAGCGCGTTCCGTGGAGCGCGGCGCTTTTGCACTGCCCGTCCTGGCGCGTGCATGGTTGGTTGCGTGCGCGTGGCTTCTTTGTTCCGTGGGGAGTCACGTGGCGTTCGTTGGCATTCGGCGCGAATGTTTGAAAGGCTTAAAAGTCTTTGAGGTGACGTTACCCGAGGAAATAGATCGGCAAAGTCCACTTCCTTTCCTGGGAAACGAACTTGGTAGTTCATTTGAGGAGAAGACGAAACTTTGGACGATCAAAGAAAGGATCCCGGTTGGGGGTCGGATCTCCGTGAGGAGATCCTTTACGTGCTTCTTGGCATGAGACGTTTTCGGAAGAGAAAGGGCGGAGCTGGTGCACTGCCTTTATCCTCTTGGGGACATACATCCCCTTCCTGTTGGCTTGAGCCAATCAGGGAGATGGAGGCTGCACGCGGGAAACATTCTTTTATGGTGCTTTGTTCTCAGACCACGCGCTCCTCGTGGGAGGGGGTGTGTTCACATAAGGGCTACTATTGAAACAGTTCGATCATCCTTGGCAGTAAAACATATTAAAAACACACTTTACTTTACATCTCTGTACATATTCGGGTCGTTCATCTGATACGTATTCTAGAGACACCAAGGAGCATTATGTTACATTAAATGAACATATACTTCTGTTTACAATGCCTAAGGAAGTTATTTCTAATTCCTGTTTTATGCTGCAACCAACAAAGATATTTCACGGTGACCTGGGGAAAAACACACATACATAGAAACACATTGAATATATCTGGTTAAATGTCTTTTAACACAGAAAAGTCCATCTCTTGGGTCAGAGACATAAAGCACATTCCACAGTCTTGTAACATGATCTCACTCCAGTGAGTGGAAGAATGTGTGTGGCGGTGTATGTGTGTGTGTTTGTGTGTGTGTGTGTGTGGGGGGGGGGGGGTCCGAGTCCTTGGAGGACGGTTGATTCAGTCTGGCCAAAATCATTACATCTCCCCTTTTCGTTAGATGAAGTCCTTACGTGGACTTCCATCGAACGACACCCATCGCAATGGATGGAGGGCAGGTGAATCATGAAAGTCAGGTAGCAGGTGGTGGCTGAGGCTGAGGTTCGGGCTCAGCTTGATGAGGTTGGACGCAGTCTCCAGTGTGGTACCCTCTTCCTGAGGGTCCAGTGGTGGCTGTGGAGGTTTGCGTTTGTTGAGTCTCTTGTGGAGTGTGAAAGTCAAGTGTCAAGACGTGGTTGATTACCGTAGAGGTACCCAGCGCAGAATCAGCTGCGGTCCAGGATTGGACAACAGGTGATGCAGTGGTGCAGTGGTGTGTAGCAGGTGTTCAGTTGAAACACAGCTAGGAGAGCTATGTTGCTGGGAACAAGTTCAGTTCGGCTGGGCACCCCCGTTTTTCACAGTTCATAATTCCAGTTCTGGAATCAGGGTGAAATCATGGGTTTCGTAAAGGATGGGACTTGACTCAGGCTCAGTCGCAGCAGGGTAGCTCGAGTCTCGGAGCAAAGGCTGCTTGATGCTGAGTTTTGAGCAAAGTCATTCTGGCAGACAGTAAACCGTTGTCTCGCTGGAGTTCACTTGTCTGGTTCAGTAGAATGCCGTGAGCGTTGTGGATCTGTCACAGCTCCTTTCAATTTCTTGATGGTCTGTGAGGAGGCACTCTGTTGTGAGTTACCTTTTGGCTGAAGGATTTCAGTTCGTTTTGTTGCTGGACATGCCGGTGTTTGACTGCGTTCTGACAGCAGCGGCGTGGGTGTCCATTTAGCTCTGCTTGCGTGGTAGTCGACCCTATGCCGTGTGATGTCGGACCTGGTGATGACTGCAGTTGTCCTCTGGTTGGCTGGAGGCACAGGGAGACGACCACAACAGCAGCATCCTGTAACAGAGACAGGGGAGAGAGAGAGAAAGGGGGAAAAGGTTTCAGCGGCTGTCGGCTGGGACAGCCTGATGCCTTTGAGGATGCCGAGATGTCCTGGTGCTGCGGTGTGCAGCCCACATGGTGCGTGACAGGCATACACTGGCTGGTATATCCCCCTTTTTGTACTGTGGCAGCACAAGCTGTGGCGAAGTGATGTCACGAGGTACATAAATTTCAAGTGTTGGGCCGTTTAGCAGCATGTGCTTGGTGAGCTGCCGTTGTCGTGGTCGACGGCCGGTTTGGGCGGTTGGAGGGGTTGAGAGGTGGTTGTCTCAAAGTTCATTTGGTTAGTCTCAGTTTTTGGTAAGCTGAAAGGTGCAGGGTAGCAGGTTCACGTTTTCATTTGGTGCTGAGGCTGTGCCTTTATGGCTGGCTGTGGGAGTTCTTGTGACCTCTGTGACCTACCAGTTAGGTTCTCTTGACCTGTGTGACTGGATGGGGAGGGGTACTTGAACTTGAGCTCAGCCATGCAGTTGTTTAAAGTCTATGAAAGGCTCATAACGATCTAACAGATCTTGGCCAATCAGAAGTGGGTACGTGATCGTTCGTGATCGGTACACCGGGTAAATCAGGCTCATAGGGACCAATTGTTGGGTGAATGGGAGCTAGTTGTTTGAGCCAGATGTCGTTTTGGCTGTAGGATTGCACCTTCAGCTCACCTGTTTGGGATTTGAGAGTTCGCTCTGATTGTTTGAGTCTTTTAAAGAGTTGGGCTGGCAGTAGCGTGGTGTTTGAGCTAGTGTCTAGCATGGCTTCAAGGCTCAAATCATTGTCTCTAGGTGGCTAGGCAGAGTTTGTGCCACCCCTTTTTGATTAGGTTTCCCAGAAGTCCTGGCGTCTGGGCTGATGTTGTGTGGGACACGGTGTTGTCATGCTCAGGCTGTGCAGCTGTCAGTTGTGGTGGCTGCTTGGTGCTGTCACTTTGTGAAGTGGCAGTGAGCTCTGTGGTGTGATGCTGACGAGCAGTGTTCTGGGTGTCTGTTTGGGTCTTGCGCTGAGACATAGCATGTCTGGCTTGTCTTTCTTGTGAGATCTTGTGCAGAAACTCTTTCAGCACCTTCAGGATTTTTGCTGTCAGTGACATGGCTGCACTGTTGTTATCTGATGTGTGCTCAGATTTGTGCTTGCCAGTGGCGTGTTGAGAGGGGTACCGCTCTGGGCTGGTTGGGCTTGAGTCTCTTGGTGATGAGGTGCGGCTCAGAGCTCTTGCTCTGGTGCGGTCGATGAGCACCAGAACTGTTGTGTTGCCCTCTGTTGGCTTGGAACGGTTTACTCTCAGTGAAAGTGTGGGGTGCCTCCTAGAGGCAGCTCTGAGTCGTGCTCAGAGACAGGTTAGTTTGAGGGTGTTTACCCAGTCTTTTCGGACAAAGTCTTTGCGTAATGTGAGCTTGTGGTCTCGTAGCTATGGTAGATATGCTACAGGGACAGGCCAGGGTGCTTACGGAATAACTCACTGTGGGATGCAAGCTACGAAGAACCAAAGTTCTGAGATTGGCATCCTTTCCATACCTGGTGGTTTGTCGGAGTCGGTGGAGTTTCAAGTCGGTCTTGCTTGATGTCCACGGCGGTGAGAACCTTTGGTCTGATTCTGGATCAGGGAGTTAAGCGATCGAAGCTTATTGCAACAGCTGATAGTCCATTTTGGCAGTCTCTGTTTGACGAGCTAGGAAGCTGTGCACCTCACGACTGGACGTAATCCATATCGAGCAGAATCTGTTTCATGCAGTCAGGTTGGTTAGACAGTTCGCAAGTGACAGTCTGGTCTGCATGTCGTGGCTTTTCTGGTTAGCTTGGTCCAATCCTTTTGGAGCCATGCCGTGGTTTGTGGCAGTGGTTCCTTGGGAGGTTGAGGTCAGGTTACGCAGGGGCTCTATGGCATTCTGGCACACTTGTTGTGAGTGATTAATGCGTGGCCCTAAAAGTTCAGAACTACTGCTTAATAGGTTCGTTAAGTATTTAAGCATAAAGCTAAGTGTCTCTTGTGTCCTAATCTTAGCTGTGAATGTTAGGGGGCTAAGTTTTGTGTGGTTCCGAGGGTATTTCCTGGGAAGGACATAGCCGAGATGAAATAAATGACGTAAGGTGGTTCTTATGACTAAATTATTTCTCTGGACTTAGCTGGTGGTTCACTATAGCTCGATGGTGTGAACGATAATAGGGGAAAGGACAGCTTTCTTATTTAAATTCTGCTTATTGTCGATCCTCAGGACTCTAGTAGTGCCTTTAGTAAATTGTTGAGATTACTTGTGTTAGAGGGTCACAAAACGAGTGCACTGGCTGGAACTAAGCCAAAATAACAAATAAGGGTGTCTGCTTCCTTTCTGGGCCCTATGGGAAATGGAACCACACTCGGACAAGAGAGGCAAAGGAATTAAATCATATAGAGGACCTAATGGACAAGGGAATAGCTGCTTGCTATTATTATCAAGGTCAAAGGAATGAAATAATTAACGAGGAAAAATAAAATCAAAATTAAAGCAAAAGGAAATAAAATGATCAAAACATGGGAATGATCTGAAGTCGAGAATAATCAGTGGTATTAGTGGCTAAACTTTGGATTTGCTTTGATCAACACTCTATAGTGGGTTGTAGCGGTTGCGTGTTCAAGACCACATTGGGTGTGTTCCTCCAAAGGTTTAGTCAACGTGCCGACGAAAAATTCCTATGGTTATACAAATTCTTCTGTAGTTAGTTACGCAGTTTACCTGCAGTTAAACTTGAGTTTAATTAACAGGGCATCTGTGAAGTTAGTCTTCAATGGTTAGCAAGGAGTTTTCCTAACCCTGTGAGGGTAAACTTTGGCTAATAAGAATTGCAAACACGGAAAGTGAATAATTAGAAACCCTAAGTGGTGTTGAGGAAAGTATTTTAGAATACTTTGCACTGTGGAACACAGCGGTGATTAAGGGTTCAAGAGAATAATGCTAACTGCTAACTGTGGAGGTTATTCAGCTTAGCCTGCATTGGATTGGAGCTATGTTAGGTTAGCTTAGCCCAAGTTAGCTTGATGCTAAGCTAGGTTAGCTTAGCCTAAGTTAGCTTAGTGATGGGTCAGTTTAGCTTAGCCTAAGTTAGCTTGATGCTAGGCTAGGTTAGCTTAGCCACCCAGGCTGGTTTGTTTACAAAAGTGACATTAAGAGTTAGCACTTCCTGTGACAAGTTGTCATGGGAGCCGGAGGGTGTCAGAGCAATTCAACAGTACCTGAAGAATGTCTGTGTATTTTACCTGAATCATGCATGTTTTAACGGGTTAAAAGGGAGGCACCTATACTTTATGATTTTCAAGAACTTGGTTGCATTAAGTAAAACGCAAATGTGTTTTGGCATTTGCTAATTTTCTCATGGAACTCTGCTCTTTACTTCACAGTCTTCTATTTGTTTACAGAGTAAGGAAATAGATTTGCTGCAAGTCAAAGCTTGTCTTGTTCTATTTGCTTACAGAGTAAGGGAATAGATTAGCTTTCCTAAGCATATATAGTTACGTCTCTCTCATGCATGGATGCTGACTTTTCCGCGAGTTACTTCTTTTGATCGTTTAGTAGCTTTCTGCTTGTAGAAGCAGCTAAAATTTAGGTGAATTGCATCAATCTAACAATAAAATTAAGGCCTTTACTTTGTAGAAGGGGAGCGTCGCCCAGGTTTACATACATATAACTCTGTCCTGAGCTGTCTTCGTCAGAAACAGGTTTACTTATACCGCGATTTTGGATTTCTTTTTTTTTGTTTGTTTCCAAAGCGGAAAAGATATCGGTACAGATTACAAGCTGCTGAGATGATTCTTCTGTTACACAGACTTACGCTTTAATGCTGAAGTTCCTGATACCAGTTGGGAGTCTAAGGCCTAACATTTTTTCCAAAGTAGAGATGTCAATTCCCGCTATTTGTTTTATCTGCATTTAGGCAAGCCAGCTATCAAGATGCGTATTGCACGTAGTGTTTTAGTTGGACCGCGATGGTCAAGTGCACGCCTGTTGATTAACAGTAATTTAAACTCGGGTGATTTTACTACACTCTGTCGTCAAGGCAAAGTATGGAGTGGGTGTTTTCTGTGACTCTTCACTGTCGTGAAATGTTTAACGGTGCCGTTCTAAACAACATCTAGAAACTGTTTGTTTCAAAAGAGTCATGCATAGTCTGTCGGCCGTTGAGGCGTACATGTCTATGTAAGATTCCTTTAACTTAGTAAAATTCTAATTCTACAAACGCAGAGTCTTGCAACTCTTTGAACACCCATGTTCATTTACTTTTAAAAGTTCTACGTCCGATGTTGATCAAGGACCTTTTAGCAGAGTCTTGCACTGCGTTCGTGCAGTGTCTTCTGGGTTGCAGTTCAGAATAATTTGGGGTTTTAGGAATTCTTACTGAGTGGGCCTTCACGCATCGTTGAGGGGGCTTTGCGTGGGGGCAGGAGAACTATGGTGACTGACGGGATAGGAGGAGAGGTTTCTTGAAACTGGTGTCCTCCTCAGTTACAGGTTCGCTGCAAGTTCCACAGCAAACTCGTTCGGAGCCGGTAGTGGTAGCACAGGCCCTCCTGGGTCTGTTCTGCTGGGTGTCGGTGTCGTGTCAGACACCGGTTGGAGACAGCAGGTGGAAAATCGATGTCTTGTAGATTGTCAGAGATGTGGTGGAAGGCGGGTTTTCCCACCTCCCCCTTTTTCAGCTCTTGTGTTGTTGGCTGAAATGTGCAGACTGGTTAGGGGAGACTTGTGGTGTGTGTTTCCCCTTTTCCGGTCATGCTGTAGTCTATAAGAGTATTGCAACTCTGTGGATCAAGTTCATGTTCGAGATCTTGTCTCTGCTGAACGAGCTTGTGGATGGTCACACGGGCCTCTTGAGAGTTTCTTTCGTAGGCCGTGGCTTTCGAATCTCTTTAAGTTCAGCCTCTGCTCTTTGCAAAGGGGCTTCACTTTGTCGAGTTTCTCGTTGAATTCCTCTTTGGTTCTTTTCTCTGACTATTCTCTTCAGTCTGTGTAGAAGATTTAGACAGGGCAGTTTGAAGTCTTTACTTCCTTCTGTAGCTCGGGGTCGTCGTCATCCTCGGCGTTGCAACCTTGTGCTCCAGGGCGATGCGGCTCCTTTTGCGGAGGCGTGCGTGTGCGCTGAGCTGGTAGGCGAGGTTGACGTGTCTGGCCCAGTCTTTGTCGTGGGAGCTTTGGCTTGGTTTGTGCGCCATCAGCTTGTACACGTCTGCGTCCAGTTGCTCTTGGCTCGGGGCTCTGAGTAACCGGTGGCTTTGGGCAGGGATGGAGATGTCATGAATCTCGGCCATGTCTCCAGGTTGTCCCCGCGGGTTGTGGGACTGGAACATACTGGTTTCACTGTGGGCGAGATGAACACAACACACACAGAGAGACCAATGCAAGTTCGACTACGTCTAACGAGCTATAATACCGGCTAGGCCGTGTATGAAAATTTTGGTTAACTGATGCAGACAGTTAAACCGTTAGGTGGGACAATTTGGGTAGGTCATCATGGGTCTGAATGAAGATTTGACAGGGCGCTAGCTTAGGGGTCACCTGTTGATGCTAACGACTTGGTTGTCAAACTATTCTTCAGCTTTCCTTGGTGTGTCAGAGAGGTTCTGTCTCTAGGTGAACTGAAAGGAACAGAGCACAACAGAACAGAGCAATGGCAAGCTAGCAAAGTTTGAAGTAACATGCAACCATCAAAGATGGGGAGGTCTGTAATGAAATGGCATTAATAGTACATAAGAAGTGTTAAAAGTGAAAGAGGCAGTTTGTGAGGCTAAAGCCTGCAGTTTGTGGCTTGGAGAGGCGGAGGAAGCCAACCACTTCAAATATCAGGGGAATCTCTAGATTCGGTGGCCAATATTAAGTGGATGGGTTTTAATACCTTTTTCTAGTTTGCCTGGGGTGAAATGAGGTCATCCCGGTTGGAGTCAGCCTCGTGGCTGGTCCCTCTGTCACCCCCCAACACCTGACAGCAGTGTCCCGGGCATTTCGTGCATCTGTACCGAGGTGCGCCCTTTCAAGCAACTTGACCTTGAACACAACCGGCGGTGCCAGATTGGTGGTGTCGTGTTGCGGGCCGCATCAACAGAAAGATACAGGAAAGTACGAGACCTGCGCTCAGTCAGCGATGGTGGCGCAGATCAGACGAACCAGCCAGCCGGACCCCAAGCGAAGGTGACTGTCACATCACCACAGCACTTGAGAGATTTCTACCTACAAACACAAAACAGGATGAAGAACAAGTGTGCCTCAATTTGAATTAAAGCTCCTCTATCTACATCAAGTTGAGTGTCTATTTTTGTTGAAAAATCAAAGGCAACGGCTTTACTAAAGTCTATGGTATAAACACGAAGGGAATTGTGACAATGTCAATTATCAGAATAACCCAACCTCCATACAGGGAAGAGATAGCATTAAGTGCAGCGGGAGGAGCACAGGAGGAAGCAATCTGTAGTGGCGAGTTTTGGCCACTAAGGGTGTGTGTCCCTTCCTCCTAGTGGTCAATCTGGCTGACAGAGAGCTTGATTTGAAGTGCATTCAAACTGATTTAAATACAATTCAAATTGAGCAAATGCATAGGGGTTAAGTAACCTTTAGATTAGTAAGGATACAGTTGTAATAAAACCAGATCAAAATTATTAAAAATACTTTGAAATGGAAATATAGAAATAAAGCCATAAAGCAATTTCCCAATGGGAAATGAGAGACTTAATTCAAATTAACTTTGAAATTTGTTTTGTTTCAAACCAAATTTAAATAAGTGTAGTAAAATTACAGGTTGGTGTTATATTTGATGACAATCACGATTACGGTGAGGGATCAGTGACTGTAACCAAAACAAAACCGACTGGGAGAGAGAAAGCCATTCAGGACAGTGAGGTTAGGTGATGGCCACAAGGGGGCGCTTTCCTCCCAAGTGGTCATCAGAAACTGTTAAGACTTAATTCTGAATTTCAAGTTCAAATGTGGTTTGAACCAAATTCAAAACAAGTGCACACAGTCAAGGCAAGGAAAATCATGTTAATGAAACAGGCTGTAGATTGCACATGCATTGAAAATTAGGGAAACTAGTTCGAAATTCAGTAAGGAAGCAGGGTGTTCCTGACAGAATTTTGAGGAAAGAAATGACCTAGCTGTTAGTGTCCACACGAGGGCGCTATTGCGTTCGTGGAGGGTTGAGTCGGGGCTGGGGTCATCTGATACTGGAAAACACTCAGGGGTGCACCCTAGTGTTTGGCAGTAGTATTACAGCCAGCCCGCTTTCAAAGGTGATTGTTTCAGAGGACGTGTAGCGAATTACACACCTATTTTCTGCATAATCACGAATAGTGCGGAATTTAAATCTCGACGGATTTCTTTTCGGTACTATATTTTACAAACACGTTTGGCAGGATTTTTTTTTTTTTTGCTGCGCGTGCGAAAGGGAAACAGGAATTATCCATCTGTTTCAAAAACTCCAAATAACATTTATCACAACTACCGTTAATGATTAGAATGTTTTCAGTTTGGATTTTCTTTTGGTGCTATTTTTTTTTTTACAAACACGTTTGGCAGGATTTTCTTTTTCGCTGCGCCGTGCGAAAGGGAAACAGGAATTATCCATCTGTTTCAAAGACTCCAAATAACATTTATCACAACTACCGTTAATGATTAGAATGTTTTCAGTTTGGATTTTCTTTTGGTGCTATATTTATTTAAAACACGTTAGCAGGATTCTTCGCTGCATTGTGCAAAAGGGAAACAGGAATTATCCATCTGTTTCAAAAACTCCAAATAACATCTATCAAAACTAGTATTAATGATTAGAATGTTTTCAGTTTTGGATTTTTTTTTTTGGTGCTATATTTTTTACAAACACGTTAGCAGGATTCTTCGCTGCATTGTGCAAAAGGGGAACAGGAATTACTCATCTGTTTCCTGCTCCAATAGACATATATCACAATAGCACTTATGATAATATGCGGTTTTTATACATTGAGTAGCTAAGTCAATGTTTTTTTCAACCAGGAGCTCATCGTTTTTCTAACGATTATAATATAAGGCCTTTTAAGAATGGTAGAAGAGCATCGTTCTAACATATCTTGTCTTCGACAATCTCAGGAGAATCTCGTCCTGAGAGAGGAGTTAAAATTATTCAAAATGTTGTTTATGCACAGAGGTTTCTCTTCCATCTGTGTCAGAACAAATTTAATACTAAGGAAACTGCAGTTTACTTTTAGCAATTTAACAGTGACTAAACGTTTGAACATTTAGCAGCTTGTTAAATATGCTTGGCTGAGGCGGCTTTCGTGCCCAGCTCAGTCATATCGCGAGTTCGCAAAGCGTTCACTCCGATGTGCGCGTGTAATATTAAATATTACATAACAATATTAAATAACAATATACACATTTGGACTGAAACTGATTTGCTCATAAACAAGTTTGAAGTGCCCGTTCATTCTCCACCATTCTGTAATGACTCTGGGCGGGTCTGATCGAGGGGAATTTGCATATCATAATTAATAATTCATAATTAATAATTATTCATACAGATTTGGATCAGCCCGGTCTTACATGTTAATAAATCCCTCGATGAGGGCTTTCTGTTAACTTTACTTATATGTATACACGTGTATCTCTGCACTTAACCACAAATTAATTGTAATAGATTGCACAGACCACGTCTTACAAGACAAGTAAAATTAATTAGCTCAAGTAATTTATAGAGCAGGGAAAACTTAATTCTCTGGCCAGAAGAATTCAGCATTCCAACTCCACAAAACATAACCTTTTTGGTATGTTTAGTTATATAGAGCATGCAGCGTTCGATCTTTCACTTCAGAGACTTGTCATGAGCAGGACCGTAATTCAATCACAAATGATCATATTGAATTTATTAAAGTATTCAATAAGGCAACTAAGTAAGCATTTACTACGTTACAATGATACATGTATATACAAACATTAAACACAAACTAAGACGACGCAGGGCGTTAGACGATAAGTGAGTTGGAGAGAGAGAGAGAGAGAGAGAGAGAGTGAGGGTGAGAGAGAGGGAGTTACAGTCACCAAACAGTCAATTAATCTTTCTGAACACCATGAAAACACTTTCTTTATGCTTCTGAGAAGCTCTAAAAGAAGGTAACGTTATACTTGCACAACATGTTTGGTCTGTGTGTGTCACGGACTCGTGGCCAGGCCCGGTTGGGCCGCACGATGAATGGAGAGGCTCTCCTGTGTGCGCGCGTTCCGTGGAGCGCGTGAGCGCGTTCCGTGGAGCGCGGCGCTTTTGCACTGCCCGTCCTGGCGCGTGCATGGTTGGTTGCGTGCGCGTGGCTTCTTTGTTCCGTGGGGAGTCACGTGGCGTTCGTTGGCATTCGGCGCGAATGTTTGAAAGGCTTAAAAGTCTTTGAGGTGACGTTACCCGAGGAAATAGATCGGCAAAGTCCACTTCCTTTCCTGGGAAACGAACTTGGTAGTTCATTTGAGGAGAAGACGAAACTTTGGACGATCAAAGAAAGGATCCCGGTTGGGGTCGGATCTCCGTGAGGAGATCCTTTACGTGCTTCTTGGCATGAGACGTTTTCGGAAGAGAAAGGGCGGAGCTGGTGCACTGCCTTTATCCTCTTGGGGACATACATCCCCTTCCTGTTGGCTTGAGCCAATCAGGGAGATGGAGGCTGCACGCGGGAAACATTCTTTTATGGTGCTTTGTTCTCAGACCACGCGCTCCTCGTGGGAGGGGGTGTGTTCACATAAGGGCTACTATTGAAACAGTTCGATCATCCTTGGCAGTAAAACATATTAAAAACACACTTTACTTTACATCTCTGTACATATTCGGGTCGTTCATCTGATACGTATTCTAGAGACACCAAGGAGCATTATGTTACATTAAATGAACATATACTTCTGTTTACAATGCCTAAGGAAGTTATTTCTAATTCCTGTTTTATGCTGCAACCAACAAAGATATTTCACGGTGACCTGGGAGAAACACACATACATAGAAACACATTGAATATATCTGGTTAAATGTCTTTTAACACAGAAAAGTCCATCTCTTGGGTCAGAGACATAAAGCACATTCCACAGTCTTGTAACATGATCTCACTCCAGTGAGTGGAAGAATGTGTGTGGCGGTGTATGTGTGTGTGTTTGTGTGTGTGTGTGTGTGGGGGGGGGGGTCCGAGTCCTTGGAGGACGGTTGATTCAGTCTGGCCAAAATCATTACAGTGTACACACACCGGCGGCGCCATTCGGCGTCTGTCCGACGGCTCAGCATCTCGGTGTTTCAAAACCCTGCAGCGCCACAGAGCGCCATTTGCATAGTTTTATATTAAATTTGCATTTATTTGTCTCAAATCGTCGTTAATGTACATACTGACGTCACCCTGTGCTGCAATATACATTTAGGCCTAGTTTCCTATTTTTCTAATTCCTAACAGCTTGTTACTATTATTATTAAGTACCAGTCTAAACCCATCAGTGCGAAATATTATTGCATGATTCACGGTCGTGTACTGCCACCTATTGGATTTACCAGGTCACAACAGTGACAACACACTTCAGGTAATTTCTGTAGCGTAGCAGCGGAGCGAAATGGACGAAGAAAAACTCATCAATGAAGTAGGGAAATACCCTGAAATATTTGCAACAAACCACAGACAACGGATAACGTTACAACAAAATAACAGACTTAACAAGGTGATAGACACTGATAGACAGATGATAGACACTTTTACTTGGTTAATAACGTTCAAACATCAGCTATTTTATTCACTTAACATAAAAAATTATAATACATCCAGTTTAAACTCACCCATCTTGCAGCTCTTGACTTCTACCAGGAGTTGATTCCAAAACTGGACCCCCTTAATGGTTTAACACTTTAACAAATTATATAATTATATTCAATAGCCTAACTATATTGTGAACTACACACATAGTTCACAATATATTCCCTTTAGGGAACAATAGAGAAAGATTCACTCACTGTTAGGCCTGTGAATAGATGGATACAGCGTCCAGCGAGCGTCTGTAAGCTGCCAGTCTGATCACGGCCATTTGACTGGTTATATTGGGATAACAGTTCACAAAACATCATTCCTCCACAAGAATAAAGGCATGGCATTATATTTATAAAAAGAAAACAATTTATTTCCATGTAGCGAGAGTGTCAGGCGACGCGTGAGACTCGCAGTCTCAGCCGCGCCTGACTGGATGAGCGTCCAGCGAGCGTCTGTAAGCTGCCAGTCTGATCACGGCCATTTGACTGGTTATATTGGGATAACAGTCCACAAAACATCATTCCTCCACAAGAATAAAGGCATGGCATTATATTTATAAAAATAAAACAATTTATTTCCATGTAGCGAGAGTGTCAGGCGACGCGTTAGACTCGCAGTCTCAGCCGCGCCTGACTGGATGAGCGTCCAGCGAGCGTCTGTAAGCTGCCAGTCTGATCACGGCCATTTGACTGGTTATATTGGGATAACAGTTCACAAAACTGCAATCATACTAAAGAACATTATTCATATCAACAGATTCATAATAAATGAGCTAGAAAGGGAGGAACACAAAACACAAAAACTGTCCAAAATCAAAGGTTTCTGAAACTTGCCAAAGACAGACTGACAGACTACTATAGCCAGCCACTGACAGTCACTGCAGCTGTCAGTGGCAGACTGGCAGCTGCCAGTGGCAGACTGGCAGCTGCCAGTGCAGACTGGCAGGTCACGTGACCTGCCAGTGGCGGCTCCTGCCAGCCAGTTAAAGATTGAACCCCCACTCGACGATTTTTCGTGGGTCTCCTGTACATCAGCAGATACTTGTTCCACAATCAGAAGCATCAAATCCATAGAACACTTATTGAGAATCTCGCTCCATCTCTTTAAAAACAGTTTGTTATGTGTGCACAATGTGGGCGGTTTAGGAATTCTCAGACCGCGTGGGATTCTCTTATTCCTCCAATATTCACTTAGTGTTGAACCATGCATTTTTAACCGCATTTCGTCTTATGGTACAGTCTTTCAAGTTGCACCCGGTGTTCATCCTGTGATAGGTTGAAATCCACGTTCTTCTCTGGGAAAAGGATCTTATCCGCATCTTCTTGCGTAAACGCCAATATGTTCGCGCAGTTGTCCGTCAAATTGTTGATCTCTTGAAAAGTAGTCATGTTTCTTTTTTAGCAAGTCTCAGGGTGCGTAGGATAACACTCTCTCAGTCAGCAAAGAGCCAATTAGTAACCAAACTCCATCGCACACCTGCAGATGATAGGTGCGTCGGACAAGATCGACTGGCTAGTCGTATTAGTAGATAAGAAACTCTCGCACACTATAATTACTTGCAATATAAAATCAGAGTTTTATTCACACTCAACGAATAACCCTTTCTATTCACAGATCATTAAATGGTACAGATACATTGATGATATATTTTGTATTTTTTTGGGAGAATCATGATGATGCTCAAGAATTTGTTTCATTTTTGAATAACTTGATTGATGATTTGGAATTTACCTCTGAAATTAATTCGGTGAAAGTACACTTTCTCGATATGTGGGTAGAGAGAACGAAGGTTGTAACGACTACTTTGTTTACAAAAGAGACTGATCGGAACACACTTTTACTCGCTGACCAGTTTTCATCCAACTTTTTTAAAAAGGGACTGCCTAAGAGTCAGTTCTACAGATTAAGGAGGATTTGTCATTCTGATTCCGACTTTATTGAGAAATCTAAGATCATGAAGAATAATTTTTTGAATAGAGGTTATCCTTTAGATTGGGTGGATGAAGCATTTAATACAGCTTTTAAAAAGACATGTTCTGAACTGTTAAAAAAGAAGACAAAAAAATCAAGAAAGTACTCTTTTTCCTGTATTACAACACATTCACCTAAGTCCTATATGATTAAATCCATTTTTAAAAAATATTGGCATTTGCTGTCTTCTGATCCAGAGTTAAGTGATATTTTTAGACATCCTCCTTCTGATTGTATACAAACGCGCGAGGAATTTAAAAGACAGCTTGGTACATGCTCGTTTTCAGAGTGCAAGTCCTCGTACATCTCAGAGTTTACTAGTCCTATACAGAATGGCAACTATCGTTGTGGGAACTGCGCCCAGTGTACCAATACTTTTAAAACAGCATTTTTTTGTCACCCTAGAACGGGCAAAAAATATAGTATCAAATCGGTGATTACTTGTGTTTCCACTCATGTGGTTTATTTGATTCGGTGTCCGTGTGGTATGGGCTACGTGGGGAAAACGTGCACGACAATTGAAACAAAGAATTAGTGAGCATAAGAGTTCGATCAGAAGAAAAGACATGAATTATCCAGTTGCGGCACATTTTGTAACTTTGAATCACGATGTTACTTCTTTACGGTTTTGTGGGATTGAGAAAGTGACTCTGCCACCTAGAGGGGGTGATATTGAACTACTCCTACTTAGACGGGAGTTGTTTTGGATTTACACTCTCCAAACTTTATCACCTAGGGGTATGAATGACGAAGCATTATTTAATGTAATGTTATAGTTTTTTTTTTTTGAATGAGATGTGGTTTCTATTATGTATTTGCAATGATTTTTAGTCCTGTTGGGTAAGTAGCCAAACTGTTGCAACTGTTTAGAATTACAACAGTTGTTTGACGTGTTGATTATGTGTCCTAACTTATTGTTGTAACTATTACAATTTGTAATTGTCTGTGATATGGTGCTAATTATGTGCTCCAAATGAGCTTAATTGTTTAGAGATGGAGTTCTGTGGAGTGGTCATGTGCTTATTTAAAAAGAGATGATTTTGAACATTTTGTATACTCCTGATGAAGGTCGTGTGACCGAAAACGTTGAGTGTGAATAAAACTCTGATTTTATATTGCAAGTAATTATAGTGTGCGAGAGTTTCTTATCTACCATCTATTGCCATGAATTGCACGAAGTAGGAGCAAATCTTGCTGTACGTTATGCTGGGCCATGTCGTCCTGTAAGTGTTCTGCACTGAATTCGGGTGGGGATAGTAACGCCATCTCCACACAAAGTAGTGGAACCGTCGCTGTGTTTACACCGGCAGACGCTGTGCAGACCACTTCCGGTGGAAATGAAATGCATTTGAGGAGAGTTATGGCGGCGCCCATGATTCGGCGCGTAAACTTGTGTATATATTTAGATATTATAAAAATATTTTTCTTATCAATCTCTGAGCAAATGACACATTTTTTATGTTGTCATAAAATCACATTTTTAATGTGTGGAAATCTAACCGGGCCCACCCATTCATTTTAATACAACAATGCATATACATCCAACGCACATGGCACCCTTTTTTTAATGGTGCCTTAAGGCACCCTCCATTTTTAATTATGGGACAAAGTCCGGGTAATGAGCTGCCAGTACTTTTTCTTATGGTGGCGTTCACACCGGACGCGATAGCGCGAACAGGCGCGAATGATTTCAATGTTAAGTCAATGGAAAGACGCGTTACGCGCGTAAAAAATTCCTGCGGCGCGAATGAGGCATAGAGCGCGGTGCGGAACACGCGAATACGCCTCATTCGCACGCCAAGTTCGCGGTGAATGGTGTGAATTGAGCGTCTGGTGCGTTACGTGCGAATGATTTAGTTAGTGCCATTTGTGCATTCACGCGTTTGACGCGAATACGCGTCTGCCACCCGAGTTGAAAAATCTGAACTTTGGCGTCAATTCACGCCGCGTTAACCAATCAGAAGCCTAGCTGCTTGCTCGCGTGGTGAAGTATCTGGATGCTTCAATAAATTATTTTGTAATTTGACTAAATGCATGGTGGGATTATGCACAACAAAACAAACATTTATCACTTAAAACTTTATTTCTATATATGAGACATGTTCATTTTGTATTGAATGTTATTCTTTCCATATCTAGATTATATGAAATAGTACTATGATGTAAAGACAACCAACATACATGTGCATACGTTCGTGTCTGGACGTGAGAGAGAAAAATCACAGGACAGGTTAATAACTTTTGAAGGCTGGCTCTATTTATCATTAAAACAAAAATAAATGACAGCCAGATTAGATGGATGAGGGCGAGGGTGATCCTCGCTCCGATGCGGGACAACAGGTCATCAAACTGAAAGCGTGACAGGCGGATGTACCGCTGACAGCGGCCGTCATCCAGCGCAGCTCCTGGAGCGAGCAAATGGTGAAATTCACCAAACGGTTCGCCTCTGAAGGGTCCGGTGGAAACAAATATATGGCGACGATGATCCCCACGCCGCTGTTCTGCTCTCCAGAGTAAATACGGAGCGGTGACTCTCTCGATGAATGCTCGGTCGACATAAAAAAATGGCCGCCAACGGATTTCAATTCTGACACGTGTCACGCCCGTAAATTTCGCTTCAAACTTTTGTTTTTACTCGCGTCAGTTTCACTCTTGACACGCGAATTAACACAAAGTGGTCAAGCGTCAATAGACGTGTCCGGCGCGAATTTGACGTGGTATTCGCATCTGGTGTGAATGCACAGTTAGAGTGCATATTTTTACCCAGGTGAAAAAGACGTTGTATTAAATGTATTAAAAATATATTTGAAATACAAATAGTATGTTTATAATACATTTGTATTTCCAACATGCTTATTTAAAGTGTACTAAAAATTGATTTTATTGCATTTTAGTATTTCTAAAAAGTATACTAGAAGTACATTGGTAATAAATATATGTTTAATTACACTTTTAAAGGGTACATATCATGCTTTTAAATCATTCATTTTTATTTTGTCACGGCCCCTCCTCTGCCTAGCAGAGGCGGTTCCTCCTGCAGGCATTGGAGGGTCGTTAGTGATTAGAGTCACCTGGGCTCAGTATATTTAAACTGCTTCACTAACCACCTTTGTCTCTCTCTCTGCTCCTCCAGGTATGATCCTGTTGTTTGGTCCTTTGTAGTTTTACTTAGTTTCCACTCAGTCATGTTTATACACACAGAGATTCACGCATCCCTGCACTTTACAAACACCTTTTTTGATTGGCCCATACCTGTTGTTCGTGTCCCCTCATTTTTGTCACAGGCTATGAGCCGGTCTGTGACAACTTATAAATCATACATTTGTGGTCTATATAAAGCATAACTGCAATGCTTGGGTCTGAATTACTCATTATTATAGCTCCACAGGCCCCTTTTCTACCCCTTTTCTGATGTGCTTCTGTGAGCAAGTCGTTTCAATGCGGCCCCTTTAAATAAAAAGGCGTACCGTCTTACCCCGCCCGCTCTCCAGGTCGCTGAGTTCACGGTCAGTTCAACTCAGGTTCAACTCTACGCGTTCGGCCATTATTGTAGTTTGATAAGAGATACGATTACTATAGCTTCAAAGAACATTTTTATTCACACGTTAACAAAATGTCAACAACGGAAGACTTGTCCACCAAGCCTTACATATTCGAGCCAGAGCGAGCGATTTGAAAAAGATGACGACGACGAACCGTCTTCATATGGAGGCAGGTATGTAAGTTAACTATGTTGTGTTATTAGTGAAAGTCGACTATTTCTCTTGTTAAAACAAGCACACTGACAAGATAAATGACTGCGGTCTGATCTTACCACTAAAAATCTGTATTGATCGTAATACGATAACTTACGTTTAGAAAGCATCAGGAAACACAGCAGTTAAATGATAGAAGGAATTTACCCGATCGGCAAACCCTTCTGTATACTGGCTGAGGTTGTTGAAGTGGGGATCCTTGAAGTGCTTTAGGTCACTACATCCAACAACCGAATATTTTGACTAGCTCTCTCTTAACTTCTGCATGATTGATCTTGGACTACAAAATCAGAGCGAGAAATAATAATAATACGGGCGGATTGCTCGTAGTGTTGGACCGGTAGTCAATGTCCTTATTTGTCAGTTCCGCTGCAAATACGGTGACGTACTTGCTCAAAAAACGTCATAGACAACAGAAAAATCTGAACAGGTTGAAAAATATGACAAAAAACGGAATATAAAGATATAAACGAAGCACCTGAAGAGAATAATTTCATCTTTTCTATACTTATAAACACTCCAAATCTACAACAAAATTCATTTAAGGGCTAAAAAAGTGAATTTTGCATGATATGTCCCCTTTAAGAAATATGCTAATGATAATTATACTTTAAATGTATTTCTAAAAAGTATATTAGAACTACATTGGTAATAAATATATGTTTAAATACACTTTTAAGAAATACGCTATAGAAAAGCATACTTTTAATGTATTTCTAAAAAAAGTATATTATTAGTACGTTGGTAATACATGTACGCTTAATTATATTTTTAATAAATATGCTAATGACAATCATAATTTAAATATGTTTCTAAAAAGTGTACTAGAACTACATTGGTGTTTAATTACATTATTAAGAAATATGCTAAATACAAACATATTTTAATTATATTTAAAAATGTGTTTACTAGAAATGCAATGCTAATAAATATATACTTAATTACGCTTTTAAGAAAAATGCTAAAAACGAACATAGTTTTAGTGAAGTTTTAGTGTATTTACAGAAAGCATACTTGTTACTAAATTAAAGTATTTTTGTGTTTACTTTGTGTGTATAGCAATTTATAACCTTATAACTTATTTAACCTTGTATAGGACTAGAACAATATATTTTTTTATATTTATGTTATAGCATGTGCTTGAGCCCTGCTTTAAAAAAATATTGTGATATTTTACACATAAGACATAAAAAAAAAAAAAATATATATATATATATATATATATATATATATATAGTCTGGGTCAGGCGTCTGCTCATAACCATTATAGACTTAGTGGTTGGATTGAATGGCCCTTCCCCTTCACTGCCTCTAGCCAAACCCCTCCCTCAGGTAAAATAATTCTATTGAAATTATACCTGGGTTGGATATGGTGTCTCTGGGAGCTAACATGTCACATGTCTGTCCTGTCTTGTGTTGCACATGGGTGTTTTTTTATGTTGGGCCATGTGCCTCTGTCATTGTTTGATCCCTCCTCCTCGTTACCTGATTAGTGTTTGAGTTTCTCCACCTGTTCCCTCTTGATTTGTTCCCTATTTAAGCCTCCTCTTGTTTGCTGTCTTTGTCGGATCTTTGTCTATTGTTGCCCGTATTCCTTGCCTTGTTCTCATCCAGTTTTCGTGTTTCTAGTTTAGTTCAGTTTTATGTTTCATTTATTATGTTTTTCCCCCTCGTGGGTTTTTGCTTTGTGTTTTGGTTTTCAGTTGTTAATAAATATTTCACTTTTTGCACTTGAGTCCTCCTTTCCACTTTTTGTAATCCACCCGTGACAGAAAGATCCGGCCACTGAGGACTCAGCAAAATGGAGGACAAAGAGTTCAACTGGGATGATAATTATATTGACGACGATTATTTGGATTGCCCGGACTATTCGTCGCCACCTTTGGGGCAACCCAATTTCATCAGTCTACAGGGACAGCTCGGGACCTACTTATCGCCGTCACAGACGGAGAAGGAGGAGGAAATGCCCGTCTGCCCAGCGAGAGACTGTTCAGGCCCCGTTTGCCCAGCGAGAGACTGTTCACGCCCCGTTTGCCCAGCGAGAGACTGTTCACGCCCCGTTTGCCCAGCGAGAGACTGTTCACGTCCCGTTTGCCCAGCGAGAGACTTCTCACGTCCCGTCTGCCCAGCGAGAGACTGTTCACGCCCCGTTTGCCCAGCGAGAGACTGTTCACGCCCCGTTTGCCCAGCGAGAGACTGTTCACATCCCGTCTGCCCAGCGAGAAACGGTTCATGTCCCGTCTGCCCGACGAAGACTGATCAGGTCCCGTCTGTATCCCTGAGCTGGGACTATCTGGAGCGTCTGATTAAGACGTTGGAGAGACCTGTCCCTGAGCCGATGTCTGTCCCTGAGCCGGTGTCTGTCCCTGAGCCGGTGTCTGTCCCTGAGCTGGTGTCTGTCCCTGAGCTGGAGCTCATGTTGGTTCAGGACCCAGCGGTGCCTGTCCCTGAGCTGGAGCTCATGTTGGTTCAGGACCCAGAGTTCTTGTCTGTGTTTGTGTCTGTTCTTGTGACTGTGTCTGTTTTAGTGTCAGTTCCTGAGCCGGCGCCCGTTCCCGAGCCGGAGGCAGAGCCAGCGCCTGTTCCCGAGCCGGAGGCAGAGCCAGCGCCTGTTCCCGAGCCGGAGTCAGAGCCAGCGTCTGTTCCCGAGCCGGAGGCAGTGCCAGCGCCTGTTCCCGAGCCGAAGGCAGAGCCAGCGCCTGTTCCCGAGCCGGAGCCGGAGGCAGAGCCAGTGCCTGCTCCAGAGCTGGAGCTTATGTCGGCTCCGGACCCAGTGTGTGTGTCTGTGTTTGTGTCTGTCTTTGTAACTGTTTTTGTTCTAATGTCTGTTCCCGAGCCGGTGTCTGTTCCCGAGCCGGTGCCTGGCCCTGAGGGATCTGCTCCGTCCTGGCCACCCGAGGGGTCTCCGCCGCCCTGGCCACCCGAAAAGTCTGCTCCGCCCTAGCCACCCGAGGGGACTATATGATTCGCCCTGGCCGCCCTATGGACTATATGTCCCTCCCGTCCTGGTCTGTTCCCCCCGTCCCGCACACCCATAACACTTGGCTATGTCAGGTTACAAACAGACTGGTGGAGCTTGGTTTGGAGGTGCCTGTTGTGGTGCCCCAAAATACTTTTTAAAAGGAAAACTCAATGGAGCTCAGGAGCTTAACTACGGGGGTTGGGTGTCGCAGGTGGCGGTGGAGGGGAATCGGGTTATTGAATCGAGGGGAGATGTCTGCGTCTGGTGGGTCTGTTGGTTGTACTCACTGGCAGTTTTGGATCAGCCCCCTGACCTAGAGTCTAGAGCAAATGTACAGTGAAGCTAAATGTATTGTTATTGTCATAGTACTATTGTCACTATTGTTGTAGATTGCTAGAGCCAGTGTTACTATTGTTATCATTAATATTATCATTATGAATACTATCATTGATACTACCACCACTAATATTAATATATTATTCTGCCCTGCAAAGGCAAAAGACCTTAACTCGCTAGAGTGTGAAACTGAGAAAAATGACTTTAAAGTTTCTGTTCTGTCCAGACAAAAGTATATATAATACTTTTGTCTAGACAGAACAGAAACTTTAAAGTCATTTTTCTGTAAAAAAAAAGTCACTGTAAAAAAACATATTTTCAAGATTTGTTATCACAACATTTTTTCTTTTGTCTAATCTACTTAAATAATTTATTTAGTTCCATAACTTATTATTTTGAGTTTCTGATGATTAAATCAATCAATTGTATTAACTTACTTTTTCCAGTTTAATCAACTTAAAATTTTAAGGCAACCAGGTTACTTAATTTTTTACGTTAAACCAACAATATTTTTTTACAGGGTAGGTAGGCAGGGCTGTAGTACTCGAGTCCTGTCTTGGACTCGAGTCCGGACTCAAGACCGTTTTTCAATGGTCTCGGACTTGTCTCGGACTCGCTGGTATTCGGACTCGGACATGTCTCGGTCTCGGCCAATGGTCTTGCCAAATATGGCTTTTGGTCTCAACCGAGTCCAACATTTTTGTATGTGTGTTAATTTATTACTAGCCTATCAGGGTAACGTTAACTTAGAAAATGCCAAAATTAACTGACCAAGAGCTCACTACAACAGAACGCGTTTTCTCGTGCTGTTACTATAGTTACTATCTTAGCTACTAACCTTACTTAAAAATCCTGGGTGTTGCGCACAATCCTAATCATTCCCGCAGGTCTCCCATTTATAATGCAGGATATTCCCACAATCGTAATCCACACAGATTATAAAATCAAACCATTCTTTTAATAACTATCTGTCAGACGCAATTTCAAAAACAGCGTGAGTGTTCAGCGGTGCCGCGTCTTCTCTTCTCTCAAAATGTGTTGTGGAAGGCAAGCATCAAGTGCTGCTGCGATAATACACACTCACGTTCAGGAGTGGGGACATGACGGAATATTCACTTGCACAATCGGGCCAGCAGTGCATCTTGAATAAAGCTTACCATTTGCACATCTTTTTAAGTCTTACCAGTTTAACATTCAAGATATTTTAAACTATCAATCCTCGCGCGTCTCTAGGATGACAATGCGCACATTTAGAAAATTCGCCTCAAGAACAGCTGGCCAGTAACAAAAGTTTTTTTTCACGGATTAGCTATATTGCTTTAACACTCCAAACTGTGTCAATTTTGGCCTTTGTGAGTATACTCTAAAACATAGTCGGTTTTGTCTTTAATAAGCATAAAATGCATGTCAGCATAATGAACACAGAATTTGTGCACTAGCTCTGAAAGTGACAGCGACCATATGTGTGGTCATTAATTTTGTCGTCAAAACAACAAAAGAGAGCTTTAAGTTAAAGGAATCAGGATTGATAGCCTATGTATTTAATTTATTCAGGACTAAAACACTATCCAGTGTTATTTTACATTTGATTACTTAATTCAGTTTCTGCTTATGAATACACTGTAAAAAAATTCTTGTCAAATTAACAGTAACTATACTGGCAACAATTATCCAGTACTTGCTATATTTCAGTAACATGTCCCAAGGTTACAATGAAGAGAGTCATATTGTTCACATCTTATAGTATGTCTAGAATAGATTAAATTGAATACAGAAATTGTGGAAATTGTGCTAATGCTAGACCTATTCAAAAACTTCTCTCTTTATTTGTATTTATTTGAATTATTATTGTATTGTATTTATTTGTGCAACATTTTTCAAATTAATTGAACAATTTAAATCAAGCCTTGTGTTGTGTAAATTATTTACAACATTACCCTATTGTAAAAAATGCAACGAGCGCAAACATTTAGGGAAAATAAATTTAATAATTTTGTTTGGCAAAAACGAAATTCAGGCCCTGAAGACTTTATTTTCCTGTCATGGACTCGGTCTTGACTCTGGACTCGAACCTTTTTGGACTCGGTCTTGTTTTGGACTCGAACCTCTTTGAACTCGGTCTTGACTGGACTCTGACTAGTCCTGGTCTTGGACTTATCTTGGACTCGACAAAGGTGGTCTTGACTACAGCCCTATAGGTAGGACTCCCAAAATTTGACAACTAGTTGCTATAATGAAGAAATGTTTGTGAGCAAAAAATCTTGAATTCAAAATTGACCTTTGACCCTTTTTTGGCAGTTACTGTGCCTTTGTATCATGTGCCAAAAATAAGGAGTCGTGCAAAGGCAAAAGGCAGTAACTGACGTATAATCAATATTTGCTTGGTGTTCCCCATACTTACATCAATTTTAAGAACACCTGACCAAGGTCTAGCCATCATAGAATGTGTTTTTAAATTATATAAAAGACTTTTGGTTGTTCCTATTTAGTGCTATAATGATCAGGATTGTGCTAAAACTAACACAGTTAAACAGTATGACAGATAAGGGTGACACTTTACTTGAAGGGGTGTGCATAAGGCTGACATGACACCTTCATGATCATGACATGACATGTTATGAATATAAAAGAAGTTTTATGCACGTTTGTGACAACTTTCATTAAAGGTAATCTCAGTAACTTTTTTACCTTAACTAAAAAGCTTCAGAGTCACGGATATGCTTATATTACTTATTTCGGGTTGAATGGGCGTCTCGACCCCCCTGGTGCCTGTGAGCGGAAAAATCTCACTTGCGGTTTCAGGCCGCGAGCCGGCGGCCTCAGGATCAGGGAGTATCGCGTGATTTCAGCTCTAGCGATGTAACATATTCCTTTGCGGCAAGTCCGGCAACACTGCACATATCCAGGAACAAGGTCGAGAAGGATGGAGTTTGTCATACTATCGTCATGGCGGAGCCGGCATATAAGATATAGAAAGCTAGGAAAGCATTGTCGGAGGAACAGAGAAAGAGGAAAAAGCAGACTGACCGAGCGAGGAGTCAGACGCGAGCATATAGCCATAATGTGCGTGTGATATGTCCCCATTGAAACATCTCACAGCACGGATGTATCAATACAAACAAATAATTATCCAGTACTTGCTATATTTCAGTAACATGTCCCAAGGTTACAATGAAGAGAGTCATATTGTTCACATCTTATAGTAAAATGTCTAGAATAGATTAAATTGAATACAGAAATTGTGGAAATTGTGCTAATGCTAGACCTATTCAAAAACTTTTCTCTTTATTTGTATTTATTTGAATTATTATTGTATTGTATTTATTTGTGCAACATTTTTCAAATTAATTGAACAATTTAAATCAAGCCTTGTGTTGTGTAAATTATTTACAACATTACCCCATTGTAAAAAATGCAACGAGCGCAAACATTTAGGGAAGATAAATTTAATAATTTTGTTTGGCAAAAACGAAATTCAGGCCCTGAAGACTTTATTTTCCTGTCATGGACTCGGTCTTGACTTCGGACTCGAACCTTTTTGGACTCGGTCTTGTTTTGGACTCGAACCTCTTTGAACTCGGTCTTGACTGGACTCGACTAGTCCTGGTCTTGGACTTATCTTGGACTCGACAAAGGTGGTCTTGACTACAGCCCTATAGGTAGGACTCCCAAAATTTGACAACTAGTTGCTATAATGAAGAAATGTTTGTGAGCAAAAAATCTTGAATTCAAAATTGACCTTTGACCCTTTTTTGGCAGTTACTGTACTCTGCCTTTGTATCATGTGCCAAAAATAAGGAGTCGTGCAAAGGCAAAAGGCAGTAACTGACGTATAATCAATATTTGCTTGGTGTTCCTCATACTTACATCAATTTTAAGAACACCTGACCAAGGTCTAGCCATCATAGAATGTGTTTTTAAATTATATAAAAGACTTTTGGTTGTTCCTATTTAGTGCTATAATGATCAGGATTGTGCTAAAACTAACACAGTTAAACAGTATGACAGATAAGGGTGACACTTTACTTGAAGGGGTGTGCATAAGGCTGACATGACACCTTCATGATCATGACATGACATGTTATGAATATAAAGGAAGTTTTATGCACGTTTGTGACAACTTTCATTAAAGGTAATCTCAGTAACTTTTTTACCTTAACTAAAAAGCTTCAGAGTCACGGATATGCTTATATTACTTATTTCGGGTTGAATGGCGTCTCGACCCCCCTGGTGCCTGTGAGCGGAAAAATCTCACTTGCGGTTTCAGGCCGGCGAGCCGGTGGCCTCAGGATCAGGGAGTATCGTGTGATTTCAGCTCTCAGCGATGTAACGCGGCAAGTGCCGGCAACACTGCACATATCCAGGAACAAGGTCGAGAAGGATGGAGTTTGTCATACTATCGTCATGGCGGAGCCGGCATATAAGATATAGAAAGCTAGGAAAGCATTGTCGGAGGAACAGAGAAAGAGGAAAAAGCAGACTGACCGAGCGAGGAGTCAGACGCGAGCATATAGCCATAATGTGGGTGTGATATGTCCCCATTGAAACATCTCACAGCACGGATGTATCAATACAAACA
Organism: Hybognathus amarus; assembly: GCA_030378365.1. Classification (NCBI taxonomy): domain Eukaryota; kingdom Metazoa; phylum Chordata; class Actinopteri; order Cypriniformes; family Leuciscidae; genus Hybognathus; species Hybognathus amarus. The sequence continues at coordinate 182,557 of JAQIUQ010000488.1, forward strand.
AATAAAACTCCAGGTAACTCTATAGTAGATTCATTTATTTCGTTTGTTAAATAAGAGGCGATCTGAAATGTGTTGTTTTTGAATTCAAGTGACCAAAGCGCTCGTTGCCGCTGCGATCAGTTACTCTAGGGGTCGCTGTTTGACAGCATTGTCGTCTAGTGCCCCTTTAAGTGTCATTCGCTCAATTATGACATGTTAATGCAAATATGACATTGTTTGAGATGTCTTTGTCATGACACCTTGACATAAACCAATACATCATAACCTGTCAGTGTCTTTGTCATGACAACTTGACATTACTAAGACAACACAACCTGACTCATAAACATGACATAGCAGATTTATTATCAAACTTAAGAAACCACCTAGCTTTATTGGTTAACATTACATTAAAATACATTGCATTAAATGTTGTCATGACAAAGACACTGAGAGGTTATGATGTTATGGTTTATGGATTATGATGTATGGTTTAGGTGTCATAACAAACACATCTCAAACAATGTCATATTTGCATTCATAATGTCAGTATTGAGTGAAAGACACTTAATGAGAGTTGTCAAAAACATGCATAAACCCTTTTTCATATTCATAACATATGTCATGTCATGGTTATGAGGGTGTCATGTCAATCTTATGCACACCCCTTCAAGTAAAGTGTTACCCAGTTACCAAGTTACTTCGCAGTACAGTATGTATAGTAGAAATAAATACAAGAAATAATTTCACAATAAAGATAATTTAATTGAATACAAAGGTACATTTATTTAAATGCAAGATATAGATTAATAATTAATTAAACATTTGACCAATACATTAGAGATTAGAGCCTGCTCATTCCTCATCCTCCATGTTCACAGGCAGCGATACCCAGAACGCCTTTCTGCTGGAAGGCATAAGAGGACACAGTTTTTGAATAATTTCAGTCTTCTTACCCTCTTCAATCCCCCGGTCATGTGATCTGAGGAGAGAGGGTACATTCAGGCTGAACTTCTTCTGGAGAAAGTCCAATTCAATGAAGCTTTCATCTGTGTGGGTGAGCTTGTAAAATAAACTGCTCAACCCACGTCACAGCTGAATTTCAGCCATTTCACTCAACTTGTGGGCCCCCTTGACCTTCGTGGTGGAATGGCCATCCCTCCAGTTCAGGACATTCTCATTTTTCAAATGTAAAGCCTCCACTTTTCCGGAGTTGGAAGTGGCCACGACACTAAAAAAGTCCTCATAGTCATAGACAGCACCGCCAGGCCTCCTCTTTATCTCCAACTCTACCCCATGGTGAAAACTGTCGGCGCTCATGAAGGTGTGTCCCTCTTCAAAGAACTTCAGTGTGATATCCTCCCTTTCCGAGGTGGCAGCGTTGATGATGCAGACTAACATGCTCAACAGACACCAGTTCTTGTTCTGGGATGCACAATTGTCCAACCAGTAGATGCTGTGTCTGACATCTCGCTCTTTCTCCAATGCAATCGCATAAGCTGATGCTATTTCTTGACCACTTCTGCCCGCCATGCCCTCATGCCAGACCACAGAGATGGTGTTTTTTTATTCCCTTTCTTCCCCACTGAAGCAAAAGTCTCATGGTATGCCACTATACGCCGGGTGAAGATGGCAGTTTTAACTCCAGGCATTTGTGGCAACATAATAAACTTCTGTAGGTCTACACTCCTCACTGATGTGTCTCCCTGCCAGTCCTTCTCTGCATCAAACTGATATGCGAGTCTGCCCTGCAAAGCAGAATTTTTGTTTCTGCCAGCGCTCACATTGTAAGCAGTCCATGACATCGTCATCACAATCATGCTGTTCATGCAGTAAGCACTCCTCGCATTCCTCCTCTCCAAGCTTTGTGAAGCGGATGTTTTTTTGCCACACTGCTTTGCGATATGTTTCGTAGGAGCACCTGTTGCCCTTTTCCAGCCAGTCTGCATACATTAGTTTGATACTAATGTCACTTGGGAGGTAGCGGCGATGGGGAGCATGTTCCCTCCGATAATGACTGACGGAAGGGTGAAAAGACTCAATGTGATCCAACAATGGCTGCAGGTCCAGTTTGTTGCCCGGGCTGCGTTCGGAATCACATACTCACTGAGTAGGTACTTAATTTCAATAAGTACTTACTCAACGAGCGCTGAAAGAGTAGGTACTTTATAACCAAATCTCGTTGAGTATGAATGCGAACCAGACATCTGCCATGTTGACGTTCATCATGTGACCTACTACGACGCGTTATCACAAGCGCAACACCTTAAAATATATGAACGACACGTTTAATTCATCTATCTATAAATATCTTGATATTAATGAAACGTGCTCATTTTGTTGTGGTATTGTTGAAGAAACAGCTGCACATTTATTTTGTGAAAACGTTGATTTAAGTTGTTATATTTTAAACCCTACTAATGTGACCCACAGTTTTATCCTTGACGATATATTTTTTTTATTAAGAAACCCAAAAATCGTCATCTCTTGAATGTTAATTTCTTTATTTTATACCCAAAAAGTTTCTCCCTTAAGTTTTCCTCTTTTTCTGGATTAATTTACCTTGTTTCATCCCTCAGACTTATACATAAAAAAATTAATGTAGCCTATTATGATGAACTTTTTAAAGATATTTATTTTGTTCTTTTTTTCCAGAGTATAAATATCTTATTATGATGTACACAAACCAATGAACTTTGTTTTCTGTTTTGTCATTATTATTGTTATACAACTATGGTATCTTTGTATGATCTAGAATTTAATAAGCTTCCAAGTTTAAATGATATGAGCACTAACACTTCATAACATCAGTAACTCAACAGCACAACCTGGAACAGTTTTCCTCAGCGTTTGCAATGTCTGCACAAAGGAGACGGGCGGCAGAAGACCTCTCCTTTGGAGAAAACTGTTGATTTTATACTCAAAAATGTAAGTACCACTGTTTAAAAATGAATATTACTTCAGAATGAATTGCATTGTTAGCCCACCCCAAAACTTAAAAACAAAATAATAATATTAAATGCAGACCAATACTTAATTATATAACCTTTTTATATACTAAAAATATAATTTAATAAAACAAGCAAAATGTAATTTGTTTTGTCATATGACAGTTATGCATGAATACATTTATATTGCTAAATGGTGAAATTGTCAGTCAATTGATGAATTAATGCATACATTAACTAAATAATTATTTTTTTATATACTGACAACAATAAGAAACATGAATAAATGAGTAAAAGAACAAATAAAAGTAACCATCACAATAAACAAATGCATTTACAAGTCAACAACACATGAAACAAAGCTTTATTCAAACTACAAGCATGTATTTACAGGCGCTGAACACCACATCCTACTGCCGTCTCAACACAGCGGTTCCCATTCTGCGTCTTTACTCTGATGAATTCACCAGAGGTGACTGTGCCTTCGTGCCAGAGCTTGTTGCTGTTCTGCTCTTCACAATCTGAGGCAATAAGGGCAGATGGAGCGATGGAGGGTAGGGCAGGTGGAGAGAGGGACTCATCCATGGCACCACTTCCAGGATTCAGCTCTGGGCTCCTGATCCTCAGTGCTCTCACCAGTCTGCAGACATTTCAGATCCTACAAAAATACAAAATCATTACACAAAAGCAGTCATTTTAACAGCACAATGTCATTTGATTTATGTATTAAAAATTACCTTACTTTATATTTGAGTAAAATTCCTAAAACCTTTTTTCCCCCAACAAATGCTGCATCATCTTTCCTTGCAGGTCCTGCTCATCCACAAAAGATCTGCAGCAAACGCACAGAAATCAAGACTCAGAAAAGTGTTGTAATTTCTCTGTTTGAAATTACAATCATTCAAATAAACAACAACTTAATATTGAATAGATATTTTCATCCATTTCTGTAGTATACTCACTCAAAGCCTTTGATGACAGCATTCAGCATCATGAGCCTCTCTCCACCGGATAAACACACGCGTGTTCTTCTGTCCCTGTAACATACAGACAAGCAGGCACGTGCACAGGGCTCAACCTGTGCAGGGCACATGCCCTTTTTGTCGAAGTGCCCTTTTTTTGGTGGTGTTTTTTTTTTTTTTTTTTATAAATCAATGCTATTGGTCACCCTTTAAGTCCATCTGTCTGTTTTAAAATGAAAGATCTTAAAAAGAGCTGTAAATCTTGTTCGATCCTCAAACTGTCGGTAAAGCTGATAACTCCGCCCCCTCTGCTCTGCCTTGACTGAAATCAACTGAGCCTCTGCAGCGACCGCACAGCAGCCAGGAGCTGAACGAACTTTTGCAACGGATCAAAAGATCTTGTTGTTTGAATAAGTACTAAGCACGTTGTCTAAAAGTTCATATTTTATTTATTTGATGCCTGATTAAGAATTGTGTGAGCTGAGAGAGAGGGCTCTGCGCTAGCATTTGCCATATAGGCTAGCCAATACACCTTCACTTAAATTGCCTGTAAATACAGTAGCATTTCATTTTTTTTTATAAAATGCGATTTTGACCAGATGTGTTTTACAACAGGAAAAACTGAGCGCCAATATATAGCTTTAACAATCTAGTTGGTAAGCTGTTGATGAAAATGTAATGATGCCGCCGATATTAAATTATGGTTAATTCAAGGCTGTTAATGCACGTATTCGCTATGTAATTTTTTTTATTCTATATTATTCTATACTCTCCGGTCATCCTCACATGTATAAATGTAGCAAAACATGGTTTTTGCTACAATAATGTTGTAGTAGCCTAGTAACTAAAAAAAAAACAACAAAAAAAAAAACAGCAAAGAAGATCACTGTGAAATCTTTATATTTTATAATGCAGAATGTAATTCATGATTTCATTCATTCCGAGGCTTAATTTATTTGATCCAAAATAAGCAAAAACACTTTTTCATTTTTTTTATTTTTTATTGTGAAATATTTCAACAATTTAAAATGCTTGTTTCTATTTGAATATATTTTAAAATGTAATTTAATTCTGTGGTCAAAGCTGAATTTTCAGCATCATTACTCCAGGTCTCAGTGTCACGTGATCCTTCAGAAATGCTTTTCACTGCAACTGTACTTTTCACACTATTTCATAATTTTTTTCTGTTCTTGATCCAATTAAGAACCAACTCTGAAGCATTTGCTTAGAGGAGAGACTTCTCCACAACGCATTGGATCACAGTGAAGTCATAAACTTGACTCGAGAAGGTTTCTGTTGTAATTAGGTTTAAAGAAGCCCTTAAACCCTGTATATTATCTATATTATTATTATAGTTGTTATTAATAGTGAATTAATCTAAAGCTTTTGAGACTTTTTGTCATGAAGATGTGACCATTTCCTCCTTTTTATGTTGGCTTACTAAATAATCTTGATAGAAAAATCAGGGGGTTGGGGGGTGCCCTTTTCAAGTTTCAGCACATGCCCCTCAAAAGGTCTGTGCACGGCCCTGCAGACAAGATTCACATTACGAGCTCAACACTGCATTTACATGCTGAGGTTGATGTGTTAACTCACTTTTAATCCAACTTAAATGTTCCTCAATATATCAACACTAATAAGGGACAAATTAAATCATGTTTAGTTACTTTATAGATTTGTTTATTTGCCTTATTTACAGCATATTGTCTAATGTAAACGGTGTTGACAAGAATGACAACAGTGAATTATCCTACATAATAGTACACACAACGTTACACTTTCATGTTGGGATGTGCTCATCTGCAATACTTATACATTATTTTCCTACATGATGTAAATAGACATTTTAAATCAGCGTGTTTAAGGTGTATGGTTATGTAAATCCACTTAAGAACTTTACGTGTAGGCCTACTTACTGGAGCTCCCCTGTTAACTAGCTGTACATAATAAAACATGTGTCTACAGCAAAATCACAACTATTCTATACTGTCTAACTCCTTTAGACCTTCAACAGTTAAAACGTTTACTCTAAAGTAGTTTAACACATACGATTTAAACACAAGGAACCGTGTTTGTTTACTCACATTTGAAAACCCCTGCTGATCTCCGCGATGCTGATATTGACGTATCCTCTCGCGTGGGCTCCTGGGATAGATGAGTACAATCGGACAAGCACTCAAAAATCTGGGCGAAAGCAGGAGATCATCCGGGAACTTCTCGCCTACTCTTTTAGGAATACTGATGTTTCGAACGTACTGCTTCTTTCACGTACTGTTTTAGCCTACTATATAGTAGGAAAGTAGGCATATTCGAACGCACTATCGTCCAAATCTCGTGATAATTAGTATACCAACCAGGTAATTCTCGCCTACTCTTTTATGAATACTGAGGATTCGAACGTACTTTTCGCTCGCCTACTCTTTCGCCTACTATTTAGTAGGGAAGTATGCGATTCCGAACGCAGCCCTTGTGTGTGTCTTCCTCTTTGATCCTTTGGGATTCTCTCATTTCCCATATCACTTCTCATCACCGACAGGACCAGGCTGTCATTTGTTGGGTGGTACCCCAAAGTGGCCAAAAATAAATTCTTGCACACCTGCTGTGGAACCTGATCCACATTTTTAAGCCTGTAAATAAAAGACCTGCTGCGTCGACTTCCTGTTCCTTTTGGGACAAACAATCTTGCTGTTGCTAGCTGGGTTATGTTACAGAACATAAATGCACGTTTCTCGGTGTAGTCCATGTTCCAGTACATGGCCCAAATCTTCTTTCGCCATTCCTCACTAAATTTAGAGTGGCTGGGGCAAGGGCTCCGGTGGTGTTGGAGGCAGGCAAAGTGGCTGGGGCGAGGGCTCTGGTGGTGTTGGAGGCAGGCAGAGTGACTGGGACGAGGGCTCCGGTGGTGTTGGTGGCAGGCAGACAGGCAGATAGGCAGGCAGAGTGGCTGGGGCGAGGGCTCCGGTGGTGTTGGAGGCAAGCAGAGTGACTGGGACGAGGGCTCCGGTGGTGCTGGAAGCAGGCAGGCAGAGTGGCTGGGGCGAAGGCTCCGGTGGTGTTGGAGGCAGGCAGACAGGCAGGCAGAGAGACTGGGACGAGGGCTCCGGTTGTGTTGGAGGCAGGCAGAATGCCTGGGACGAGGGCTCCTGTGGTGTTGGAGGCGGGCAGAGTGACTGGGACGAGGGCTCCGGTGGGGTTGGAGGCAGGTAGAGTGACTGGGACGAGGGCTCCGGTGGTGTTAGAGGCAGACAGAGTGGCTGGGGCGAGGGCTCCCGTGGTGTTGGAGGCAGGCAGAATGACTGGGACGTGTTGGAGGCAGGCAGAGTGGCTGGAGCGAGGGCTCCGGTGGTGTTGGAGACAGGGAGAGTGACTGGGACGAGGGCTCCGGTGGTGTTGGAGGCAGGTAGAGTGGCTGGGATGAGGGCTCCGGGGGTGTTGGAGACAGGCAGAATGGCTGGGGCAAGGGCTCCGGTGGTGTTGGAGGCAGGCAGAATGACTGGGACAAGGGCTCCGGTGGTGTTGGAGACATGCAGAGTGGCTGGGGCGAGGGCTCCGGTTGTGTTGGAGACTGGCAGAGTGGCTGTGTCTGGACTTCTGGAGAAATCCAAAAGTGCATTTAAAGAGGTATCAGGCGTCCTGTTAAACAAGTCCTCTGAACCAAATTCCGGGAAACTGATGTCCAGACAACTATCCAGAATTGCCCATGTTTTTGTATCATCTTCTCGAACACAATAATCTTTAAAAGAGCCTGAATTAAAATTATAATTAGTTAAATTATAATTGGAAATTCTCAAAAATATAAATGTAAGACATTATGACATCAATTTGAATGAATAGGCATACCATTATCCAGAATTATCTTTTTTATTGTGTTTGGTGCTTCTGGACCACATTGAACAGACTTGTCTCTACAAGGTTCTGAAATTATATGATACAAGGAGATGATTAATACTGGTATACTAGTCCTTCTATTAATAACAACAATTGTCATGATTCAGAAGGGCGACTATACAGTATGCCATCAAATGCACGGATGGCAGAAGTTACATTCATTTATATTTACATTTCTTAGTTGATATTTTTGCCCAACACATCAAATTTTATATTTTGCATATAGGGACATAACAAATAACCTGACGAAGGAAGTTTAACCATACCCTTCATACTGGAGAATAATAATGCCCATGATTACAAACAACCTATCTGTGCAAAGAGCAGCACCTTGTGACCAAGCTGGTCATCAAATGTAACCCTTTAACTGTCACTGTCCTATATTTAGAACAATAATATCTTAGTAAATACCTAAAGTAATATTGACAAACTATATATATTATTTGAAAGCTTACAATCATTTTTTTATATTTTGGTGGTTGTTTTTAAAAGAAATTACAGAGGAGCAGTAATGTATCAATTTGCAACAGGGGTGTTTAGGCCTTTATTTTGAAATAGCAATAAACATGAAAATCATGAAAGATTGGTAGAAAGCTCTGTTTGTTTTCATACCAAGAGTTCCAAAAAATAACACCATTCAATAATAAAAAAGGCCTATGGTCTAAGTAAGTCTAAGTCTTACTTAAAAGTCTCTTCTATAAAAAAATATTATGGATTCTCAATTTGTGATGTGGCTGCCAGCCATAACACACATATATCCTCTTTTTATGCATTTATTAGAGGTTGAATTCAAATAAAAAACACCCATACTACTTCTCAAAAGGATGTCTACTTCATAAATTTTATGAAAATTATAAAAATACTAGGTTCAGATCACTCAAAGCATATGTGAAAATGGATATTTCCAAGCATATGTGAAAATGGAGGCGCCCTTATATGGTTAGTAGGAAGCTTGGCTGTCCATCTAGTGAAAATGTTTGTTCCTTGCGGCCAAATAAAATCTTACTGAAACTCTTGCTAATTTTTTTTAGATAACAGGGGTGACAGTTAAAGGTTAAGGGCCACCAAACTGCTCAAGATGTACTTCAACAAACTCGAATTGGATTACTGCTTTTTAATTCTGAGACAACAGAGTCAACCGAAAAAAGTTGGAATTACTTTTACTAGTTAGCCTATGGAGGAGGTTAGCGATATAGCTTGGTGCTATATGGATTTGTGTTAGCCTGGATGCCAGCTTCGAACTCCGCCACAACATTTTTTGGTCGGTCAGTTTGGTCTGGACTCGATCCATTGAGGAGTAATTATGATCAGGCAAAAAATGATCGGGCCAATCAAATTGCCAGGGCGGGCTTTATATGATGATGGACAGGTGATCTTCAGGGACGTAATCATCACATTATCAAAGAGTGGCGCGCTTAACTGGTTCCTTTCCCTCAGAGATGACTGCAGCTGGAGAATTGAGATGTGTAGATTCCGCGTCTGTTGTGAAATAAATCGACAACACATTAATTTTAATAGACAAACAGAAAACTGCAATCAAGGCATTTGTTCGATCGGAAAGATTTCTTTGCCGTCCTTCCTACATGATTCGGGAAAAGTGTAACTTATCAGCTGGCTCTGACGGTCGCTAAGAAGATGGGACGTAATGAAAAGCCTGTGGTCGATTTGGTTTCTCCTTTGGTGGCACTCATGAAGGACCAAGTAAAAGAAGCAAGACTCGTTATTTTACTTCTAAAATAAGTAAGTTCTGTTGACAACTGTGAAATGCAAAGTATTTGCCTTACTGCGTTGCTCTGATTGGTTGTAGGTTTACCGACTATCCAATTGAGTGCAGAGTTTTTTTTTCCTGGTTCGGTTAAGACACGCCTCATAATCAAAGCCCAATGAAGAAGTTTCAGACTCATATTCTCAATAGATTATGAGTATGACGAAGTCAGGCTAGATTTGTGTAAGATCTGACATGAACACCTGCACGAATGATAGGACTGTTGTGGATAACGTTACAACAGACATGCATTGCTATGGATTATGGATCTTCCATATCGGATTACATGGAAAGGTAGGATGCCTGTGTATTTAATAATTGGTTTTCGACGTCTGATGTGAGGCGAGTGTCAGCGTCAACCAAGGTTATTATAGTTTTGCATTTTTCATTAGTTTTTATTTTTATTTCGTTTAGAATTTTTATTTTCAAATTCAGTTTAGATTTAATTAGTTTTAAACGTGGGTTTACTAGTTTAGTTTAGTTTCTATTTTTTGAAAATGCTTAGTTTTAGTTTAGTTTTTATTAGTTTTAGTGTTAGTTTTAGTCTTTTTTTGTAGTTTGGGTTATTTGTCAGGGGCAAGGTTGAAAAAGGTAAGAAAAAGAATTATAACTCAACAAAAACATCATACAATTTTAGAAATATCTATTCAACATTAAAACCAGTACATAAAATGTAGCCTACAATGTGAAATTCCTTTAACGTACCAACAATCTACATATCTTATATACAAAAATCCCACAGCTTTACAATTTCCACACCCTATAGGGGAGAGCGGGGCACAATGTAACGCTTTTTGACTTTCTCAGTTTGTGTAATTCTACTAAGGGTTTAGAGTATTTATTTTTTCCCACATTAATTTCCCACATGTCTAGTACAATTATGTGATTTTGTTTTATGAATACAGTGTATACTTTTTTCTTGATTTACCCTGAAAGAATGGAAGTGAAATGTGACAACATGCCCCATAGGTGGGGTGCATTGTAACGTGTGAGGGGCACATTGTAACATCACCATATAACAGCTAAAAATGTTATCTGATCTAATAAAAAATATATACAAGTCAAACCAAAATATTTTTTAAATAAAATACAATTATTAATTTTTTTCATATAAAATAATGGGATTTTTGAACAATTAAAAATAATCAAATTTTTGATTTTGACAACAATCACACCGGAAAACATAGCTATACAGCATAGTTCAAAAGAAAATATAATGAATAATTTCTGAACATTGACTCTCAGTCATTATATTTACATGTTTCTCATGTTTTCTCGGTAGAATTCATACAAGTATAGAATATAATAGCATATTTCTAATAGGGGCACATGTTCCTAGATCAGCATCTTTTGTCGGAATTTTGGCGCAATTTTTTTCTCTATAGTGTTGAAATGGCAACTAGTAAATACACCAAGTTTCGTCATGCCAGCGTGTGTGGAAGTATTTAAAACAAGATTGTTACAACTAGCCCCGCGTTACTTTGTGCCCCGAGCTCCCTACTAAATGTAGGCTACCCTATATAGGCTACAACACTAATCTGGACTGAAGCAGCAAACATTCAGTTTAAGTAGTCTGAAGTAGGCCCAACAAAATGCCCAAGGCGGGTTGGAACATGGCGCGCATACACGGTTGGTGGGGCTCCGTGTTTGCTGCACTTCTTTTTGGATTCACTTATCTTTTTTTAAGACTTATATATTTTAAATATTGGTTCGATCAAGCTTTTAACAGCGACGCAATCACCGCCGATAATAAACAAAAACAAAGTAAGCGTGCACGTCTTAAACAGAAACAACTTGAGCGCCAGAGACAGCACACAAACAAACAATGCTATCTGAGCCTCTATTTGAGTTTCTACTTGCTGTTCATCTGCACTATAGCGGTATCTTCCACATTCCTTGCCTCTACGACTGGATCCTTAAAACCCAGAAACCAACCAGAGTCTGGAAGAAATGATAAAATTAGCTTTCACCCCCCAAAAATACATTTGAATAACTTTGGATACGGACAATTCATCATCTACCGCTCTTTTTAATCTTTGATTCAAAGCTCATTTGTCGTACAACACCAAGTCACCCCAACCGCATTAAAGTAAATAAATCTTGTGCGGTATCATATCTTTTCCTCCTGGTCCTGCTGGCGGGAGATGTGCAACTGAATCCAGGCCCAGGCCTAGTGGGTGCGCCTGTTGACGGCACGGCGGATCTCCCCCCCACCGGCGAGAGCGGGGCCTGGTGCGGGGACCTGAGCGCGCAGCGCCGTCACGTTGGTGGGATGTGGAAGCAGGCAGAGAAGCTGATTGATGCCGTCTGAAGGGTTGACTGAGACCGGGATGATGGACAACAAGCCGGCCTACGCGAGTTCCCGAACCGCTCAGTCAACAGTGCTGACCAGCGAAGAAGAATTAAGTAAGATCACTCCAAACACAAGCATTGATTAAGCAGAGACAACTTTACTCTTCCAGACTGTAAATCATGCCAGAGTTGTCTGGGACCCCATTACAAAGCCTAAAGGTATTTTAGGAGGTCATTTAAATATTAGAAGCTTACTTCCCAAGCAAGACGAGATCAGAATACTGTTGTCTGAGTCTAACATCGACTTCCTATGTATTAGTGAAACCTGGTTGAATGATAAAACTCCAACCTGTTTAATTGATGTTCAGGGGTATACGTGTTATAGAAGGGACCGAACTATGGGAAGGGGTGGGGGTGTACTGATATACATCAAGGACACATTTAATACAAAGCAAATGTATTCAAATGTTGACATGTCAACTGAATGTTTATGCATTAATGTAATATTAACGCAAAGTATGCAATTTTACATCTTAGTGGTATATAATCCTCCCTCTGCATGCACCACAAAGCTCTGTGAAAATTTGGATGTTGTGTTCAAAAATTTTAACCACAAGAATGAGGTGCTCATTTTCTGTGATTTTAACATAAATTGGATAGATAAACAATGCAGGAAAAAACTGAAAACTCTTGCATCCGAACATGATTTTATCCAAATGATTGAAACCCCAACGCGTATTACCAGGACAACTCAAACATTGATAGATTTAGTTTTTGCTAATAAACCTGACAGAATCATAAAAACATATAATTTAGTCACTGGTCTAATGTAGGCTACCCTATATAGGCTACAACACTAATCTGGACTGAAGCAGCAAACATTCAGTTTAAGTAGTCTGAAGTAGGCCCAACAAAATGCCCAAGGCGGGTTGGAACATGGCGCGCATGCACGGTTGGTGGGGCTCCGTGTTTGCTGCACTTCTTTTTGGATTCACTTATCTTTTTTTAAGACTTATATATTTTTAAATATTGGTCGATCAGAGCTTTTAACAGCGACGCAATCACCGCCGATAATAAACAAAAACAAAGTAAGCGTGCACGTCTTAAACAGAAACAACTTGAGCGCCAGAGACAGCACACAAACAAACAATGCTATCTGAGCCTCTATTTGAGTTTCTACTTGCTGTTCATCTGCACTATAGCGGTATCTTCCACATTCCTTGCCTCTACGACTGGATCCTTAAAACCCAGAAACCAACCAGAGTCTGGAAGAAATGATAAAATTAGCTTTCACCCCCAAAAATACATTTGAATAACTTTGGATACGGACAATTCATCATCTACCGCTCTTTTTAATCTTTGATTCAAAGCGCATTTGGCGTACAACACCAAGTCACCCCAACTGCATTAAAGTAAATAAATCTTGTGCGGTATCATATCTTTTCCTCCTGGTCCTGCTGGCGGGAGATGTGCAACTTAATACAGGCCCAGGCCTAGTGGGTGCGCCTGTTGACGGCACGGCGCATCTCCCCCACCAGCGAGAGCGGGGCCTGGTGCGGGGACCTGAGCGCGCAGCGCCGTCACGTTGGTGGGATGTGGAAGCAGGCAGAGAAGCTGATTGATGCCGTTGAAGGGTTGACTGAGACCGGGATGATGGACAACAAGCCAGCCTACGCGAGTTCCCCGAACCGCTCAGTCAACAGTGCTGACCAGCGAAGAAGAATTAAGTAAGATCACTCCAAACACAAGCATTGATTAAGCAGAGACAACTTTACTCTTCCAGACTGTAAATCATGCCAGAGTTGTCTGGGACCCCATTACAAAGCCTAAAGGTATTTTAGGAGGTCATTTAAATATTAGAAGCTTACTTCCCAAGCAAGACGAGATCAGAATACTGTTGTCTGAGTCTAACATCGACTTCCTATGTATTAGTGAAACCTGGTTGAATGATAAAACTCCAACCTGTTTAATTGATGTTCAGGGGTATACGTGTTATAGAAGGGACCGAACTATGGGAAGGGGTGGGGGTGTACTGATATACATCAAGGACACATTTAATACAAAGCAAATATATTCAAATGTTGACATGTCAACTGAATGTTATGCATTAATGTAATATTATCGCAAAGTATGCAATTTTACATCTTAGTGGTATATAATCCTCCCTCTGCATGCACCACAAAGCTCTGTGAAAATTTGGATGTTGTGTTCAAAAATTTTACCACAAGAATGAGGTGCTCATTTTCGGTGATTTTAACATAAATTGGATAGATAAACAATGCAGGAAAAAACTGAAAACTCTTGCATCCGAACATGATTTTATCCAAATGATTGAAACCCCAACGCGTATTACCAGGACAACTCAAACATTGATAGATTTAGTTTTTGCTAATAAACCTGACAGAATCATAAAAACATATAATTTAGTCACTGGTCTATCTGATCATAATATGATTTTAACTGTAAGAAAATTGACAAAGAAAAGAACGACTAGATTTTTAAATCCAAATAAGAACTTATTTAAATTCGAAATTCCTCGTAAAAAGCAGAATGAATTTGAAAGTGAGTTAAAGGGTATTAATTGGGATGAGCTTCTACAATATGATCAAACAAATGACTACTGTGATAAATTTATGTCTACTATTGAGAGCATTGTAAGTAAATACACTAAAAAGCAAACAAAAACCCAGAGAAAATTTCAGCTTCCGTGGATGAACGATAATATTAGAAAAACAATGAAAAGAAGAGATTTGGCTTTGAAAACTTTTATTAAGACCCGAAGGGACATTGATTTTAAAATATTTAAAGGTTTGCGCAACCAAGTTGTAAAAGAACTTAGATTATCTAAATCAAATTACTATACTCAAGCCCTAACAGAGGCTAAAGGGAACGGCAAATTAATGTGGAAAAAGTTAAATAGCCTACTAAATCCAAAAGGTAATTTCACCCAAACAAAATATGAACTTAAAAAGGGTGAAAACAATATTATAGATAGCACACAAGTTGCTAATGAATTTAATACCTTCTTTATACAATCCGTCGACAACCTTTCCAAGTGGTAATGATATAGGCTTTACAACAGTAGACTTGCCTGAAGATCAAGCTAAGTCATTCCAGCTTAAGGAGGTCGATCAGACAGCTGTTTTGAAAGCTATACAGGACCTAAACGCCTCCTCTTCGAAAGATATTTTTAATTTAGACACAGTTTTTCTTAAAAAATATAGCAACATTTTGGTCCAACCTCTCACAAATATCGTTAATATTTCTATTAAATCCGGACAATTCCCAGACGGGTGGAAAAATGCCATGGTAACACCGATTCTTAAATCAGGAGATGACAAAATGCCTTGTAATTATAGACCTATTAGTCTTCTTCCAGCTCTGTCTAAAGTTTTAGAAAAGATTGTTTCAGGACAACTCATTCACTACCTTGAGATAAATCAATATCTGAGTCCTCTACAATTTGGATTCAGGAGTAATCACTCCACAGAGTCTGCAATCTGTCTATTAACTGAAAATATTAACCCTCTGGGTTCTTCGGTCAAAAATGACCGAAAACTGTTACGTTTTGAAATGTTTAATTTTTTTGCTTGATCGGATAGGGCTGAAACTTGGTGACTTTTCATGTATTACCTATATGAACACACAAAAAAATCAAGGAAATGATTCTGATTTGTTAAAGGGTCGTAAAAAAAAAGTCACACTTAGCTTCCTCCCGGTCAAAAATGACCGACATAGGAAATGAATGGGAAACACGAAAAAATAGGAAAACTCAGAGAAACTTTTACTGATACAAGCTACAGTTTAGCAACTGTGCCGAAAAAAGTGAACAGCAATGAAGGGGTGACTCTCTAGAACATCAAGAGTGCAAATAAGATCACCCCACACACACACACACACACACACACACACACACACACACACACACACACACATACACAGATAAACTGGCAAGACTGCAACAGCAAATTTGTAGAATATGAAAAATAAAATCAATAAATGAGAAAAAAATCTTGCTCAAATGCACACTCCCACACACACGCATGCACGCACACACACACACACACACACACAGAGAGAGAGAGAGAGAGAGAGAGAGAGAGAGAGAGAGAGAGAGAGAGAGAGAGAGAGAGAATGAACTGGTAAGACTGCAACAGCAATTTTTGCATATATTTGAGAATATGCACAAATTTATAAATAAAAAATACAAAAGACTGTCACTCAAATGGCACACACACACACACACACACACACACACACACGCACACACACACACACACACAACTGGCAAGACTACAACAGCAAATTTTTTGAAAATGCAAAATAAAATCAATAAATGAAAAAAAAACATCTCACTCAAATGCACACACACACACACACACACACAGAGAGAGAGAGAGAACGAGAGAGAGAGAGATAGTGATAGAGAAGGCAAGTCTGCAACAGCAAATTTATAGAAATGCAAAATAAAATCAATAAATGAAAAAAAAATCTTGCTTTGTATGTATATAGTTAAAATAATGTTTATTATTGTTATTATTATTATTTTATTATTATTAACATTTTATTTTTTAACCTAGTAAAAAATAAAAAGTAAAAAATTGTTTAACCTAGTTAACCTTTGCTGTTATTTATTTTGTTTATTTACGTTCATCACAATTGCTGTTCCCTTCTGAAGTTATTACTACTTATTGAATTAAAATTAATAAAAAAATACCAATTTATTGCAAAATGTCTGTATGAAGTGTTTTGAATTATCACTAACCATCCCTTTTTTTGTAAATTATTTGAATGATCAAATACTGAGTAACAAAAAATGTTTGCATTGTGTTCCCTTTCTAACCAAATGCTATAGTTTGATTGTAATCATAAAGCAAAACCTAATACTTATCTTAAAAAAAAATGTTAAAAAAATAAATAATTAGTCTTTTAGAATATCTAAATGTATATTTAAATAAAAAAAACGAATAAGATTGAGAAATCATGTCTAAACCAACAAAAAGAATCAAAAAGCCTTTCTATGTATTTATATAGGAAGCTATAGGCAGCCTACAGGCTGTACAGGACATTGCACACATGTAACTATTTTTAAAGCCAATAGGTGGCGCTCTTCTACTTGAATTATTTTTTTTTATTAAGCTGACACTCTATTTTGATGTGAAATGTTGTATTTATTGAAAAAAAATCAAAATAAATATAAAATAAAAATATGTATATTAATTCTAATGGAAAAAATAGCTAATAAAAATTATATAATTAATGCAAAGTATCATAAAAAACTCTGAAAATTCTAAATAATAATCAGAAAATATTATAGAACAAAAATATATTTGAACGGTTATCCTGAGAAAAAGTAAAGTTAAATTTTAAGGCTTCGTCCGTTTTTGACCGGGAGGAAGCTAAGTGTAACCCATTTACGAAGAAGCCCAGAGGGTTAAACAATTTCTTGACAAGGGTAATGTAGCTGTAGCCTGGTTCAACCAGACTCTAGTACATTTGATTCGTACATAGAGTCTGGCCCCCCTCCATTGAGAAACGTTTCCTTCCTTGTTGGCGGGTTCACTGTTAAAGTTCAAAACTATTGGATCTGCCCAGAGTCACTCAGGATCTGCCATAGCCAATCGCTAACGTGTGGTCGTGAGTGACGTATATCATGCGCCGAAACAGCTGGAAACAGCAAGTCCGAATATCAGGATTATGTTTACAATAGGATTTCAGTCAACGAGACCTGCAGGTTTTGTTAATCTAGGAACAACTATTACTTCGAAATGTATATTTGACACGAAGGACAGCGATGTATTCATTCAACGGTCGTATTCATTCAGCCGTGTCTAATCATTACAAATATGCAGACGCCGCTGCGGTCATTTCTGATCTGCCGCAAATGCTGTAACAGTTACACTGAATGATCTGTATATGTGTAATAAATAACAACTTTTCATATAACGTCTTATTGTTTCTTAATTAGCTTAATTATGGTCTTCAAATTTATGTGTTTGTACCATAGACTGTGGTTTGTACATTTTTATATGGCATTTTTTTATTAAAACAAATTAACCATCTAAAACTGAAAATATGGTCTTCAAAGTATGGGTTTTCACATTTTTATTTATGACAATTATTTAAAAAAATTTACAACCAATTTGTATGATTTACAACATGTAAAACTGACACCAACCTCCTGCGCGAGTAGACAAAGGGGCTCAAAGTGTTCTATTCATCACAAGAATCCGTAAATTTACTGTTGGGAATATGAGCTGACATGACTCCTGAGTGCATATTCAACAACAGTTTAGCAGCCAGGACTCAGGGCTACCGAACACCAGGCTACAGCATCCGTTCAAAATGTCACGGTCATCGTGCACACCGAGCGCTGCCCAGCACGAACTTCCAACCTTTCTGCCTCCTTCACTTGATCCTCCGTTAGTGCAACAAGAGGTGAGACGATAACAATCCAGCTTTAAATTCTGTATATTCGGCAGTTTCTTTTCCAACAACGGACCGAATAGCATTTCTCACGTCTTTCCCCGCTGCCAAACTCAAACTGACGCGCACTACATCAACGTCATCGTTCTCAGCCACTCCCTCTATTCGCTGATTGGTCCTACAAAAAATTGATTTCTGGAAACCTAAGGCTATGGAGCGATCCCAGACGTAGTACTGAAGGAAAATGAAATTGAGCGGAAGTGCGTAGGAGGGCGCAGCCAGGCTAATGTAGCTGGTGCTGTGTTCCTGGACTTAAAAAAAGCATTCGATACAGTAAATTACAATATTAATCTCAAAATTAAGCAAGTTTAACTTATCCAAAAAATCATTGTCCTGGTTTAAATCATATTTGAAGGGCCGTGAACAATGTGTATTGATTAATGGTGCGAGATCTGCTTTTCTTAAAATGAAGACAGGTATTCCTCAGGGCACGGTCTTGGGACCTATACTCTTTAGTTTATATATTAATGATATGCCGGATGTAGTATGTCCAGATATAGGTCTTCTGATGTATGCAGATGACGCAGTTGTGTATGCGTCTGCTGACACCTGCACTTCTGTGGCTGACAAACTTAACGCTAATTCGGAAAGAATATCATCTTGGCTGGTCTCATCTTATTTAACTTTAAACATTAAAAAAACAAACTCTATCTGTTTTTCTATTCAAAAACTATCCCCAGCACAACTTTTGAACATAAAAATTAATGATGAACTTATTGAACAAGTACCTGAAGTAAAGTATCTTGGAATAAATATAGACTATCAGCTGAATTTCAAAAGTCACATCAAGAAAATCTATAAAACCATTAGGACCAATTTGAGCTGCTTTATGCTGATAAGAAATTGTCTTACACTTGACTGCGCTTTTACTTTTTTTAACTCTATGATTCTTTCACATATATCTTACGGCATAACCACATGGTCTCAAGCTCATCAGTCATCTGTCGAAACTATAGAGTGCCTTTACAACAGAGCCTTGAAAGTTTTGGATAAGAAAAGAATAAGGTACCATCATTGTCATATTCAAAGTAAATACAAGATTTTAAGTTTTGTCAACTTTATTTCTCTGCATCTGGTTAAGTTGATTTTCAAATGTTTAAATGACGCTGCCCCACTACAGCTGTGCAAAATAATAACAAGACAGCAAAGTACTAGACTGACCAGATCTACTCTTAAAGTCAACTGTAACATCCCTTTCTATAGAACATCATTTGCTCAGACTGCTGTTTCAGTGAAAGGGGCAAAATTGTGGAATTTTCTGCCAAATCATCTGAAATGTATCCCGACCTTAGACATCTTCAAAAACAAAACAAAATGTGGTTAATTCAGGAACAGCGCTGTTCGCATATTTAGCCCTTGTCGACTCTGCCTTTCTTGTACTATTATTATTATTTATTTATTTTTTTATATATATATTTTTTTTCATTTATATTATATTCTATTATTTTTCACTTTACTAGTATTTTTAGCTTGTATTGCATTCCATTAAAGAGCCCTTATTGTATTGCATTCCTCATGTATCTTATCGCATGTATTACATTTTACTAAAAAAGCCCTTCTAGGGACTAATGTTGTAAATTAGCTCTGGCTAAAAACATTGATGCATACATCAGATCACTGTTAAAGTGTATCTATGTTTTTTGTATCTGTCCCTATCTAAATAAACTATAATAATAATAATAAATAATGACATAACATTATTTAATATTTGAATCACAGCTTATAGAGTTTTTTTGACATCGACAACACAGCAGCATTTTACCTCAAAATTGCTACAGTCAGTATAACTTTCTAACGAATCATCATTTCGAATTTTCACATCTAACGAATTTCTAACTTTCATCATGAAATACCAACCTTTTGCGAACTTGCTTTCAACATCGAACCCTCGTTTTCATGGAGACGCGACGTGCAGTGTGCACTGCACGGAGGGAGGGGCTGTGTGTGTGCGTGTGCGCGCGTCCATGTGAGAGAGACGGAGGGAGACCATTACAGGGAAATGAAATGCAGCTGAACAAATACACTGCATGTTTTAAATAGCGTTAAAATTAAAGACATTTACAAAGACGAAAACTAAGGACATTTGCTCTATAATTTTATTTTATTTTAGTTAGTTTTGCAAACACACATTACAGTTTTAGTTAGTTATAGTTTTTTTGTAAAGGCTCGTTTTTATTTTTATTTCAGTTAACGAGAATGTTTTTTCCCATCTAGTTTTTGTTTTTTCGTTAGTTTTCGTTAACGATTATAACCTTGGCGTCAACGTTAGCGCTAATTTACGTAACACATATTAAATTTAGCTAGCTCCGGGCTGTCACTAAAATTGACAGATCTAAACCATCGACCTGAACGAAATTAAATACATTTATGACAACCTTGCTTGCATACCATCTATGGCTCGTTTACCTTACTTTATTTCTGACTGAATAACAGTACTTGGAGCAGTTTGTCTGGCTTGCAAAGTGTATGTTGTTCTCGCAAGCTAACTGAATTAAGCAGAATGCAGTCGAAAATGTATCACATTATAATACATTAGTATACATTAGTTGGTATGTTCTTACCTTGCTCTTGATATCTGCGTTTCAAAGCCATCTCCATCAACATTTTCCCACGAGAGTAATGGGCCATTATGCTATATCACAAAGTAATACAAATTCGGCAGCTTAGTTTATTTCAAAGATGTGTTGTATGTGTTCCGTGGTTTGGTGACAATAAATGAGCGGCAAACTTTGACAGTTTGACAAAGCCAGAGTACCTTAACATCACAGCGGCACCGTAACATCTCTCTCGTTGCCAGGCAAAACAAATCCAGAACACCTTAACTCAACTTCAGCGTGCTGGAACAAAGGCAAAGAGCCGTAATAGCTGTTAGGATGTTCTGCCATGGTTTCTCATATGGTTTTTGATGTTACAGTTGTCATAGCCCTTTATTTTCTCGTTGAAACTATCAAATTGAATCACGATATTTATACACATGATAAAGGAGGTCTCAAATACCACAAAAATGACACTAACTCATTTTTGACCAAACATGTTATGGCGTTTTTGCCTTTGTACGGCAGTATTGTTGTGTTTGTTAAAGTCACTATCTCTTAGAACTATACTGATAATACCGGATTGCATCACTTAAAAGATCTTGTGTGCCTACATACACCACTTTGTCTGACTGTGTGGGGCTGTTTTTTTATTTTTCTATTTTTTCTGTTTTTTTTGTGTTTTATTTTTTCCTTCTTCTGTATTGTAGATGTGTGTCACTGACTTCTTACCTTGTATGTGTTACTGTTTTGTTAATTTGCATTAAAAAATAAAAAAATAAAAAAAGATGGCCTGCACCGTTCGACCTGAAGGACAGTACAGATCTCGATCCCTATGCTCCACAGATCATTCTGTGTTTTGCGTTCAAAGGTGCAAAGTATCAGTACATGGTCCTACAATTCGAGTGCTCCATAGCCAGTTGGGTCTTCAGGTCAACAGGGAGAGAGTATTCTCGCCTACGGGCTGAGTATCTCTTTTTCAGTTTGGAGAAGGATTCGGTCCAACACGTCTCTTCAAGTAAGAGTGTGTTTGGCTGGTGTTATTAGAAGTGAGAAAGGGTTCCACTGAAATAACTTTCAGAGGCTCCTGGGGCACATGGCAGACACAGCCACTTGGCTTCCTCTATATGAAGACCGCTTCAGCACTAGCTTCACCTCCTCCTTGGAGTCAGAAACTTCTGAGGACGCTTCCTTCCACTATTCTTCTGGCCTGCTTAATCTTGCCGCCAACGAGCCTCACGACAGCTTTGGCCAGGCAGAGTCGAGACTCCTTCCCCTGGCGGTCCATCTGGGCAGGGACTTTCTTGGGGCTGCACAGTAACATCTGTTTGCCTTTCCTTTAGCAGAAATGCTCCTGTAGCTGAGTGAAATTCATCACACCCAGGTGTTGAGCAGAAATGCTCCTGAAGCTCAGTGATTTTCACATGTAGTGTTGAGCAGTGCTCCTGTCTTTTGTGTGTCTGTTGCTTACACCTACTGTGCCAGCTCAGGAGTGGAGCAGGTCTTGATGGTTGCCCCTTCTTTGGTCCAACCAGACCTTGCTCCCCTCGACAGCCTTCCTGACTTCCCCAGAACACATTTTCAGGGATGGGGCATGATGGCACCTGTGGACGATGGCACCAGAGTCTGCTCTGCCGTCACTGTCTGGTGCATCTCCCCTGTCATAGGCTGGAACCGTCACAGTCACATTACATATGTCGTACTGCCCATTCATCTGCCCAATTCATAAGTGTATTCTCCTTGTTACCTCCCTGTTCAAGTTCGAAGTTTATTGCCATTTGCACAGGTATTTGCACGTTTCAGTACAGGTACATTGGAATTCCTGTGTCAGGTTTTAAATAGAATAAAATAAAAAGAAACTGTATATACATCTCACATCACATTTAAACTGCAAAAGACTGTAAGAATAATCTTAGAACGGAACAATCCTGAAAGTATCTCTGTGTAGCCATCCGACTAAGAAGATCATCCATCTTGTTTACTATGGACTGGAAATTAGCGAAGACATTAGCGTTAGCCAGCCTTTGCTAACCAGTCGGTGAAGTCTCTGTCCCCCTCCTCCTCGCCTACCATGCTTCCGTGTTCGGCCTCACAGTGCCAGAAAGTCCCCCTGTTGTGGCCTGGCCTGGCGTCACTTCAGCATGGGGATATAACTCTGGGAAGGAGTTGAGAACATTTGTTTTCAAGTAACCTCTATGGCTCAGTTCTCCTTGTTGTAACAAAGTCACTCGATCATACTTCACATGAGCTCTTACATACCTCACATGAAAAGATAGCGAAACTATTAATATAAAATCGAAATAAAACCCGACTCGGATAGCTACGCTCTGTCGCACACAAGGGAGCGCCATACTGCTGCCAGTTGGATATGGCTTCCGCAGCGTCCCTTCCTTCCAATGTGCGGGGAACGCTTTCCCAGTGGTCCTGTAGGAACAGCAGTGACTTCCCTGGCCAATGCCCTGTCCTTCCCCACCTTAAAATTGCAGGGGCATCAGGAGGCTTTTGTTTATGCACTGGAAGGTGGGAGCTTTAGTGGCGTTTTTCAAAGGTTATGCCCATTCAGTCGACTACGTCCGTCATTTTCAACTGAAAGGGAACGTCCTGGTTGCATATGCAACCCACCGTTCCCTTGCCACTACCGCTGGACCACCGCTGACTCCGGGTTACACTCGGCTCCTCAGCGAAAAAGCAACCTGTGCGTGCATCCCCTTCCGTATTTATACCTGCGCCGTGGGGGCGGAGTGTGTGATGCGAATCACCCACGGCAATTCCATTTGGCTCGTTCAATAGTACTCGAAGAACATTGGTTCTCTGACACGATCCACAGACAACCGTCGACTACGTCCTCCGTTCCCTCCTTCAGGGAATGGTGGGTTGCATACGTAACCAGGACGTTTTTTGGACCAATAAGTAATACCTCCGTTTTATTTGAATTTAACCCCCTGGGGTCAGCCATCACACCGGCGTGATTGTCTCTCTTTTTTCTTATCAGTGCAAAACAGACTCAAATAACTCGATTTTTGTGATGTGATATTCATGCAGAATACATGCATGTGTCTGGAACCCTTCTTTTAGAAGAAGCAACCCCCAGCAAACCACACTGGAGGAGGGGAGACAATCTGAGAGAGATACCAGCACACAAAAAGAGCTCATATAAAGACGATGAAGAACAAAAAAAAAAAGTTCACGGAGAGGCTGAACGCACACAATGTTTATTTTCTTTATTTTACAAAAGCACAATAT
The DNA here is from genome assembly GCA_030378365.1 of Hybognathus amarus. NCBI lineage: Eukaryota > Metazoa > Chordata > Actinopteri > Cypriniformes > Leuciscidae > Hybognathus > Hybognathus amarus. The sequence goes on from JAQIUQ010000488.1 coordinate 206,654, forward strand.
TTTATTTCGATTGTAGGTGGGCACATAAAAAAGTAGACATTTAACAGTTTATTTTTACATATTCATTAACTCTGTATGACCAGAAATGATGGAGTACTTTAAAAGGCACAATATGTATTTTTTCTGCTTTAAAAATAGCAAAAATAACTGTATCTATGTTTTATATTTCTATTAGATATGTACATACATTATCCAGACAGTTTCCACCAACTTTCAAATCCGGAGAAATGTATAGTTTAATTCGAAGACACGGGCCGTTTCTTTATTTCCGTTTTGTCGCCCGTCTATGACGTCATCTAACCTTTGACTCCTCTATTTTCTCTAACTTCATACGGAACCCAGCGAAACCGCCAAACACAAAGGGGAACACCGGACTACCGCCAATAAAAGCAAAGAAAACGACGACGAAGAAAAAAGTATTAGCTAGTATCATTTTGCACCTGCAACAAACTTGAGGGGGGTTTGGCTGCATGCGCAAGATCTCTTGCTAGCTTACCACTCTGACATTGTGCGCGTGCACGGTTAGGAGCTCAACATCTGTCTCGCAAACATGCTCGCTCTAGATTACAGGATATTTATGGACCACGATTACGCTTTGCACGTTCTGCTGCTGGAGCCAGCTCAAAGTGGGGATGTAAGGGTGACCAACAGTCCTGACTCCTGAGATGTCCTGTTTTCACGTTCTGTCCTGGCCGTCCTGACTGTTTTTATAAAGTGATGAAAATGTCCTGGTTTTCAAAAAAAACTGCTGACCGAGTGTCCTGTTTTTTGGAAATCAAAATATGGTCAACCTAGCAAACATACAGGTGAAAAATATAACCCGAGAAGGATTTGAGACAGGAGAAGAAGCATGACACATTAAACAGTGGGGTTGAATTTTAAAATGGAGAGAGCTTTGACAAGCTAAATAGGCCTATAGGCAACAGAGAGACAATCTCGCTTGCATTCTAATAAACAGGTAAGCACCCATTCAGTTAACTATATCTATCCGTATATTTTGTGAAATTATGTCATGTGTGAAACGCAGACGGGCTAGCTCTCATGTATAGTAGCTATAATGTAAATTAAAATTTGTTCTAACTTCTAAATTAAGCTGGAGAAAGTAGCTTCATATGCAGTTCACTAACGTTGTCTTGTTCGATATCATAAAATAAACGTAATTATTTTATTAACAAAAGGTGACCGTGTTTTTTAAACTTCTATTAATACTTGATTTAATAGGGTCTGATAATTCATTTATATATCTGTTCGAAAAGACGTGATTGTCAAAAATACGTAGTTAGAATGAGTGAGGAATGAAGGGAATGACAGTTCCGATGTGTTCGCTCACGCTCTCTCTCTCTCTCCCTCGGAGGGCTGGTTGTCAGGGACAGCGACAACAACTCCCGTGAGCCCATACTCTTTCCCGACGTCATCAAAGTACGTCTTTTGTTATTATTTAGATCGAGTGCCCCCTGGTGGCCAAAAATTACAGACTGTACGTTTAAGCCTATTTTTCTGCTATGTGAAAAAAATCTGCCAAAACGCGCCGCGTGTTGGCCGACCTCAGAGGGTTAAGAAGTTTGAAACTTTCATGCATTAGACCACTGGAACATGTATATAGTTATAATGCAAAAAAGGAATTATCTGCAAGCACGGCCATCGTCTGTTGAAGAAACAAGAGCTGACTCAACTGGTGGTTTAAAAACCCGCTGTCTGCTCCAACACCAGATAGCGCCCTTGGCTTGACTGGGGGCACCTCTGGCAATGGTGGAGCAACCCAGATAGCACTCCAGGCCACCAGAAGCGCCTGTGGAGTTCCTCTGGCACTCTGGGACAGATCGGTAACACTTTATTTTGATAGTCCACTTTAGACATTCAACTAACTATAAGTAACTTTGCCGCTACATGTCAACTAACTATCATTAGAGTATTAGTAGACTGTCAGCTTAATATCTGCTAACACTTTATTTTGTTGTTCCCCCAACAGACATTCAACTGACTGTAAGTAACTTAGCCACTACAAGTCAACTTGTTCTCCTAACCTGAACCCTAACACCTAACCCTAACCTAACAGTCTACTGACAGTCTACTACAGCCTACTAATACTCTGACACTTAGTTGACATGTAGTTGAAAAGTTACTTATAGTTAGTAGAATGTCTAAAGTGACTATCGAAATAAAGTGTAACCGACAGATCATAAGCTCCAAGTTCATACATTAAGATGTGTTGAATATATTGAATGTTTGATGTTTGAAGTGAGTATCCCCTTAAACTGATGTTCTGACTGGAAGGTGAGATCTTTTACTCCACTCTAGCCAAGTGTGGGTGGAGATGTTTGGTCTCACTATTCCTCCAGAGTGTATCTTTGTGATGAAAGTCTATTGATAAAGATGGACGGTCTATATTGAGCATGTTTGATAGATAAGGGAAAGAGGACTGTTCATGTAGATACATTCTGGGTAGAACATTTTGAAGGTGGGACTAAGGTTAGTCCCAAAGGGGGGATGTGTTGGAGAATTCCATATTTCATCTGTCTGAATGCTGTAATGGCAAGTAGAAAAAACTAGGTCACAGGGCATGTGAGGATAGGCCACATGAGGACATGGATAAGAGACTTGAAAATACCCCAAAGTTTTGTAGTAGAGATGCAGGTGTTGGGAAGCACTGAAAGCGATTTGTGTAAAAGGGTAGTAATACAGATGCCCATTGTGTAAAAAGATAATCATACGAATGCTAATTGGACCCTAACGATAAGAAAAAAGGTATAAAAAACAGAGCGCTGGCCCATGAAAGATCAGATGCGTAGCTAACATCTCACTTTGTTGAACTGCTCAATAAAGTTATTTCTCCTGAGACCTGAGACTTCGACTCTGAACGATTTCTTCTGAGACCTGAACCAGACTTTGGAGATTTTAACCAAAGATTGAGAATTCGCCACCACAATGTCAGTACACCTCCAGGTCCCAGAAAACACTTCAGACCCCAGAGGGTTAATTGCAGGAAATTACATGTCATCCAGCATTTTATATATTTAAGACACTCTGTCAATTTAGATAAGTTAGTGTTTTCATCTGGTCGTGATGAAATATATAATTGAGTGTTATCAGCATAACAGTGGAAATTAATTCCATGTTTTCTTATACTATTACCAAGTGGCAGCATATATATTAAGAATAGCAGAGGACCTTTCCTTGCCGATCCTTGTGGCACTCCATAGTCTACTGACGTTATCTTCATCATGTGTTATCTACAAGTATGTTAAAATCTCCAACAATTATTGCTTTATTGACATTGACCAATATATCTGTGAGAAAGTCTGCAAACTCTTTTAGGAAATCAGCATAGGGCCCTGGAGGTCTATATACAGTAGCCAAGGCTAGATATAATAGGGATTTCTTTCTTACATATAAGAGCGTAACATTTTAGCACAAGTACTTCAAAAAAATTAAACCTGTGATCTGTTTTTTGAGTAACATTTAGAATATCTCTATAGATTGTTGCAACACCGCCGCCACAACCGATCAGATGGGGCTTATAACTTATTTCTCATAACAGTATCTTGGTGGAGTAGACTCATTTAGACCGAAATAATCATTTGGTTTAAACCAGGTTTCAGGTAAGCAAGGCAAAGTACATCAAAACTATTATCTGTGACCATTGCATTTACAATAACCGCCTTAGGTGTGAGCGATCTAATGTTTATAAGACCTAGCTTTAGAAATTGTTTTTGTTCACTGATATTGAGATTTTCTGGTTTAATTTCAATTAGATTTTTCCTTAATCCTACAGTAGATTTATTGTTTGGCCTCACTAAACGAGGAATAGACACAGTTTCTATATAATGTTCTACACTACTTATGATATCAATTAAGCAGGGACAACAAAGACTGTGATTTGGACCTTGACTTAATAGTCATATGTTGTATAACGTCTTGTAGATGTTGTCCGACAGAATAGCAGCTCCGATTCTGCTGGGGTGCAGGCCATCAGCACGGTAGAGCCTAAGTCGCTCCCAGAACAGATTCCAATTATTTACAAAGAGCCGTTTCTGTTCATTACACCATGACATTAACCATTCATTTAGTGCAAATAATCTACTGAACCTTTCCCATCCTTGTCAGTACGTGGGAAGTGGTCCAGACACGATGATCGTTGCTTCAGGCGATGTGGTACGTACCATCTCGATCAGACTCCTGTAGTCTGTGGGAAGTGGTCCAGACACTATGATCGTTGCTTCAGGCAATGTGCTACGTACCGTCTCGATCAGGCTCCTGTAGACGTGCAATGCTAGCAGGCTTAAGGCTAGTAGCGGAAAGTTGGATATAAGTAGCGATATCAAAGCAATCCGATTGTTTTTATATTGTAATTCTATATATTTGAATACTAGACTTCTTATATGACTATAAATTACAGCAACACCTCCCCCTATGCCTTTCAGACGAGGTTCATGTTTATAACAGTAAACTTGGGGGGTGGACTCATTTAAAGTAATGTATTCGTTTGGTTTTAGCCAGGTTTCTGTCATACACAGCAGATCTAGGTTATAGTCTGTAATCATATCATTAAAAATAAGTGCTTTTGAAATAATATTCAGCAACCCAAGGTTTATAATTTGTTCATTTGTATTAAATCAGTTTTTCATTTGTTGAACATAAATTAAATTTTTAACCTTAGATGGGTTAAGAATTTTTTTGTATTTCCTAATTGGGGGAACAGACACAGTGTCTATGTGATGATATCTAGGTGAAAGAGGCTCTATGTGATGGAATTTATCTGACCTTGGTGACGTGAGACGGTCGGTTAAGCCAGTCTCTCTGCTTCCTGACCTGAGCCCCAGATTGTCATCTTTCAGCTCTGAAGACTATGTTCCATATTACTAGAGAGAAGAGCAGCACCATCTCAGGAGGGATGAATACCATCTCTTTTCAACAGGTCAGGTCTGCACCAAAAACTTTTCCAATTGTCTATGAATTCTATGTTATTTTGTGGACACCACTTAGACAACCAGCCTATCTATGCCTATGACTATCCATCACTCTTGCGAACAGGAAGGGCGCCAGAGCAAATTACAGTGCCTGACATCATACTTGTGAGTTCACACACCTCTTTAACATTAATTTTAGTGATCTCCGACTGCCGAAGTCGAACATTATTTGTGTTGACGTGAATAATAATATAGTAGTAAAACACAAAGTTACCTGATTATATTAAGTCTAATAGTTTGCTTTTTCCTATGAGGATAAGCACCCACTGGCAAACACATAAACCAATTCCTATGCCCACACTGGAATGTTGTCATATGCATTTGGTGACAAATTAAATTCTCATTAGTTTTCTGTTTGAATTGTGTATCTTATGTATTTTTATATCTCTTTTTTTTTTTGGATAAAATGTCATTCCAAATTTGCTTACCTTTTACAGGTTGGACAGTAAAGGCACACAATATATGGACACTAGAAAATTATGTAAAACTCAAAGAGCCATGCTTTTTGGAGTTTGTCACGGAAGGTAGGTCCATAAATGAAGCTATATGCACACAAGTACTTTGATGTCTTTGTCACATGCCTGTCCTGTCTTGTGTTGCACATGGGTGTTTTGTTATTTTGGGCCATGTGCTCGTGTCATTGTCTGATCCCTCCCCTCGTTACCTGATTATTGTTTGAGTTCATCCACCTGTTCCCTCCTGATTAGTTCCCTTCTTAAGTCTCCTCTTGTTTGCAGTCTGTGTTGAGTACGTTGTCTAAATGTCTCCTATTCCCCGTGGCCCTCTGGTCAGGTTCTGTTATTGTTTTATTTTTATTCATTGTGTTTTTCCCTTTCGTGGGTTTTTTGGTTTGAGTTTGTCTTTTTGTTTTAGTAATAAATGTATACATTGTCCTGCACTTGAGTCCTCACACCTTTTTGTTTACACGTACCATGACAGAACGTACCGACCACTTGAGGACTCAGCGGAGAAGGACTCCATCCAGGATGATAGGGTTCTGTATCCTTCCTCCTACCACTGAGAAGGAGAGGATGGGGCGTGAGAAAAATTTGATGCGCTTTCGTCAGCAGGGCCTGCCGGTGGGTTGCATAGCTCAGTCATTTTGTACGCTCTCGAGGGAAATGGGTTACAATGAGACAGCTTTAAAAACTATTTTTAATACCTGTCTTGATGACCCATTGCCGGGGTGGGAAATGAAGGGTCTGGAAATCTTGGACTTTTGGGGTTTTACCAGATACCTTGAGCATCGGAGTCAGTGGAATGTATCGGAGTCTCGTCATGCTGACGCCGCCACGAGTCTGGTGGTCCCTGTTCCGGTGGTCTTGAGTCCAGGGGGCCGGAGAAGGAAGAAACACGTCCCGTCTGCCGAGCGAGAGCTGTCCACGTCCCGTCTGCCCAGCGAGAGACTGTCCACGTCCCGTCTGCCCAGCGAGAGACTGTCCACGTCACGTCTGCCTTCCTGAGCTGGGACTATCTGGAGCGGCTGGCTCAGATATTGGAGAGGCCGGTGTCCGGTGTTTCGGAGCTGAACCCAGTGCCTATTCCAGAGCCGGAGGCAGAGTCATTGCCCGTTCCAAAGCCGGAGGCAGAGCCAGTGCCTGTTCCAGAGCTGGAGCTCATGTCGGTTCCGGACCCTGTGTTTGTGTCTGTCCTTGTGACTGTTTCTTTTCTAGTGTCTGTTCCAGAGCCGGTGTCTGTTCCAGAGCCAGTGTCTGTTCCAGAGCCGGTGTCTGTTCCAGAGCCAGTGCCTGTCCCTGAGCCGGAGGCAGAGCCAGTGCCTGTTCCAGAGCTGGAGCTCATGTCGGTTCCGGACCCAGTGTCTGTGTTTGTGTCTGTCCTTGTGACTGTTTCTGTTTTAGTGTCTGTTCCCGAGCCGGTGTCTGTTCCCGAGCCGGTGTCTGTCCCTGAGCTGGTGTCTGTTCTCGAGCCGGTGCCCCTGATTTGTGGAGAATCAACAAATGGCTGAGGATCTGAATGCATTTTACTGCAGGTTTGAGAAGCCTATATTTGCACCCCTGCTTTGATCTTCACCATACACATACATAAACATCTCCTGCAACCCCCCTGCTGCCATCCAACCTGGCTTGAGGTTTGTGTGGAGGACGTGCCCTGAGTCTTTAAAATACAAAAGAATAGGACAGACCCAATATTCACATAGATCTTCAACAGATCACTGCAGCAGTGTGAGGTTCCCTGCTGCTTCAAACTATTACATCCTACCACTATCACCCATATTTATATATATATATATATATATATATGTGTGTGTGTGTATATATATATATATATGTGTGTGTGTGTGTGTGTTCTCTATATTTCTACTACTTTAAAATATAATTTTTTTTTATTTGTTTCTTATATTATTTGTTATTTAATTTCTACTGTGTAATTCTTATGTCTGTTTGCACTATGTATGTACTTTCTTCTGCAGTGGAAGCTCCTGTAACCAAGACAAATTGTGAACACATACTTGGCAAATAAAGCTCTTTCTGATTCTCACAACTTGTGCAAGAAATACAGTCAGTTCAGGACAGCGGAGACAGCACAGCCAATACAAGGGCATTATATACTGTCCCTCTGTAGAGGCAAATCCTAAGGAGCGGATTGGAGTAGATTGAAAAAGATATTACACTGGGCTTGTGTGTGCGCGTGTGTGTGTGCGCGTGTGTGTGTCCATGTGTGTCCGTGTGTGTCCGTCCCAGAACCATGGACAATGGAGAGTTTATTGAAAATAAAAGACTGTCTGATTGAACATGATTATTTCAATATGTCTGATAGAAAATAATGAAATGCTTCTCTCCCTAATCTTGTTTTTTTTTGTGTGTGTGTGTGGTTTGCTTTGCTAAAGTGTGAGTGCAAAAGTAATAGGCACTTGTAAAAAAACACGATATGAGGATGTTTTCAAAAATAAACGTATAGACTAATTTTTACTATAGTTTTTAGAAAATTACTGGAGCAGAAATATACTTAAGAACACTAAACGTGCTTGAACTCAGAACTGTATATAAGATATCTAGAATCAGTGATTAATTAATTGTTAATTTATATTGTAATATGCCTTAACATAATTAATTTCGGTAATGTGAAAACCACTTATGTGATTTTTATGATTAAAACATAATTCACAGCATAAAATAACAACCTTAACTTCTGGCAATAGTGGGATTTTAACCTGGAGCATTGTGATCCACTTTATATAAAATAGAGGGGGAAATTTTTTTATAATTTATGATAGACGTAGACTTTCAAAAACATTGCTGTTGGAGGACACGAGTCAGTGCAAAAAAAAAAATTTAATAATAGCAAATACATAATAGCAAATGGCATTTGTGGCCCTACAGAGATATGACCTCTATCCTCTATAAATGAAAATGAATATGTGCTTTAATCAAGAGTGGGTGAAAGGTTCTTTGGCCCTTGGGGATATTCTTTGACCACTTCCCTATCTGCACTGCCTGTGTAGCAAGATCACATTCTCACAAAAATATCAGTGATGAGAGAGGAACAATGAGAAAAAATCCAGAGGAATTTGTAATTACAGATATGAGGTAAGCTGTGCATGTAAACAACTATGTGTATGTTTATGAAATAAATGGATACACTAAGTAGAACTAACTGTAGTAGAAGTAGTAGTAGTCGATGCTTTTTGTGCATCCAAAATATTATTTCTTATATATTTTATAAATATAATACATCTTTTCTTAAATTATTTAACATTTTTAAATGACCTTTTCCATTATTATTATTATTTTTTTTTTACATTTATATAGCCTATTTATTTATATTTATATTATTTTAATCATTTTAAGAATTTAGATAGAAATTAGACTAAAATTCTAAAATTGTTAGAATTGTTAGATTGGATAGATCTCCACATCAGAAATATCAGATAGATCAGATAAAAAAGAGCAGAATTTATTGAATAAACTTAGTTGCATGTGTTTCATTGCTCAGACTCTGTCTGGTTGTTTCAAATGTTCAGACTTCGTCTGGATGTTTCAATACTCAGACCTCGCTTGCACGCACAAATCTAACAAGCGTTACCACAGCAAAAATAATGGAAAATTACTGCTTGTTTACTGCACAATCATAAGATTACAAGACAATCATAGGATTAACAACAAAAACATTGCAAGAGCAAGTAAAATAATAAGTAATATAAAATGTAAAAACATAAAATTACATAAATAAATAATATATAAAAAAATTATAATGATACAAATAAAAATCTGAATAAAATTATTAAATGATGAATCAAATGACAACATAAATGACTAATTCATAAATGATTATAAAATTAAACCAAATAAAACAAAGAAAATAAAACACAACTCAGATGGTGGCTCTCTTAAAAGACAGACACATGTTGTTACTGAGAATCCTTAGATCCTTCAACATTTAGGTTCAGGATTGTCATCATGACATTTGTAAAATGCAGATAAATAAAAGTAGGGATCATGTAAAAACCTTTGTGAAATACCAGAAGGACATGTCTTAGTTGTGCCTGTTGGACAGAAAATGTTTTGATACAAGAGCCAGAGGGATGATGAGAAAGTCAAGGGAAATAAACTAATAATGGAATAGTTCTTGGCTTCATTATGTTTTCTTGTAAAATGGGCATTTGTTCACTGTACATTATAGATCGAGGTGTGTCTCCAGTTGGCTGCCGTCCTGGTGTCCTACCTCACTCTCCCATCTTATGAAATCAGAAGACAGAATCCTGAAGCGTAAGTATATGTGTAAGCGTGTAACTCCTAGAAAGATCTTCTGATCTCCATACAAACTATTCAACATATTGTATTTTCAGCCATCAACGTGAAGTTTACTCAAGGACATGTTCCAATTTCTTATGGCAACTACATTTGGACTCTGGGCTTTAATGAAACAGAGAGCTCATCTGACCTCTCAGCCTCTGGGGTTCAACACCTTCAGGTTCCTTTAGTGCTACTACATGGTTTTGGGAGTGGAGTGGGTCTCTGGGTGAAAAACCTCTCTGCCCTTGCAGGGGAAGGAAGGCCCGTGTACGCACTGGACATGCTGGGTTTTGGACGCAGCAGTCGACCAACCTTTGGCAAGGATGCCAAGGATGCAGAGGACCAGTTTGTAGAATCCTTGGAGGACTGGAGAAAGGCAGAAAGGTTGGAACATATGATTCTCCTGGGCCATGATTTGGGAGGATATGTGTCTACTGCCTATGCCCTGAAATATCCTCATAGGTAAATGTGTGTGCTTTTTAATTAAGGGATAATCCATGGCTATCTGTAGATTAAACTATTTTAATGTGTTGGACAGTTGCCTCCATGAAGTGCATTAACATTTTTTAATTCACAGTCAGCTTTGGATTATCCCGCTTAGACCATGGTCATTTGCCAGTATTGACAAGTTAAAACTGTCACTGATGTTTGCAGCACTAAATTGAACTGTAAGGGTTAACAAATTGGTTATTTTTGTCAGTTACCACTTGTTTAGCATTCTGTCCAATTTAAAGGTGCCATATGTAATAATTGAGGTAAAAATATCCATAAAATGAGCTACACACATCAAAAGAATGAGAAGAAATAAGTGCAATGATGTCATTAAAAAACTGACAAGTTATAGCGCTGCCGAGAAATAAACCTAAATTAGCATGCTAAATTACTAGCCCCGGCCCGGCAGGTGTCGTAATACCAGTTTCGGCCATGGGAGGTGGTATGCGGGCGGGCAACATTAGCACCAGCCAAACTTCAATAGACGAGTAACTCGTGCAGCTTATGTGTGTACTTGAACCTGATGTCAGTCGCGTGGAAATACAGCCCACTACTACATTTCAGTTCAGGGAAGAGTTAAAAAAATGATTGGTCGACATTATGCATGAGAAATACATTTTGGTAAGTTGTAGCATACTGTATCTTTCAACAGTGTTCATGTTCTTTTTCCATTAGCTAGTACAGATGATCGGTTCACGTGCGCTAGGAATCTGTGGTGTAACATGTACAAGCGCCAAAACGGTATTTATTGTTTAAATTGCGTAATAAAAGAATTCGTGAGAGTTGGCAGCTCTGAATGGCGCTAGCATGATAAACATCAGCGAATGCTGTCTGACAAATTAATTCAAACTAACAATAAAAGTGTAATATGAAAAAAAACGAAAACCGTAGACTTAAAATAATAGCCCAGGCTTTTATTTTCCCATATCCTCGAAATGCACCAGCTTGTTTTTGAGACAGGCATCTATGAGACGGTCTTCATCATTTAGTGTTAAGATGTTGTTCATTGAGTCTCTGATCTCTAAAAATCTCCAAATGCTCCACGTGAAACTGCGGTCTTCCAACCTTTTACTATCATGTCAAATGATTTGAATAATACTGTATGCACGGAAAGAGAGAGCAAAACAGCGCTCGCTTGTGTTGTTTGAAGACGTGAGCTTGCGGCTGCGGCACAACTCACTTTCTGGAGGTATACTGCCCCATCTGTTATGGAAAATGGAATATGTTTTGATTTTTAGTTCCAGATGGCACCTTTAAATCATTCTGTGCAATTTAAATCAGATACAGAAATAAAGTTAAGGTTACATATCCTATTATTGAATGGATTACTTGCACTGAGCTTTGTCAGAGTGTGAAACTCGATAAATAAGATCAGTACGAACCTGTTTATTTGTATTAAATATTTTATTCGTTATTCTGTTATTTTTCAATCAATCATTTCACTGTATGTGATGTACATGTTTATGTCAAAATTCTTGCTAATATTCATAGTAGCGCTGTCATTCCCCTCTACGCTGTGTGCATTTAGGTTTAAGTTTAATTAAATATTTAACATTGTTATATTTATTTAAAGCATGTGCCATGCATTCATTCATTCAACTATTTTAAAAGACTGGAAAAAGAGCACAAACGTGTGCAGCAATCCTTTTTATCAGTCAAATTCATTTAAAAATGTAAACTCACCAAGATATGAAATATGATCAGTAAGAGAAAAACAGTTAAATGAGAATATAAGCACTTGACTTATTAGTGTTTTTTTAAGAGTTTTATTTAAGAGTTTTTAAGAGAATTTAAGAGTTCTGTTATGTTGGGTTTTTGGGGTGAGAATTGGAGCATGAGCTTGGTTTGAGTACAGGTATGTTAAATATTCAAAATTATTGTACACATTCCGCAATTACTATGCTTCATGCTGTCAAAGCATCGTGTAACCAATTGGCAAAATAGCAACTGAATTGGCTATTTAAAGCTAGCCAACTTTTCACTTCTATAAATATTTCAGTTGAGATTACATAGACATTTTAAGTTAAATCTCTGAGTTAGCTTAGCTTTTCAGATATTTCAAGTTAACAGCCATTAAAATATACAAGTACAAAATAAAAATCTGCAAGTTCTGGCTACTTAAACTGAATTTCTTAACTTAAAACCTCAAAGTTTTGCCATTTTTTGGGGGTTAAAAGTGCAGTTTATGAATCCTGTTTTTTTGGGGGTTTTTTTTCAGACAGTTTAATATTATAAAAAAAAAGTTCAGTACAAACGTTAATGCTACTTATCAACAGCAGCTGTCACAGAGACTAGTACAAATCAGTACTCAGTAGGCTTGACCGTCCGACCTTTGCAGCCTTCGAAGGATGCATTTTCTGAAGTCTGAGTACTTCAAAGGATGCAGCCTCTGAATTGGGACAGTTTATTTGAATGAATTAGCCTTTCAAGAGAGAAAGAGAGAGAGTGTGTGTGTGTGTGTGTTTGTGTTACCTGTCTGTGCAGCGTCTCTCTATTATCAATGCTAAGATTTTAATACTTAAAAAACAGGAATGTTACATCTTCCTTGCTGAGTAATATAATGTAGTGATTCAGTAGTAAAGTAAATTTTTATTAATAAAAATAGTGGGGCAATGTTGACACATTTCTGCACTCCATTTCCTGTGTACAGGAATGTGCAAGCGCGATCTTCCGATTTCTTTGTGTAAGTGACATGTGTGTGTCGCTCAATAAAAGCAGCACATTAATATAGAACTGTGATTAAACTGACTTGGAACTACCTGTGCATTAAACAGTTGTATTGCCCACCTTCCAGCCAATCAGAATCGAGTATTCAGACGGATGATGGCATAAAATAAAATAATATTTTACCAATATTGAATCAGTCAAGGATGCTTTCAATGTCTGCTATAAAAAAGAATTTTGTCTAAATTAATTTACACAGATTGAAGCACTTGGTGTTGGTGGAGCCATGGGGTTTTGCAGCAAGGCCGAATGTTCAGGAGAGCTGGGTTCCCATTTGGATTAAAGCCTTGGGGACAGCAATGAATCCATTCAATCCTCTTGGTCCGCTCAGGCTGGCCGGACCACTGGGTATGAAACTGTTGTTATTGTTTACTAATTGTTTTACTATTGTGTTAAAATACTAATAAAAATAGTTTTCATTCTGAAATGAAGCTAAAATAAAACAAAATTATTAATATTAAATAAAAAAACGTAAAATAAAAAACAGAGAAATTTTGCCTAAGCCAATAAATGAAATAATAAGTATAAGTTGAAGGGGTTGGCCAAGATGTTTCGTGGTCTTCATGTTTCCTCACCGGGACCATAGCAGACTCAACCCGTCTCCACAGTTGACAGCCCTGAGCCGATCCCAGTTCCACACCAAGCTCTCCGGTAAAATTCGACAGCAAGGTATCACAACGAGTTGCAGGCCGCAACTACATCAAAAGGATCGATCGATTGAGTGGGATGTCGAGGAGTTTGTTGAACTGGCACGTTTCACAATAATGAGCAAGAATGTTTGATGATCTTTTCCGCGGAGGGTTATCTGAACCACTCCGTTCACTGATGCCCATCTATGATCCCCACAGTACTTTAAAGGAGCATTTCACCATTAATCTTTATGGAAAGTGGATCATATATGTAGTCGAATTGAACGAATGAACAAAATGAACAAATCTATTTTCGTGTCATTTGGTTTATTCAACGCACGCAATGAACGAGTTCGACTCGGGAAAGATTCGTTCATTTTGATAAACGAGTTTGAATAGGAGGATCACGAACGCGCATCACAGAACAGAGCAAGGTGACCATTTGAGCTCATAAAACGTAAAATTTGTTGTTGTTTTTTTAAATGAGCGATCGTTTCGCTTGATAAGACCCTTATTCATTGTCTGGAATCATTTAAAGCCCTTTGAACAGTTTGCACTGAAACTGTCTTTTGGACCTTGAACCGTTTGGTTCCCATTGAAGTCCACTTTATGGAGAAAAATCCTGGAATGTTTTCATCCAAAAACTTTAATTTCTTTTCGACTGAAGAAAGAATGACATGGATATCTTGGATGACATGGGGGTGAGTGAATTATCAGCAAAAGACTTGACGAGCCAGAACTTTACATCAGCCATGACAAACTGATGTTTCACGTCTGCCCAGCCGAGCCCGCGCTACACATCAGCCCCGATGAGCCCGTGCTTCACTTCAGCCCCAAAGAGTCTGCGCACCATGTGAGCCCCGACGAGCCTGTGCTTTACTTCAGCCCCAACGAGCCTGCGCACCATGTGAGCCCCGACGAGCCTATGCTTCACGTGAGCCTCAATGAACCAGCACCTCTGTCCAGTCCTGATGAGCCTACTCCTCACACCAGTCCTGTCGAGCCAGCATTTTTGGTCCTGTCCCCTGCACAAGAGACTATTCGTCGCTCGTCCACCAAACAGTTACTTCCAGAGCCATTGTCACTTCCAGAGCCATAGTCACTTCCTGAGCCATAGTCACTTCCTGTTCCAGCCCATGTCCCCGTAGGTTCCCCCAAGTATTCAATCTAAAATGCAGTAGGCTCCACGAAGGTGACATGAAGGTCGTGCCACCATGGTCTCCTTAGGGGTCTTCTCTGCTGTGGCTGCACGAGAGGTCTTCACATCCTGAGAAGTCTGAGGAAGCTCCACCCTGGCCTTCGGCCCATCCTGCTCCACCCTGGATGCCGACTCTTCCTGCACCGCCATGGCCGTTGGTCCATCCTGCTCCACCTTGGCCAACCGACTCTTTCTGCACCGCCGTGGCTTTTGGTTCATCCTGCTCCCCCCTGGCCTCTGCCTCATCCTGCTCCGCCCTGGCCACCTGCCCTGTCAGGTCCGCCCACGCTCTGCGGCCCAGGTCCGCTGCTGCTATGTCCTGGTCCCGTTCCTCTGCATGGGCCTGGCCCTCCGTCCCTCCCCCAGGATCACCTGCGCTCTACCCCCGCCTGGATCTCTTTTGGACCATCTGGAAGCCGCTCCTTAACCAGTTAACCTTCGTCCGTGCACCGCGCACGGAAGCATTTTTTCCCACTAGTTTAATGTTTATGAATGGATTTAACATGAAAGAAGTTCATTAATCTTGGCAAACGACATACTGTACCATTTTAAAGGTCTATGCCTCAAGCATCAATGTCAGAGCACTGTTTTTTGATGAAAAGCTTATAACAAATGTATTTCTTGCATTTAGGTAAGCAGTGCACATAAAAAAACACATAATCAAAAATGGAGTACTCACCATTATTTTCGTAATAACGAGCCACACATGCATCCACTGTAAAAATGTCCAGATTGAATGGAAAGCTGAGGGTCCACTGAATAACATCCCATAGAGCATTTTTTGTCCAAAGAAACAATAACATTGTAATATCAATGGTTATTCCTTTGTTTACATCACGTTTCTTCAGGGTGAAGTATCATACTGTTCGGTTATGCAATAAAATAATGCATAGAAAACAGACTCCGGTAGCAGACCGTTATATGGGTGTGTTGCTTAAGAGTGTAATGAACAAATTAAGACCACACACACACACACACACAAATACAAAGATAAGCAATATCTAGTTCAAAATATCCAAACACTGCAGTCAGTTTTTTTGACGTCATGATATGCACATCCTATCATTCTGTCTTTACAATGAAAGCCAATCTTCTTCTTTGGCTGCTTAACGGCGGATGCGGACTAACTTCAGTGCACTACCGCCACCCTCCAGATAAATTGTGCTTGATGATCACGCTTACATAAAAATTGAAAAATAAAATAAAAATAAAAAATAAACTACACTCTGTCAATGATCCCAGTGTTCTTTAAAAATTCAAACATATATTTTATTACTCTATGATCGGAATCCTTAGACAAAATATCTCTAAAGACAAACCTTTCCCCACTACCCTCTATTTTCCTTTTAATTAAAACCCTTTCTCTATTAAATTTCTTACACATCATAAAGACATGTTCCACTGTTTCTGGCACATTACATATCTCACAATTTCCTGACTTATGTTTTCCAATTAGCTGTAATGTTTTGTTTAGTCCAGTGTGCCCTATTCTCATTCTTGTAAAAAATGTGTTCTTCTCTTCGACATCTTATAACCAGATGACCTTGACCAACCTCAGGATTTATAATGTAAAAACCCCTCGATTTATCTCCCCTGTCCCCATCTTGCAAGAACTTTTTAACATGTTTTTTAATCATTGACTTAGCTTCTGATTTTGATATTTTACACAGAATAGACACATTTGTCGCTTTCAAAGCCTGTTTCGCAAACTTGTCTGCCAACTCATTACCAACCATACCTACATGGGCCGGAACCCAAACAAACTTTACATGCGTCCCCCATTTTGAATACTATGAAGCAAAGTCAATATCTCACACACAATATCATGCCTCTCACTTGTATTACCTCATTTAAAATTTTCTAAGGCTGACAACGAATCTGAACACACAACTAGGCTACTCTCAGTGGTTTAATTTGTTCTACCCACTGCAACGCCATCACAATTGCTTTCAGCTCTGCTGAGTACACTGACAAATGATCCGAAACTCTTGCAGAAAAATTAACATCAAACTCTGGTATCACATATGCAATTGCCACTTTCCCTGTTTGTGGTTGCTTTGACCCATCAGTAAAGATTTGCACATACCCATAATAGTTATCTACATACCTCAAAGCCATTTGACCACTATCCCCCTTATAATTTTTAATCTTTTCATGCAAAGTTATATCAACGTCTGGAAGCATTTTCATCCACGATGGGTGTGGTGGATAGACTACAGATGGACTAAATTCAAACTCTTCTACAGCTGCTTCTTTTACCTTTTCATGTATACTTGCACTAAACGACTCTCTCTTACTATTTGCTTGCTCCCATGTTGAAATAAGGACACTTTTAGTTGGATGGTCTTCTGTCACGGTTTGTTGAGGAGTGTAGGCAGAAGAAGAAGACGAAGAGATAAATTCTCCAATTCAATTACTTTACTTAACTCAAAACAGGTACAGGTACAGGCAAACAGGCAGGAATACTCACAAACGCAAAGTAACATGAACATTCGACCAGACAATGACTGACGGAACACAGGCAAACTAAATACACGGATGAATCAAACATAATGAGGTGAAAACAGGTGACACAGATGATGAAGATGATGTACAGGTGGTTGATGAGGGAGTGAGTTCAGGTGTGGAGACAAGAGGATCCTGGGAAGTGTAGTGAAGAAGACGCAGACAGAAAGGTGCAGACGGAGACTGTGACAGAACTCCCCCTCCCGGAAGGCGTGGCCAGAGGAGGGACAGAGGAGGGAGGGAGGGCGAGCTGAAGGCTGAGCGGGGCGTGGCCAGGGCAGAGCAGGTCGAGGGCGTGGCCAGGGTGGAGCAGGCTGAGGGCTTGACCAGGGCGGAGCAGGTCGAGGGTGTGGCCAGGGCGGAGCAAGCTGAGGGCGTGGCCCAGGCGGAGCAGGCTGAGGACGAGACCAGGGCGGAGCGGGCTGAGGACGGAGACCAGGGTGGATCAGGCTGAGGGCTTGACCAGGGCGGAGCAGGTTGAAGGCGTGACCAGGGCGTGGGCAGATGGAGGGAGGACCCATGGTGGAGCCGATGGATGAAGGAGCCGAGACGGAGGCGGGGCTGACGACACCAGGGGGCTGACTGACAGGGGCGGAGCAGAGGGGAGAGGAGACCGGGCTGAAGCTGTAGGGCCGACGAGACGGGGTGAAGATGAGGGACCGAGGGAACATGGTGACACCGCAGGCTCAGGTGACAGAAGTGACGACAGGTACACAGAAGGACACGGTGAGGACAGAGGGAGTGAGGACCAACGGGGCACTGAGGGGAGTGAGGAGTCAAACAGAACCGGGGGGTGGGAAGGACGGAGGCGAAGCCTGAGGATGGAAGTCCAGAGGTGAGGGCAGGATGACGAGGGACCAAAGGGAATGCGGGGGGATGAGGGAGTCTCCAGGGAGTGTCCAGGGAGAGGAGGTGGGAGGCAAAGACCAGGGATACACCGCACCAGGCTGAATCTGTATGGCTGGAAGGCAGAAGGGCTGACAGGCGGCGGATGAAGAGGAGGCGGGAGAGGGAGGCTGGGTGGGATCCTGGTCTCGGGCTCTGGCTGGACGATCTCGGGATCTGGCTGGGCTGTCTCGGCAGGACGAGACTCTGGCTGGGCTGTCTCGGCGGACGAGACTCTGGACGGGCTGTCTCGGCGGGACGAGACTCTGGACGGGCTGTCGCTGGCTGGACGGTCTCTGGGCGCTGGCTGGACAGTCTCTGGCGCTGGCTGGACGGTCTCTGGCGCTGGCTGGACGGTCTCGAGCTGGACAGGGCTGGACAGAACCAGCAGTGGAAGTGGTTTCGGCAGGGCTGGACGGGGACCAGCGGTGAGGAGGGCTCAGGTTTGGCAGGGCTGGATGGAACCAGCGGTGAGGAGGGCTCAGGCGTTGGAATGGGGCTGGTGACGTCATCGACGGTGAAGGATGATCCAAAGGACACCAGCACCCACTCCACATAGGCCATGAAGCTCCACTGGGGACCCTTCCCGGACAACTGCTCTCTGGTGGCGGTGTTGAGGCCAGCATACAGGAAGCTGCAGAGGCTGTCGTCCGGGAAGGTTGTGGCTGGAGCGAAGTGGAGGAAATCCGCCAAATGATCCTCCAAGGAACGGTCTCCTTGCTCTAAACAGAGCAGTTGGACCGCTGAGAAGGGGTCCATTTGATTTGGTCGGTCAATCTGTCACTGTTTGTTGAGGAGTGTAGGCAGAAGAAGACCGAAGAGGCAAATGCTCCAATTCAATTACTTTACTTAACCCTCTAGGCGCCACGGTCGAGTTTACTCGACAAGATGCGTCACTGAATAAAACGGCCAATTTTGTCAAATTGGGTGTCAAATTTCGTTCGACATCCCCTCCATTGGATGGCAGACATGTCATACTTCATCCCCGACTCAAAAAAACGTCATGTTTCTATACAAAATGTTCGAGTTACAGCGCACTGAATCAGTGTGATCAAAAGCGGAGATAGTGTGAGAGTGAGCCATTTCATCAGAGTCTCTCCGCGATCGCGGCGATAGTATTGTGGTGGAGACTTTTGTTTATTATCACTGGGTATGTTAGACGAGGTCAAAGTGTTCATAGTACAGAAGGCAGGGTGGGGAGTCGCAATAGTATGCATACTTGACGTGCACGCGCGAGGTAGATCTGGCCGCGATCGCGCTGCTCCTATCCTCACTTATGAGCTGGCTTTGCCCTAACGAGTCATCTCTTTGAACTAAACAGGTCTTGTCTACTTGTGTTTGTGTGTCATATGAATAATATAAGCCCCATACATGGAATCAGAGTGCCTACTGCACGTAGTAAATGGAAAATCTCCACAGCAAAAGGCCAAACACTACATGCATACGGTTTGTTCTACCATTTATTTGTAATGATTTGCACAGTTTGGTTATTACTTACTATATACCTGAGCATTCAGTATTGTGCCATATAGCATACAGAAGGTGATGGACATTTTGGGGGAAAGAAGTGCTGCATTTTATCATTTAAACATGTGACTTTTCATGAAAATTCTTATAATCCAAGATTTCTGCCACTATATGACATCATAATATGCTAATTAGATGGGAACATTTAATCCCTACATAAACTTTGGGTCATGCTTAATATTTCTCTAATTTACAGAAAGTATCTATCTTGTTTCACTTTTAAGATATTGTCTTTTGAAATTAAGATGTCAAAATCTAAAGTTTTTCGGAAAAAACCTCTGGCGCCTAAAGGGTTAACTCAAAACAGGTACAGGCAAACAGGCAGGAATACTCAAAAACGCAAAGTAACATGAACATCGACACGACAATGACCAAAGGAACACAGGCAAACTAAATACACGGATGAATCAAACATAATGAGGTGAAAACAGGTGACACAGATGATGAAGACGATGTACAGGTGGTTGATGAGGGAGTGAGTTCAGGTGTGGAGACAAGAGGATCCTGGGAAGTGTAGTGAAGAAGACGCAGACAGAAAGGTGCAGACAGAGACTGTGACATTTCCCATATGTCCCTTTAAATTAACATAATATGACAATGACATTTGTAGTCGCCTTAACTCAAATGGCATTTCACCTACTTCAACCTGAGCCTGTATCCCTAAAGATTCTGAGAATCCTCTCAGAGAGCTCCTAACTTAACCTAAAAATTCCTTGCCAGGAGCTTAGAAATCATTCCAGAACATTTTCAGTGAACTCTGAGCAAGGAATTGATGGAAAATCTACAACATGTGGCGTCTACAACATGATAGCATGGATCCATCCTGCCTTGTATCAACGGTTCAGGCTGGTGGTGGTGGTGTCATGGTGTGGGAAATATTTTCTTGGCACTCTTTGGGCCCCTTGGTACCAATTGAGCATCGTTGCAACGCCACAGCCTACCTGAGTATTATTGCTGACCATGTCCATCCCTTTATGACCACAATGTACCCAACTTCTGATGGCTACTTTTCAGCAGGATAATGCCGCCATGTCATAAAGCTGGAATCATCTCAGACTGGTTTCTTGAACATGACAATGAGTTCGCTGTACTCAAATGGCCTCCACAGTCACCAGATCTCAATCCAATAGAGCATCTTTGGGATGTGGTGGAATGGGAGATTCGCATCATGGATGTGCAGCCGACAAATCCGCGGCAACTGTGTGATACCATCATGTCAATATGGACCAAACTCCCTGAGGAATGCTTCCAGCACCTTGTTGAATCGGTAACACTTTACAATAATAGTACATGAATAATCATGTACTAATACCTGAATTAATAATTACTTTACTATGATCTAATGATGAGTTAAGACATGTACTAATGAGGAACTAACCTTAACTACGACATGAGTCATATGAATTCCTGCATGAATATACCATCTTAACTACACGTTAGTACATGCTTGTTAATTAATGTATAAATTAACACTATGGAGTAAACTAATTCAAACATGTTCTAGATTAAATATAAGATGTATTAAAAGGGCACACAATGTAAAATTGTTCATAAATTTGCCACCAGCAACTGTCACAACATCATTGAAGGTCTTGCAATGTTTACATTTAACCTTTCTCATTAAACACACAAAAATTCATCAATAAAAAACTGAGTAATCTCATTCCATTTTAAGTTATGCCACTTCTGCCATCAAGAGTGTAAAACCTACACTAATATATCCATTAAACAGATGCAATTTTCAAAATTAAAATCAGTGTTAGCACAGATGATGGTTATTTCTGTGGTTATTTTGCGGATTTGTTTACTGTCTTAAAATCATATTACAGTCGGATGTTAGTCTTGTTTTCTTTCCCCTCAAAATGTGTCCACTTTCCTCCTACCGTACAGTTCCTTCTCCATCCAAATTCGAACACCTCTGCTCTTCCACTTCTTTACAATCCACCAAAAAATACCAAATTCTGATTTAGAAGAGCTGAATATGTATAGCACATGTGTAATTGATAATTTTTTAAATATGTACTCTTGAAGGGCCAAGACAAGAAATGACATCGATACATTAACAAGTCATGAATTCATGTTACTTTATACGTAATTAATGATGAGTTAGTAATGATGTGCCCCCTCAAGTAAAGTCATGACATAATGATGCATTAACAAGCCATTAGTTGATGTTATTGTATGGTTAGATAATAATGAATTAATGATGATGTGCCTCCTCAAGTAAAGTCATGACACAATGATGTACTTACAAATCATGAACTAATATATTAATAACCATAAACAATAAGAGTGCCATCCTTATTCCTTTACACCCATGGTAAAAAAAAAAATAAAAATACAAAATTATGTATTGTTCTTTTAATTTTATTTATGCAATTAAACATAAATGGACTTAAAAATGTCCAAACATAGATGTAAAGACACACATAAGACATGATTACATGTAAAATAGGGAATAAGCTATAAGCTAATGCTAATTGAAGCATATTTAAACAAAAATTACAGTTAATTAACCATAACCACCTGAAACCTCCTAAATACAAGGGGACCGTCTCATTAGAATTAGACAAGCAAACATGTCTAATTCTGTTTATGAAAGAAGTCATCATTTATGAGATTAAAATGCCAGCATTACCATAAGAACACAACCACACAACCAACGTGTCGAATGAGCACCGAGTGTACCACTAATGAGTGTCCCACCAGAAACAAACCCTACATACTGTAGTTCCAGGAAGAAAGATTAGACAGAATAATCGACAAATTAATTAATTAATTCAATTATTTGTCACAATGCTTGCTGCAGATTATGATCTTACAGTTTAAATTATGGCAGTATGAAATCATATGTTTAATTCAAATTTAGATGACTTTTTATTTATTCATACAGATAGAGACTGTTTTAGTTTACCCCTAAATGTTAATTAATGCATTAACTATCAAACATGTACTAACATGTTTAAGGCTGCTGTTATTCATGCATGAATCAGTATGACTCCTGTTGTAATTAAGGGTTGCTCTTCATTTGTTCATTATTAGTTCATATATTCACTAATCATGAGTTAATGTTGAAGTAACTATTAATTCAGGTATTAGTACATGATTATTCATGTACTATTATTGTAAAGTGTTACCGTTGAATCTATGTCACGAAGAATTGAGGCAGTTCTGAAGGCAAAAGGGGGTCCAACCCGTTATTAGCATGGGGTACCTAATAAAGTGGCCGGTGAGTGTATAATTGTAAATAATATTTTCACATTCAATAAAATATCTGGAAAATGAATAGTAAGCTGTAGGGGTTAACCTAACATTAGAATCTAAAATATGTGAAAACTTAAGCTCATTACACCCTGTTCAAATAATGATTTGTGTCTTATTTGCTCATATTAATATCCTAGCTGGCATATTTTGTACTTTCACTCCCATATGGACCCCATTGAAAACAAGATGGCCTATCTCAAGGGGCTGTCCTTAATGAAGTAGAAATTGCAACGTTACAACTCAGTGTGGTCTTAACGAGGGTAACACGGCTCAGCTTTTATCAATGTCTGTGATTGCTGGCTGGTCTATTTATGAAGGCTTGTTAACAAATATCCTACAAACACAGAAAATGGAGAAAAAAAGGAAAAATAATTTTTGTGCAGCTGCTTAGGGGAACTCCTAAGCCACTTAAAGTCCTCTTCCCCACTCTTCAGCAGATCTCGCCTTAGGAGCCCTTTTAAAGGGACACCTGACAAGAATGCATTTTTGTGGAAACTTGTGGAGTACTTGTTTTTAACATTACTGTCGTAAATACCACTCACGGAGGGCATGACGATGTTACATAGTATACAATAGTACATTAGTGTTTAATAGTGTTTAATTTGTCGTTTAATGAGATCTAATACATGTTGTTAGTGGTGAGAATTTTCACGTGATTAAATACATATCCCCATGAACTTTAATGGTCCAGAGGAAGAACTTTTGCCATGTGTGTCACAGGTTCTGGATTCTAATCCTTACTAATAGTATAGTTTATTTTCCTCATCAACACCGATTGTTTATTAGTGGCTGTATTTCAAGCAGGGACATGTTTTTTGTGCATTGGGTTTTGTGATTTCACCGTAATGAGTCTCTCAGTCCCCGCAACGGATTGAGCAATGAGCGTGGTCCGTTTGAAGATCACAACAGAACACTGAATCCACTGAAACTGATCGCAGCGGCAACGAGCACTTTGGTCACTTGATTTCAAAAACAACACATTTCAGATCGCCTCTTATTTAACAAACAAAATAAATGAAGCTCTACTAGAGTTACCTGGAGATGTTTTATTTGTTTGTATTGGTACATCCGTGCTGCGAGATGTTTCAATGGGGACATATCACACGCAAATTATGGCTATGCTCGCATCTGACTCCTCGCTCGGTCAGTCTGCTGTTTCCTCTTTCTCTGTTCCTCCGACAATGCTTTCCTAGCTTTCTATATCTTATATGCCGGCTCCGCCATGACAATAGTGTGACAAACTCCATCCTTTTCGACCTTATTCCTGGATATGTGCAGTGTTGCCGCAAAGCAATATGTTACATCGCGAGAGCTGATATCACGCGACACTTCCTGATGCTGAGGCCGGCGGCTGAGATTTTTCCGCTCACAGGCACCAGGGGGGTGGTCGAGACGCCCCCATTCAACCCGAAAGAAGTCATATAACCATTTGAATAACTCTGAAGCTGTTAAATTAAGCTAAAATAACTGCATAGTGTCCCTTTAAGTGCTAGGAATCTTGAGGAATAGCTTTTATATTAACTGGGATTTTCGTGTCACTTTTAGGGGAAATTCTAAGAAAACGTCATGACTCTGAGAATTTTCTTAGAATTTGGCTGCTAAGATCCACTTTTGCACAAAAATTCTTTAGGGATATGGGCCCTAAAGAACTGATATCAGGGGATGTTCTCATTACTCCTGAACATATCCTGAGGGCCAAACCCTGAATTACATCAAGCTTCTTTAATTCAGACTTTGCAGCAGACCCATAAGCCATGCACCCGAAGTCAACAATAGACCTAATTAATCCAACATATAATCTTTTCTCCAAAGTCATATCTGCTACCCACTCCTTATTGCACAAGCACCTAATTATGTTAATGACTTTTTTACATTTGTGAACTACCTTTTCAATATGATTATGCCATGTAAGCTTAGAATCAAAATACATACCTAAAAATCTCATACAATTTACTCTTTCTAAATCTCTTACCATACAATTGAAATTTAAAACTTTCTTCATTTTTTTTTTTTTTTGATGAGAAAATACTACCTTGGTTTTCTCAACAGAGAACCCGAATCCCCACTTTCCAGCCGATAGCTTCTTTGAGTCGATAGCTTTTTGTAAATTTTTAACAATGAATTGAACATTTTTACCCTTTCCAGAGAGCACAGTCGTCTGCAAACAATGATTTGCCTATACTATAATTAAGTGTATATACATCATTTTTCATAATAGAGAACAGAATTGGTGAAATAACACTTCCTTGGAGTACATCATTTTCCACAAATAACAATCAAAGAAGCTACTGTTTATCCTCACCTGAATTTGTCTAGTGCTTAAACAGTCCTGATGACAAAGCTGACAAAGCAATTGGCCCATAATTAGAAGCCATAGTAGGATCTTTCCCCGGCTTTCTAATTGGAATAATAACAGCCATTTTCCAACAGGAATTTTCCCTTGCTTCCACACCTTATTAAATAACTTCAGTACAGTATTAAGAGCCTCGCTACTAAGATCAACATCAACATTACATAACTTATTCTATCTTTTCCCGTAGCTGTTATCTTCGCCTTGCTTATAGCTTTTTTAAGTTCACTTACTGAAAAACTTGCGTTCATGCTGTCACCTCGATCCTCTACATTTTTTAAAAGATCTTGATACTGTCTTTTCTCTTTTATGTCTTTCATCATCAGTTAAGTTGAGACTTCTATGAACATTGGCTATATCTTTGACCATTAACGCTGCTTTATCTTCATCCTTCACTGCCATAGTTTCATCATTCTTAAGGACTGGATAACTCCAAGATTGTCGCACCCCACTCATTTTTTTAACAACTCTCCATACATCATTTACAGAGGTTTGCCTTCCTATAGTGTTACAATTCTTTATCCAGTAATCCTTTTTTACTTTCCTAATTACTTTCCTCACCTTAGCCTGCTCTCTTTTATATTCTAAATACTTTTGAAAACTTAAACTATTTTTAAATCCTTTAAATGCTTTATTCTCTACTGCTTATTGCTTGTGTGCATTCATCTGTCCACCAGGGTACCAATTTCTGCTTCTTACCTCCTGGCCTCGACTCAGATTAAGCAATAGAAAAATGCGGCACCTGTAGCTCATTTCCTGCACACGCCTGTGCACGGTGGCTCTGGATGTTTCTACTCCAGACTCAGTCCACTGCTTCTGCAGGTCCCCCAAGGTCTGGAATCGGTCCTTCTCCACAATCTCCCTCAGGGTCCGGTCACCTCTTCTCGTTGTGCAGTGTTTTTTGACACACTTTTTCCTTCCCACAGACTTCCCACTGAGGTGCCTTGATACAGCACTCTGGGAACAGCCTATTTGTTCAGAAATTTCTTTCTGTGTCTTACCCTCTTGCTTGAGGGTGTCAATGATGGCCTTCTGGACAGCAGTCAGGTCGGCAGTCTTACCCATGATTGCGGTTTTGAGTAATGAAACAGGCTGGGAGTTTTTAAAAGCCTCAGGAATCTTTTGCAGGTGTTTAGAGTTAATTAGTTGATTCAGATGATTAGGTTAATAGCTCGTTTAGAGAACCTTTTCATGATATGCTAATTTTTTGAGATAGGAATTTTGGGTTTTCATGAGCTGTATGCCAAAATCATCAGTATTAAAACAATAAAAGACCTGAAATATTTCAGTTGGTGTGCAATGAATCTAAAATATATGAAAGTTTAATTTTTATCATTACATTATGGAAAATAATGAACTTTATCACAATATGCTATTGTTTTTAGAAGAACCTGTATTTGTACATGAAATAATAAAACATTATTTGTAGCGCACATTATTTTGAGGCACTTCAACTTTTATAACTTTTTTCTTCTGATTGATAGCCTGGTTAAAACCAGACCATTCTCAGTTTGTAACTGCCTGTCTGACTACCCTGTAATAAACTTACGCGTGCTGCGTTTGGATCTACCTGTGTCTGGTTGTATCATAACACATACATCACTAGGTACTAATTAAAATGTTAATTTATGAAAGCTAAATAAATAGAACTGACTTAAAACAGGGCAAAATTGTTTGTCAACTGTTTTTACAGTACTTACATGTTTACACATTGTTAGTAAAATCAG
Source organism: Hybognathus amarus (assembly GCA_030378365.1). Lineage (NCBI taxonomy): Eukaryota > Metazoa > Chordata > Actinopteri > Cypriniformes > Leuciscidae > Hybognathus > Hybognathus amarus. The sequence goes on from JAQIUQ010000488.1 coordinate 233,676, forward strand.
TACTTAATAGTTAAGTCAATCGATCAGTTGTTAAAGGAAACAACAAACACTTTTGTTTATTATTGGTTTTATCTGGACTTCCCTACAAGTAGGTATCGTTATATATAAGTCTATTAGACTACTTATAGAAGTCTATAATGTGTTATGTGTATGCTAGGTCAAAGAGATATGTTTTTAGTCTAGAATGTAACGTTATAGGCAGAATATACACAAGACCACGGTCGTTGCTCACGTGGCAACAGCTCACCCTGGACCCAGCGAAGTGACCGTTACAATGCATTTCTTCTTCATATCAGTACGTCATAAATATAATGAGGCAACAGTTTACTGTCAGGAGATTTGTCGCTTCGTGTTGCATCCATTGTCAGACAACATCACTGATTAAAATGAGTTTAACTGTCTTTTATCGCATCAGACCGTTCACGTACAGGAGTCTTTTTCAGGCAGCAGCAGACAAGCAGTCAGAGCGGTGTCTTACTGGTAAGTTGCTAACTACGTTACCAGTGCTTGCTGGCATGAGTCTGTTGAATGGTCGATTGACGCTTACGTTGTCACCTGGTGAGGCGAAAAGTTTATATAAGATAAACACCAGCAGAGGCTACAGAGCGGACTCTGTCGAGTGAAAGACACGGGCTTGTCAAGCAGAGGAGCTGATCGTGGAAGACATATGGGGTCACCACAGGACTACAACATATCTACACCCAGCCTAGCACAGGTTCCACAATGCATATGTCTGCCAATCCACTCAACCTGAATGGCGCACACACACCTGGATACAGTATGAATGACCACAGGACTTCACTTCAGCACCTGAATGGACATATTGTTGACACATCACACAAGGACAATGTTAACACCACTCAGCCACAACAGCCTCTGCTCACGGATACAATCTCAGCTGAGCTCTGCCCACAGAGCTCACCACAGACAGACTGTGACATATCTGAACTGCTCCAAGATTCAACACCCAAGGACGGTTTCTGGAAATCAGCCAGGGAAACCAGGACAGCATATTACAGCCTCCCGATAACACCAGAGCAACAGGCCCTCTTACCTGACACGTTATCCGTCTCTCCAGCATCTCCACTTCTGTGTCTCTCAGAGAGAATGGAACAACTGGTGTCTGCTGGAACCAGACTATCCCACTCTTTTGCTGCAAGCCCCCAGATACCAACCAAAAAACGGCAGGCCCCACAACCACCAAAGCCTGTGGGCACAGCTCGCCCTCCCCCTCCTCCTCTGAGAGCTCTTCGGCCTCTGCCACAGCGGCAGGGCTCACATCCTCCTCCATCGGCTCGAGGTGAACCAAAAACAACTGATACCAGCTCTCAGTGATATGCGTCGGGTCCTCGCTATGAAAACAATAACTTTATCAAATGTTTACAGAACAAGCAGGAACCCAGTGCGCCTGAATCTTTCTCTATTGCTGTTCAATTACATGATAGAAAGTCTAAGGCCTTCAACAGCCGTACAGCAAACCTATCTAATCTGGTGCCTATTACACGCCAAACTAAGACTGCTGTGGGGACAAAAAGAAAGACTATTAAGTTATCTAACTTTAAACAGCCGCTCACTTAATAATAAATCACTTCTAGTCAACGACTTAATAACCGCATACAACCTGGATTTCATGTTTCTAACTGAAACTTGGCTAGAAGACAGCTGCAGTGCAACGGTCCTAAAACGAAACATCCCCTCCAAACTTTACTTATATGAGTGTCTGCAGAGCGGGTAAGAGAGGTGGGGGCTTAGCTGCTCTTTTTAAAGATGTTTATCAATGTAAGCAAATATCATTTGGGAATTACCCCTCTTTTCGAATATCTGGGTATTGTGTTAAAAGGTGCTCCACACATTTTACTTATCATTGTTTAAAGGCCTCCAAAATACTCTCCAGCCTTTGCTGAGGACTTTACAGAACTGTTATCAACAATTGCCTCTGAATTTGACTGTTTTGCCATTACTGGAGATTAACATTCACATAGATAATGCAGAAAACAATATGGCAAAAGAAATCAAAACTGTTTTAAAAACTTTTGATCTGACGCAGCATGTACATGGTCCCACACACAATCGTGGACACATGTCACAGGTCGAGGCGGGCCAATCTGACCTGCACCCACCCCTGAGACCCAGGCCACCCTTGGGGAGTCGGACGGAGGACAGAGTAAGGAAGACAGACAAATGGGATTCAATTAAAATCAAGTTTTTATTCAGAGTTAAAAGAATCTTTTCGGAGTGCAAGCTGGTGGTCGTGAACTTGGTCGAAACTTCGGACTGGAGGTTTTGAGGCGCACAGGCACTACAGGCACGTCCTTCTCTTCACTGGCAGGTTGACAGACACCAGACCCACAGCAGAGGAAGGCTTTACTGCAATGCAGACAGGTGAGTATATCAGTACGTACTTCTCTTCAAACGTCCCACAATGGGGACTCACAGTTGGAGGCTTCACCGCAAAGCAGACTGAGCGAGTATGCAAGGACGTACGTCTCTTCAAGTGGCAGACAAAAGGAGCTTACGGCTGAAGGTTTTACTGCAAGCAGACAGGTAAGTATGTCGGTACGTACTCCTCTTCAAACGTCGCACCAAGGGGCTTACGGTTGGAGGCTTCACCACACAGCAGACTGGTGAGTATGCAAGGACGTACGTCTCTTCCAGTGGCAGACAAGGGGGCTTACGGCTGGAGGTTTTAGGTTGGAAGCTTCACCACAAGCAGACTGGTGAGTATGCAGGTACGTACGTCTCTTCTCGGGCGGAGTCACAGACACAGGATTCACAGCAGAGGAGGTTTTACTGCAAAGCAGACAGGCAAGTATGCGAATACATACTTTCTTCAAGTGGCAAACCAAGGGGCTTACGGCAGGAGGTTTTAGGTTGGAAGCTTCACCACAAGCAGACTGGTGAGTATGCAAGTACGTACGTCTCTTCTCTGGCGGAGTCACAGACACAGGGCTCACAGCAGAGGGGTTTTACTGCGAAGCAGACAGGCAAGTATGCGAATACGTACTTCTCTTCAAGTGGCAAACAAAGGGGGCTTACGGCTGAAGGTTTTAGGTTGGGAGCTTCACCACAAGCAGACTGGTGAGTATGCAGGTACGTACGTCTCTTCTCTGGCGGAGTCACAGACACAGGGTTCACAGCAGAGGAGGTTTTACTGCAAAGCAGGCAGGCAAGTATGCGAATACATACTTCTCTTCAAGTGGAAACCAAAGAGGACTTACGGCTGGAGATTTTAGGTTGGAAGCTTCACCACAAGCAGACTGGTGAGTATGCAGGTACGTACGTCTCTTCTCTGGCGGAGTCACAGACACAGGGTTAACAGCAGAGGGGTTTTACTGCAAAGCAGACAGGCAAGTATGCGAATACGTACTTCTCTTCAAGTGGCAAACAAAGGGGGCTTACGGCTGAAGGTTTTAGGTTGGGAGCTTCACCACAAGCAGACTGGTGAGTATGCAGGTACGTACGTCTCTTCTCTGGCGGAGTCACAGACACCGGGTTCACAGCAGAGGAGGTTTTACTGCAAAGCAGACAGGCAAGTATGCGAATACGTACTTTTCTTCAAGTGGCAACCAAAGAGGACTTACGGCTGGAGATTTTAGGTTGGAAGATTCACCACAAGCAGACTGGTGAGTATGCAGGTACGTACGTCTCTTCTCTGGCGGAGTCACAGACACAAGGTTCACAGCAGAGGGGTTTTACTGCAAAGCAGACAGGCAAGTATGCGAATACGTACTTCTCTTCAAGTAGCAAACAAAGGGGACTTACGGCTGAAGGTTTTAGGTTGGAAGCTTCACCACAAGCAGACTGGTGAGTATGCAGGTACGTACGTCTCTTCTCTGGCGGAGTCACAGACACAGGGTTCACAGCAGAGGAGGTTTTACTGCAAAGCAGACAGGCAAGTATGCGGATACGTACTTCTCTTCAAGTGGCAAACAAAAGGGGGCTTACGGCGGAAGGTTTTAGGTTGGAAGCTTCACCACAAACAGACTGGTGAGTATGCAGGTATGTACGTCTCTTCTCTGGCGGAGTCACAGACACAGGGTTCACAGCAGAGGAGGTTTTACTGCAAAGCAGACAGGCAAGTATGCGAATACGTGCTTCTCTTCAAGTGGCAAACAAAGGAGACTTACGGTGGGTAGCTTCACCGCAAAGCAGGCTGGTGAGTATGCAAGTACGTACTTCTCTTCTCAGTGGGCTGTCAGATAAACACACTCGAAGGTCTGTGGGATACAACAATGTTAGCCTCTCTTTGTACAGTCGGAAGGAGATAGAAACTGGGGCAAGACATGGACATCCAGCGGTTTTAGGTTCACCCTTCACACAGCAGACAGTGCATCACATCACTTCATCTCAACAAATAGCACTCAGTGGAAAATTACACAGATATAAGGCCGTTACCCATCTCCTGGCCCGGCTTCTACATCAAAGTCCCACTGTCGCAAGAGAGGGAGATGGAAATTCAATTAGATCACTCACTATCTCTCACAAACGTTCTCTGTCCCGTGGCTACCTCCTTCCCATTGAATCCGCCTGTGTGTCTCTCCATTCACCACGCCTTGCCCGTTTAGCAGCCCCACTTCTTCACCACGGCTCACTCTTCCTCCAACGAACACCGAATCCCAAGAAAACAACGCCCTGTTTGATCTATGCTTTCTCTTTTTATCCTCCCGTGTCCCAATCGCAAGGCTTGCTTCTCCCATCTCCAGCTGTTAGCGATCTTTGGCTAATCACCCCAGTGTCGGAGATGCTCGCGCTATCCCGGAACTAGCCCGGTGTCCCTTTGTTATGGGTCCGGCGGGAAGCAAAACCCAGAGAACATTAGTTCCGTCCAGAGAAATGAATGAAATTTGTCACCCCGTGACACACACTCTAGATTTACTTATCAGTGCGGGTTTAAACATCTCATCGATTGTCACTAAGGATGTAGCACTGTCTAATCATTTCTGTATTTTCTTTGATATATTGATCTCTCCTGCCATTGAAACTAGATCTGTGTCTGTCAAGAAGAGATGCTTAAATGAAAACACTGGTGCTATTTATGAAGGCTATATCTTTAAAACCAAGCATATCTGCTGACTCTGTTGATTTTCTCCTTGATTCTTTTAACTCAAAAGTTAAGAGTGTAATTGATGATATTGCTCCTGTGAAAGTCAGGAAGAATATTGTTAGACAAAAAGCACCTTGGAGAAACTCAACAGCAGTACAAAATCTGAAAAGACAATGCAGAAGAGCAGAGCGCATGTGGCGGAAGACAAAAATTGTAGTCCATTATAACATCTACAAAGACAGCATCCATGCTTTCAATAGGGAACTAGGCAAAGCTAGACAGACTTTCTTTTCAAATATTGTAAACAGCAATATAAACAACACACGCACTCTTTTTGTTACAGTAGAGAGACCGACAAAAACCCCCAAGCCAGATTCCCATAGAAATGCTCTCAGAAAGGAAATGCAGTGAGTTTGCTTCTTCTTCTCTGAGAAAATCAATTACATCAAAAAGGTGATCAGCACATCCTTGAGTTGCTCTGGGGTCAGGCAGATCAAACCACAACCTGAGAAAGTAGTTACTATGTCTGATTTCGAAGAAATTGATGGCACAATTTTGGTAGAAACCAAATTTCTGGATCGAAATAGAACACAGGTTGCAAAATTAATTTTGTGAAGAAGGTAGTCAATGTGAGATTTGAATGTAAGTTCAGAGTCAAGCCATAAACCCAAGTATTTAACTTTATCGACCTCATTCAAAGAAGTACCATCATTACACGTTATAATTAAATTATTCGTTTTGCTTTAAAAAGTATATCTTGTACCAAAGACCATAGTGTAAGATTTAGTTTTATTAAGCAATAGTTTATTAGATAACAGCCATTTCTGTAAGATACTAAAATCCAATTGAAGAGCAGTTTGAATTTGCAATAGATGTAAATTAGACGTATAAATTACAGTATCATCTGCATATAGTTGAACAGAGGAATTAGAACAAATTAAAGGCAGATCATTAATAAAGATAGAAAAAAGTAGTGGACCCAATGTTCGAACCCTGGGGTACACCTCTTTCTTGCACAAATAATTCAGACCTGCTCCCTTTAAAAAAAAACACATTGTTTTCTATTATGTAAATAAGAATTAAACCATAATAAAGCATTTCGAGATAAACCAATTGAAAACAACTTATCTAGAAGTAAGTAGTGATCCACAAAACCAAAAGCTTTTTTAAGATCAATAAAAATAGCCCCTGTAAGATTACCACTATCAGATGCTGAGAACACATCATTTGTACATTTTAGAAGAGCAGTAGTTGTTGTTGAAATGGTGAAAGGATCTTATTAATTTCAAGATATTGTGATAACTGATTAAATATTATTTTCTCGAATAATTTAGCAATAGAGCAGATTATTGATATAGGTCTGTAATTATTAGGATCAAGACTGTCACCACCTTTGTAAAATGGAGTAATACGTGAATATTTCCAGATAGCTGGTATCTTAGAAGTAGACAAGAACATATTAAACAAATCTGCTAGTGGAAACATGAGAATATGAGAAGCCAACTTAATATATCTAGATTCAATCGCATCAAGTCCTGCACCACTGCTCGAACTTAGGTGATTGATAGCATTTAACACATTAGTAGGAGTTATTTTAGTAAAGGAAAAAGTACTTTGACAAGCCAAAGAAATGTTCTTAAAGCTATCAGTAAAAGAAGCATTCATTATTGGGTCATTATTGACCGAACACTTGGGCAATAGTCAGAAATTATTATATTGCCATCTCTTAATTGATTAATGGGATTTTTATCTGAAGTGTTTATTATAGTTTTTAAACTGTTCCAAAATTGTTAAGGATTTTTAAAATTATTAGAGAGACATTCTTTATAATAATTAGATTATTATGCATTGCGGGTCATTGTCTTAGAGATGTTTCTTAATTGCCTGTATGATTTCCAATCATCATTTCTCTTTGTCTGACGATATTTAGCCTAAGCCTTGTCCCTCTCCTTAAAGAGACTAATAAGTTCTGTACTTATCCATGGCAGGTGTCTTCCCTTTACCTTCAGTGTTTTCCAAGGAGCGTGTCTGTCAATGACTTGAGTAAACTCAGAATGTAAAAAATCCCATGCATCCTGAACATTGGGTATTAGTTTAAACCTATCCCAATTAATATTTATCACATCATTAATAAATAGATCTAAATTCATTTTCTGAATATGTCTAATATTGACTAATTTTGGTGGAGATTTCGGGATTCTGATCTTCCATATACAATAAATAGCTGAGTGGTCACTGAGGCAATCAGACAAAACACCTGCTTTAATAATTCTATCCGGGTGAGAGACAAGTATCCAATCGAGTAGCGACTGACATGTTGAGGTAATTCGAGTAGGTTCCATTATAATTTGTGTTAAGTTTAATGGGTTATGACCTCAATATATTGCAGATATGCTCACTGAATATAAACCCAACAGGGCCCGGTTCCCCAAAAAGTTATATTCTCTAAGTAGTTCTTAACCTATTCCTTAACCTCTCTCTTAACCTTATGGCACGGTCCCCAAAACATTCGTACACTAAGTATATCTTCTGTAAGTCACACTTTCGTAAGGTTGGTCTGGACCATTCGTAAGCTCTCTCTTAGTGTTGTTTGAGCGCAAGACACTAGTCGCCGCCACTGTGCAGCAGTCTTTAGAAACTTACACACATTTTCAAAACTATGTCACCTTTTTCAAAACTCTAAAACTTCCAAAACTTCACACACAGAATACAAAATGCCTCACATCTCCTTCAAAAATGTATCTGCATTCAAAATGCCATAAACACATGTCAGAATGAAGCATTTGCATCAAATGGCAAACACTTACAGTATATAATAGTGCATTTTTTGATACACCATGTGAACATTGTTTTTTCTAAATCTAAAGCTCTTTGGTCTTCCATATGCTTATATCTACATTTCAATACAATGTTCTACAGTGAAAGTAATCTTCTGAGAGGGGTAACAAGTACACTGTAATCACCAATGCAATGTAGAAACAGAAAATATTTATTAGGCCAAACATTACTGTTGTGTACAGTATACAACAAAACTATAAACATATGTAAACCAAAAGTATATTCTTTATAATACAGTAAAGGACACAATTGAGTGTGGGGGGTCTCTGTTCATTGTTGGCATCCATTGTTCAAAACAGGTAATCTGACCTTTGACCTATTATAGGCTTATACTACAGTAAAGCAGTGATTGGTTAGTGATCAGTAAAGCAATTAGTGTTTGAGGAGTGTGTGTGTGACCTGGTGAATAAGTGTAGCATTATTATTGGTTGTTTTTGGAAAAGGAAAGCAAGTAAATTCCTGCTAGATGTTTTGTGTTTTAGGTAGAGAATTGTGTGTAGTGTTTTGAAAATAAAAATTTAAGCAATTGAAACTGAGTCAAAGGCTGAGAAAGCTGAGCTTATGGTTTTGGAGATTTGGTGTGTAGGTTTTCACTTTGAGTGAGAGGTTTCAGGGCTGGAGTGGGACTCATTTTCAGCCCTGGAGTTTCATGCCTTAGACCGACCCACTTTAGTTCCCGACTGACTAGGCCTACATTAAAATAATGTAATTAAAACCTCAGTAAATAAGTCTGCAATAGTGCACTCTTCTGTACAGCCTTGTAATTCATTGTATTTACAAAAATATATAATTTTCTATTCAGTGCAAAAGCCGTACACAGGGTTTTATAAATACAGAGGTCCCAAAAGTGATCTTGCTAGGGTTCGGGGCATATTATTTTTCCACTGTAATTGTCAAAGAACTTAGGCTATGTATATCTGTTGTAAATAGGAATCCATTGCATTAAAGTTATTCTCATTCTGGCCACAGTGTGTAATAGGCTTTTGCTACTCCTCTCTTATCTCCATCTCCTTCTCTTGTTCTTCTTCTCTCAGTCTCTTTATCTTTACCTGTAAATATCCCCTTCCCGAAGCTGAGCTTTGATTGATACAGTCTTTCCAAACTGATTATTTATGTCGTCGTTTACAACTTCTATCGTAAAACAGCTGTTTAGTTTTGCCATGTGCATCTATCTTCAGGATATCATATCTTATATCCTGAAGCGGCGCGCGGCTCGCGCTTCTGTGAACATAAATCCTGCTTTGATCGGTCACCTCAAACATTTTGACATATCACAATTTGATCATTTAATTAATAGTCTACATTTTACTGATAACTTAAACTATGTTACGTAAAATAAATGTTACTGGAATAATTTGAGGAATGTTTAATTTGCATAGAACGTGTTATCTTTCTTAACATCGTAATGCACCTTCACGTGAAGTGCAAAATCGATTCCTGAACAATCGATGCCAACTAATTCAGCACCTTCACTTGGGACAGCACTTTTGTAACGTCGAACTTAAGAGGAGCGAGTTAAGAAGCTTCCTAAGGGACACTTCGGGGAACACACTTAGAAACACTAAACTACTTCGGAAAGATATATCTTTTCGAGTCTCTCTCAGCGCGCTAAGAGTGAGCGTCATCGAGAATCGGGCCCAGATCACTTAGATCATTAGGATCACATCAGCTAGAAATACCAAGGGTTCACTCTAAGCATGGCAAGTCTTTTAGCTATTATGCCAGCCGCAGAACCAGCTTCCAGAAGAGATCAGATGTGCTCCTACAGTAGTCACATTCAAATCCAGACTCAAAACACATCTGTTTAGCTGTGCATTTACTGAATGAGCACTGTGCCACTGTTCGTCCGACTGTCACTGTACTTCATTTTATTTTTTATTCTAAACTGTTTTAATCATTTACTGTATTTTATTTGTATTATTTTTTAATTCTAAACTGTTTTAATTATTCTGATTTCTTCTGACTATTTAAATTTCTTCATATGAAAAGCACGTTGAATTACCATTGTGTATGAAATGTGCTATATACATAAACTTGCCTTGCCTTGCCCTACATAACCTTCTGAAAAATCCCAATACAGCATACATGAAAACATCTCTTTAAATATTAATTCAGTTTACCAAAGCAGTCAACATTTATTAGATTAGAATGCCAACATTACCGTTGGAAGTAGGAACACAACTAGCATGTCTAGGGTGCTTCTCATTTCTAATGAGAAGCCAAGGGGTAATCCATCGACCGGAAGTTGAAGCCTCGCGGGAGCTGCCATCTTGTTGCAGAATTTCACTTGCGTTAGCATTTCCATTGACTCCCATTCATTTTGGCGTCACTTTGACAGCGAATAACTTTACATCTGAGGCGTTTGAAGACCCCATTTGTCCTTTATTTATTTCTAAAGAAACACGACAATGTATAAAATGCTCCATTACCTTGTAGCTTATGTTATGGCCCCGTAGAAGCAGTTTTTTGTAAAAGTAGGCTAACGATTGCGTCATACCCAAGCGACTCTCTGTCGCACAGTAGAGAGATTACCGTATGGACAGGAGGAGAAGCTCGCGGGCATCGGGAAACGTGGAGGCAAAATGACTAAATAATTAATCAGAATACCTAGCAAAAGTTTCTCCTCCTCCTTGCTCATGGACAGCTCCTATTCACACTCTCCACCTCTGCATGTTTCGGAAGGGAATGATTCAGATTTCTCATGCCACAGCCACTAGAAGACAGACGGGTTGCTCTCATCACATCTACGTCGTCAAGCTCTGTTAAGAGTCTGCGCATCAGGACGGTCCACACTTCGAGTGGACGTCATGTAGTGCAGACCTATAGGGCCCTTAGCGTGAGTCCGCGAGGGTGCATTGAGAGGTATTTTTGGGACAGACTTGAATCGTCACGCCGGAAACAGAAACTCGTTCCTCACACCTGTGAAAGCCTTAACAGTTCTCCCATCAAGATGTCTATGGTTATCCCTCTCCATACGGAGCTGAATAAACTTGAAGATCATCTCATCAGTCCCTTTATTAGAAATATATAATAATTTTTTTTTTTAATGATATAAACAAATATCATTAAAAAAATTCCAGTCTTTAGCATTGAAAACAGGATTTATTTTATTTTCCCAAATCTTATCCATGTGAACTAAACAGCCTGCTTTTACTGTTCTATAATTGTATATGCCACCTGGGCATTACAATAGATGTCATGGTTATGTAAATGATAAATACAGCTGTACATAATAATAGCCTACATAATATTACATTTTAACACAAAATGAAGACGAGTTTAAGAAAAAACGTATAGTTTCAAAATTTATACTACGTTTATATGACTCAGTCATTCGGTTCTATTTATGTAATGAATCATAATGCAATCGTATATTCAACAGCTATTATTACGTTTGAGATACAACCACTGGTCGATAATATGTTTGTATAAACTGTAATTAACAACTGGTAAAATGTACGCCTATGTCATAAAAACATAATTAAACTCTTAAATATTCTCTTCTCAGCCATTGTTTACAGTCCGTGAGCGAAATCTCCTCCCATCTGTTGTCTGATTGGCCTTTTGCAAGGATTCCTGGGTAGTTAAAGTGCGTGGAGCCTGCATCTATGCGGGCTTCGCGGAAGATCGCTTCAAGGGTACAAAGGGGCGCTGCTGAGCACACTTCAGAGCATTAAAATGCCAAATGGGACAGCCTACAGACTCGTGGACTTGGCGAGCATGCGCAATTTAAGTCCACGAGACCGCAAGTCCGCGGTTGCAAAGCTGTAGCTGTCAAATTATGATATTACAGTTTAATATTATGACAGTATTAAATCACGTTTAATCCAAATTCAAAGTACTTCTTATTTATTCTTATAAGGAGCCGGTGTTAACCCATAAATATTAATTAATGCATTAATTATGAAACATGTACTAACATGTAGTTAAGGCTGCTGTTATTTATGTATAAATCCTTATGACTCCTGTCGTAGTTAAGGACTAAGAACAAGTGAAAAAGTGCTGCGTTACCTCACAATTTTAATATGTTACATAAACTGACCAGTTTGAGTATTAATTCAGCACTTGCAGGTAGTTTGGTAGAACCACGGAGACATGCGTATGGCGCTGATATCTATCTCTCATTAGCAATCACGACCTGCTTCATACCCACAGTCATGTAAAAAAATATGAATGTATTCACTCATCCAGAAACATTATTTTCCATAAAACATTGATCAATTTATTTTAATGCATTTGCTATGAAATCAACAAAAAAAGGTTTTATTTATTTTATTTAATTTTTTTTTGGGAGGGAGAATCTCAAGTACTTCTAATTAATTCATTATTTAAGCACATGCATGCACATTTAATATATGCACAATATACTGAAAATATAAAATATATATATATATATATATATATATATATATATATTCATACCACAGTCATGTTAAAAAATATGAATGTATTCACTCATACAGAAACATTATTTCCCATAAACATGATTAGACCTTCGGCATGACGACAAATTCCATGATTCCGCTTATTCACTACATCAACCTACGTCTTTGTTATTGTAAGAGGTTAGCGACCCCTAGTGGCGAAAGAAACTTACATATTGTAGCTTTAACTCAGGTATTAGTACGTATTGTTCATGTACTGTTATTGTGTGTAAAATAAGTGTTACCAATATTTTTAATGCTTTAACTTTGACAGCACTAGTTAAGATACATCTCGATGTAGAAATTTTGTGAGATGTAAGATCACCACCAGAAATAAAGAAATCCCATAGACCTAATATGGTATATGATCTTTCTTTACAAATCTATTTCTTTTTCAGGTCCTTTGTTGGTGCAGCTTTTGCGATCAGATTTTAAACAAAATACGCTTCTGTATGTTGCCGACGACACTGTGGCTGATTACATATACCATGTGAATGCACAAACGGCCAGGTAAACTGTGAACCCGGGCAGAATACAAACTATTTTTGACCTAACAGACAGAGGTAAAATAAAAAAATGTTTACAAATTTGTCTTGTGATTGGGCAGTGGAGAGAACAGCATTTAAAAACATGACAATCCCATATGGATGGCCTCAGCACCCCATGATGGACCGCGTGGAGATGATCAGTCCCTCTCTTTCCATGACTTTCATCTACGGATCACGTTCTAGGATTGACGGCCAATCAGGAAAAGCCATTACAGAGAAATGAGACCTGACTCGCACACAAAAATCATAGTGAGTTTTTTCCATTGACCCATGATTCCATTTTCCCTCAAACTCTCAACGGTAACAGTTTTCTTTTTTAATTCCTCCAAGGTCATCCAGGGTGCAGGTCACTATGTATTTGCAGACCAATCAGAAGACTTCAACCAGGCTGTGCTTAAAGATATGCAATAATGAATGCATAAAGGAGAGAAACATGAGTCAGGTCAGGTGTGAGTTAAAGGAGGATCAGATGAAGGTGACAAGGCAGAGATAGATGCTTGAAAAGTACTACATGAGAGGAAAAGGGGGCAGAAAATATGAAGGAAAGGAAGGAGAAAAAATTGCATGATCATTTATGGCTTTCTTCAATGTGCATTCAAAAATTAATATGTATATAATATAATTATATAATATAATAATTTTGTGCTCATGAACTTTATTTTAATGCATCTGCTATGAAAGCAACAAAAAAGTGTGTTTTTTTATTTTATTTTATTTGGGAAAATCTCAAGTACTTCTAATTAATTAATTATTCAAGCACATACATGCACATATAACATATGCACAAAATATACTGTATTTTTTTTTAAATGAATGGCGGCAGAAATGATCCATGCCTCTTGAACGCCTCTGGGTGGGAGTAAGCACCAGTAGTGGCCTTTGATATGTTTGCATCTGACACATTTGATCAGTTTGAGGATTCAGCATCAGCCTCAAGTAGTGCTGGTTTTAAATTTCAGAAAGATACCGAATCACAGTGGTTTGACACATGTCCTAATTTTGACGATGAGGTTGTTGTTGCATCCATCTCGAGGGAAGCCAGCAGCAAAAAAAATAAATAAATAAAATAAACGCGCACAATCTTGTGGAAATGGAAATGAGAATGTCTTTGGCGGCTATTCACGAGCTTGCTTAACAACTCGACAAAACTTTCCAGAAGATTTTGTTGATTGAAACTACCAAACAAGTCAAAAGACAGGTGCAACAGGTTATTTTGGATGTTGAGAGTGCTTAAAGAGGTTCTCGAATCATCTGGAATCTGAGGTCCACGCTCTGAGAAAGGAAAACAAATTGCTGAATGCAAGTGTACAGGAGTGCAGACGTTACAGTTGATGATAGTTTCTTAAGTTGCCTGCCGTTGCAGAAAAAGACAACAAGGATGTCCGATGTGTGATCCTCAATGTCTTCAGGGAAGATTGCTCCTGGAGTCGGAAACGGGAAGAAGGCAAGGGAGGAGGCAGAGAAGGCAACCTTTCAGCATCTAGTTTGCTTTGATTAATAGGGAATGTGGAGGTATGTCACGCCCTGTTGCATTATGGGACGTGGGCGCCATCTTTACAGGCACGATCTCTGTTTACCTTTTGTATAATAGTGGGTGTTTGGCTAAAACGAGGTAAAATTGAAGAAGAACGGAAGAAATGGAGATGTTTTAAAGAAAGAGAGAAGGGAATAGATCAACTAAATTATCTATAATACCAGGAGAAACTAAATGCCAAAAAACGTTATTTGGACAAACTATCCGCGATAATCTGATTTAGTTTTGGTGTTAGAAGCCTATGCTAAGTTGATTACTATTTGAACATAAAGTTCAAGCTATTCTACCTGAATAGTGCTCTCATAGTTAATGTTAACTTGCTATTTTCAGCATATGTTAAGTTTTCATTGGTTGTGCAGAGAAAAAGTACATTAGGCTACTTTATAATGCCACAAGATGTGGTAACTTGTTAAATACAACTGTGCCTTATTGTCATCATTTTAAAGGTGCATTGCGCAACATTTTATGTTAAAATTAGCCGATTTTCTAACCCATACATGCTGAAACAATCGCCTGATGGGCTGAATGAGCCCTTTTCTGATCACTGCGATCGCCTCTATAATCCTGTACAGTGAAATATATAGAGAGGGATTCGGGCTCGAATCTAGAACTGGGCGTGACGTCATGCGCGTTCACGCTCGCCTGGCTATGTGCCTGCAGATCGTGTATTCGCCGCGTTCTCCGTATCAGAGAAGACAACTGGAGGCGACGCAACTTTCAGTCAACTTTCCCAAAAAGTAGAAGATGGATTCAAAGGGGCTGTTTAGGCCTACATCTGGTCACTTCATGCGTTTTCTGTGATCTGATAACTTATTCGATCGTGAAAAGACCAGGTCGAATCCTGACAGGATTTGAATCTGATAGCTCAAACCACTTGAGGGACGTGGTCTGGGCCATATTCCAGACGAAACTGGACAAGTGTAAATGCATCTGGTTGTTGAAAACAGGCTATGTCATGTTGTTTTAGTCATATATGACGACGTGGATCACCTCAGATGAGCAGGCGAGTGTCTTTATAAGCCACGCGCCGCGTGTGTCGCAAATGAAAGTGAAAGTAAGACGCATACGATTAACACTAAGTTACCTTCTACCTCCACTATCTTCATTAAAAGTAGCCTTAAGAATGAAATGATCTCATACCAGGGCTTTCTGCCGCTCTCTCTTATTGCTGTCTTTGCTGATTT
The DNA here is from genome assembly GCA_030378365.1 of Hybognathus amarus. NCBI lineage: Eukaryota > Metazoa > Chordata > Actinopteri > Cypriniformes > Leuciscidae > Hybognathus > Hybognathus amarus. The sequence goes on from JAQIUQ010000488.1 coordinate 249,248, forward strand.
TGAAATAGCCGAAGCCGATGATTTATAAAATGCAGCTCATCTGTTGCTTTCGAATGACGTGAACTTCATGAAATCTGTATATATGTCATGTAAGCTAAGCTGCTTGCTTGTAACTTATCTCATGCAAGAGTCAAAAAGGTGAAACTTGACTACAATATAAACTGTACAAAAACTCTTAAGTTTTGCACAAATAGGAAGGTAACTATAATTGTTCTTCTTTAATAATTGTTACCTTACTATTATTCGCACACACACTACAAGTGTAGTCAGAAAAGGCAAGAGAGCTCCCTCCAGAGGAATTACGTGGATTTTATAGTCCAGGCCTCTTCTTCTCTGGTCCAACCACCCACAGCTTTGCGTTAAGTCCAGGACCAATCCTAAAGGAGGAGAAGGAGACAGCAGAAACAATGTAGCTGCATTTCATCGCAAATGTAACAATATTTATTTCCCCAAAATGACCATTAATTAAAAATTTGGGGGGAGATCAAAAATAAAATAAACATTTAGTTTTCAGGAGCATGTTCATCATGTTCACAAATGTACATGTGTCTTTGCAAATAAATGCCTTGGACCTGTCCATGCGAGAATAAATGCACACTTTTTGTCTGTCTATTTTTTTATTGAGGGGGCCTCCGACTTGGTTCTAAAACTGTTAATGATTTACTGAAGACTGTATTTGCTCTGGTTCAAATAAGCTGTGCTCGCACTGGTGTGTCGGTCAGAACAGAGGAGGCAGAATCAGAAGTAACAGTTTTAATTAGGTCCAGCATGAATATTTAGCACAATGAACGGCACAGTCAGATCATAAGGCATTGGATGGCACTATCCTATTAGACATGGTATCTGAAGTAGTATGTTGTGTGGTCTGAAACAGTGAATAATAAACAATTAGATAATATCAAACATTTCCATTATCATTAATAACAGCTGGCCTTTATCCCAATATCGTTCTGTTATGAACATAACATTATAAACTGTAATAGCGACTTTTACCACGAGATGGCGCATGGCGCTCATAAACGGAATTATCTGAAATGTCTTTGCTTAGCCATTACACAAATAAACTAACAAGTCTATATAATCACAGAATGGATCTATACATTATTTGAACATACATTTATACACAGTAAAGCATTAATCAGTGATTGTTACTGAACTCAATTTGGATTATATACATGTTAAATGAACATCTTAGGCTAGAATCTAAGATCGTCATCACCTCAGACAACAAGCAAACTCACGATGGTTTGATTATTTATAGTATGTGACATCCGATAGAAAACACTCAGTAAATTACTTACATGGTATCATTGACGCACAACTTAAACATCCACTTTGACCATGAAAGTAAAGTTAAATGTACATCCTGGAGAAACCCAAGTGGTCCATAGCGTGGCAGGCTCATCAGGAATCGAAAGTAACTGACGCAATGGAGCAACAACTAATCTGATTGATTGTTCTTCCCAACATCGCCGCCCCAAATATGTTGAACATATTTGCTACTTTATGGAACAGTCATTTAGGGGGATCTGAGTCTTTATCATGTTCGTCATCTGCAAGGACTGGAAGTGGGATTAGTTTTGCAACTGGACGAGTGTATACTTTATTCTTCACTTGGATTTCCACTGCTCTGATATGACCATCTGATCCAGGAAAGGTCTTAACTACCTTGCCGACCAACCACATGGCACTTGGGAGTTGTGGGTCTACAAGCATAGCAATAGTTCCCGGGGAAATGTCACTCGTATCCTTACACCACTTGTGACGAGCTTGGAGTGTTGGCAAGTAGTGGTGCATAAAGCTTGACCAAAATTGATCAGTTAGCACCTGGCTTTGCCTCCATCTCCGCCGCCCCATGAGCTCTGTAGCTGGATATATGACAGGTGGTAATGAACTATCAGGCCGCCCCATGAGTAGGTAATTGGGCGTAACTGGGTCAGAAGTCAGCTACATTGGAATATGTGTACCCAAGAGGTTTACTGTTCAGAATTCCTTCCACTTCAATAAGCACTGTCATGAGCACTTCCTCAGATACTGTCTGTGAGCCGAATGGTGATACGAAGGGCATTCTTAACAGAGCGGATCTCTCGTTCCCAGGCACCCCCAAAGTGTGGAGCACCTGGTGGGTTGAAATTAAAAGCTATTTTCTGCTTGGCCAGATGCTGTTGCAGTTGATGGCTGAGAGCTGCGAAGGCCTCTCGAAGTTCTCTTTCTCCACCATGGAAGTTTGTGCCATGGTCTGAGAATAATTCACATGGTTTGCCTCGACAGGCAACAAACCTCCTCAGGGCCATTAAGAAGGAATCAGTATCTATAGAGGTAAGCAAGTCGAGGTGAACACATCTTGTGGTAAGGCACTTAAAGATTATCCCCACCTCTTCTCACTGCGTCTGCCAATTTTGATTTGGAATGGTCCAAAACAGTCCATGCCTGTACTAAAGAAAGGTGGTTTCTGGAGTCTCAGTCTGGCTGGTGGCAGATCTGCCATCTTTGGAATGACTGGTTTGCCTTTCCACTTGCAACATTCTCTGCATAGATGTTGCTGCCTACGGATGGCTTCACGCCCTCTCAGCACCCAAAAGTTTCGCCGTATTTCCGCAAATACCCTCTCTGAGTCCGGGTGGCAGAGCTTGTTATCATATCTCTCTTATTAGTAGTTTGGTGACTATGTGAGAAGGATCTAGCACTATAGGGTGGATCACTGATGGCTCCATTCCTTCTGCACGACAAAGACGACCACCAACTCGGATTACATGGTAAGACTCATCATATTCTGGGGCTAAGGTTAACAGCCGGCTGTTAGTGGGGATTGATCTTTCGCTTCGAGCAGTCTGTATTCCTCAGGGAAACTATCAATTTGTGATTTCTGAAGAGGAGTATTTCTGCAGCTTGGTAGTCTGATGCAGAAGGGGTTTCATTGGGTTTATGAATTTGAACTGATGCTTCAACGAGGTCACTCCAAGAAGTATAGTTGGCCGGGTCAGGAATGTTAGGGGCAGTAGTTTCTGTTATTACTCCACAGAAAATACCCTTTCGCTGTTTGTCTTTATCCATGGGATCTTGTATGGCGGAGTAACAGGCCATTCTGGTTCGAGGTTCGGAGCAAGTATGACGGACCTTGGCTCCACCTGTTGGGCACCGACAACTCTGCAAGGCGTTCTACCTGGGGTAAGGTCATCAGCTGGAGTTACTGTGCGAGTCTACGTACCTCCAGGTACATCCAGTAGTCAGTTCCTGGATCTCAGCAATCCTCGATCCCCAACGAATACTTTAAATCTGCAGGATTCAGACGTTATACCATGCAAGGACAGTTGTGGAGTCTGCCCACATGACCACTTTACTGATTTCTGAAGTGAGCTTTGCTTCAAGGAGTTTGGCCAGTTGAGCACCATTCGATGCCCCACATAATTCCAATTGGAGAATGGTTTGTTGACGCTTAGGAGCAACTTTAGATTTCGCCATGATGAAGGCTAGCTGAACTTGGCCTTGTGGGTCTTCTGACCGCAGATAGCAACGGACCCATATGCCTTCTTGAAAGCGTCAGCAGAATATGTGAATCTGTCTGGTAACCATAGACTGGTCTGTATTTGGTGTCACAAGACAACGAGGCAGTGTAATGGTAGCCAGGGTAGGAGTTCCTTTCCCAGTTATTCCAGCACTCTAGGAGATCCAGGAGCACTCCACCTCTCTGCTTATCCCACAGTCTCTGAACCAACAATTTAGCCCGTGTGAGTGAAATGGAAGGATAAATCCAAGGGATCATACTGAGATGCTAATACTCTATGAATGTGACGCAGAGTACATTTTCCTGGTTTTACATGGCGGGGCTTGTAACCGAATGTGTCAGATTGGCAGTGCCATTTCAATCCTAAAGTGGATTCCTGGGAGTCATTCCGGTCTCTAGGATAACCACAGCTCAGTGTTGTCAGATCGTGCTTCGGTTGGCAAATGCTCAGATCACGCTCGGCACATTACTTGCCCACTGACGGAGTTGGAAACCTCCAGTAGCTCAGGAGTCCACCAGTCTGTCCACTAATTGTTTGGCCTCTGAAGAGATGGAACACTCCGCAGACAATTATCTACATAGAAATTCCTCTCAACTGTGGATCTGACCTCATCACCCAGGGTCACTGTGGTCATTGACATGCCGCTGCAAAGCATAAATGGCACAACCCCGGGCTGCAAGTTGTACCAAATGAGTAGTCCCTGCCACTCAATATGTCCGGAGGCCTGTTTCTGTCCAAGTCACGCCACAGAAAGCGAAGGAGATGTTTATCCTTTAGGTGAAGGCGAGACCTGGTGAAACATTCCCTTGATGTCACCACTCACAGCCACAGTATGCTCACGGAAGCGGAGAAGGACGCCTAGCAAGGATGGACCTAGAGCTGGACCAGGCAACAGGTAGTCATTCAAAACTTGGCCTTGATACTGAAAGGAGCAGTTGAAAACTACACGGTTCTTGCCATTATGCTGGACTAGATGGTGAGGTAGGAACCATGTCTCGCCCTCTTTGCTGGTTTCATGGGGGAAAGTTTTACAGCATAGCCAGCGACTTCCAGCTTCTTTATTTCTTCCTTATATGCAGCCGCTTTGACTGGATCTCTCTCAAGGCACCTTTCAGTGTTCCTTAAATTAGGCAGCACTGCTTCCATTGAGGCCTGAAGGAGTGGCATGTCCTTCTTGCGCAGTAAGGGGTGGCATATCGATACACTCCATCAACTGATACTCTTTCGAGTCTGAGTTTGTAGAAGGTCTATAGCTTCTCGAGTCTTGCTTTGATCGTGTGACTGACTTTTCTGATTTGATTGGAATGACATCAGCCTGCCAAAGCCTTTCCACATTTTGAAGCAACTCTGCCTGTGAAGGGATAAAAGTGGCATGTAAACACTGCTGAGTGTTAAGAGTTACCTCCAGTACACGAGCCGGACCTTGCAGAGCCCATCCCAGTCGTGTCTTAACAGCTGCGGGACCCCCTGGTGGTCCAAGGCGAACTGGCTCAATTGTGGTAATGAGATGAGGATGGTCAGCTCCGATCAACAACAATGGACGAGCCTTATGAATGGGCTGGAGTGGGAGGCCTTCAGATGGCTGTATTTCTGCTGTAAGGTTGCCACAGGATACGAGTACTCCGCCAGGCTCAAGGGTTCAGCTGTAAAGGCATTACAGATTTCATAACTCTTGTGTGGTTGAGTGGGTGTTGAAATTGTGAAAGACACTGCTGAACCTTTGAGTGTAGTAAGATCTTGCCTGATGGTTCTCAAGGTTAAGTCCTCAGTCTTTTCCTTTGAGTCCTGGCATTTGGGCTGCTGATGACAGGAGGATGGTGCGCTCAGATCCATCATCTAGTACTGCATAGGTATCCAACTTCTGCCCGTTATGCTCCAGGACAACTCTAACCACCTTCAAAAGGACTCGTTTAGAACTTGAAGGTCTGTCCAGGTACAGTGGTTTTGTGGTAGAGCTCACCAGACAAGTACCCTCATTTGCCATCCTGGCAATTTGACGTCATGTAGAATCTGTAAGTGTTTGCCATTACACTTGTGGCAGGGCTTCTTTAAAGTACATTGCGCAGATCGATGTGAGCGTGCACACTTCCAGCATCTGTTGTTCCTTTTTATCCAGTCTGTGATTTGGTCTTTAGTGAGTGCTTGGAATATGGTGCACTGGCTCAGATGATGTTCTCTGTTATCACAGTATGGACAGAATGCATTGCTCTTCTCAAATTTACTTAATGGTTGTCGTACTATTTCAGCTGAAGTTGTCTGATCTGCACCATGAAGGATTGTGGCTGGTCTGGACTTGATATCTAGGTTCTCTGTTTAAGTCCACTTTGTGTCTGACTCTGTCTCTTCTGCTCTGTTTCCCAAAGACTATCATGGTCCTGACACCATGACTCAAACTACAGCCACTTTGCCAGATCATTGAGCGTGTACACGGTACCAGGTTCATTACTGATGCTCCTTCTAAAGGCTGCACGTAGCTCTGTAGGTAATTTAGTGGAAGTCGCGCTACATGGGAACCACAGCGTCAGTTCAACCTCTCCCTCTGACCCCAATGTCCTGAGGAGGCCTACTAGTGCTTGGACTTGGAGAGCAAAAGCGTTCAAAGCTAAGCCGTGCTCACCAGGTTGGATATCTGCAGAATCCATAACAGCTGCTATCTTGTTTAGAGCCAGTTGATGAGGACGGCCATATCTCTCAGTTAACGCCTCCATGGTGTCTGTATGTATGGTGTACAGCGAGTTGAGAGCGAGTCCGCTATCATGCGTGCCTCCATTAATTTCAAGTGGTCAATGAGCACCTGGTATTTGAACAGTTCATTTGCATCCTCTGGTAACAAGTTACCCAAAGCTAACTTCAGCCTGGTAAATTCACCTGGAGTCACGATGGATGAAGTCGGGTATGGTTGGCTGTGGACCCCTATAAGTTGTCTCCTGTCTGGTTGAACTGGAATGCCACGCCACTGGGTTTGCTGGTGGTCTATAAGGTAGAGAATAGGAAGGAACAGATGGCATTAGAGGAGTAGAAGATGCCAGTTTTGTTTTCACCTGCCGTGAGTCCTGTTGGTTACTGAAGGGGTTAAGCATGTTTGAAGGAACATGAGTCAATCCATCAGTAGTAGAGGTGTCCGGGTAATGACTCCAGGCTGGCGGTGGAACGAGATGGGCCTCAATATTTGTTGCATCTAGATGTGGAGTCGGAAGTCTGCGTGGGGCTGGTACTGGCTGGACTGCGAGGGCTGGTTTAGGAACAGGTTGCTCAATATTTCTGTTGACAGTTCTAGGTGAAGGTAATGGAGGTGTTGGAGCTAAGGGCTGTGGAAGTGAAAAAGCTAAACTTGTTTGGTTTCTCATTAGCATTTCTTTGCATACCTTTCTGAATCTCACAACAGTTGTCCGATTTCCTCTTCCATTGTTTGCTGTGCTTGAACGAAGCTGTCTATTCTCTCTTTCAAGGTCATACAATCTTTCCCTGGATTCCCTAGGTATCGAATAGCTCTCCATCTGTAGAGTAATCATCTCTCTCTCTCCACTGATCTTTGAGATACCAGGGCTTTCTTCGTGGGTCTCCTGCATCTCAACGAATCAGGTGTTCGAATGCCAGGCTCCTCGTCTGAACTTTGATGACTGATATCGTGCCCTTGTGCCATCCTTCTTCCACTGTGCTGATAATTTTATAAAGTAACAGTTTTAATTAGGTCCAGCATGAATATTTAGCACAATGAACGGCACAGTCAGATCACAAGGCATTGGATGGCACTATCCTATTAGAACATGGTATCTGAAGTTAGTATGTTGTGTGGTCTGAAACAGTGAATAATAAACAATTAGATAATATCAAACATTTCCATTATCATTAATAACAGCTGGCCTTTATCCCAATATCGATTCTGTTATGAACATAACATTATAAACTGTAATAGCGACTTTTACCACTAGATGGCAGCATGGCGCTCATAAACAGGAATTATCTGAAATGTCTTTGCTTAGCCATTACACAATAAACTAACAAGTCTATATAATCACAAAACGGATCTATACATTATTTGAACATACATTATACACAGTAAAGCATTAATCAGTGATTGTTACTGAACTCAATTTGGATTATATACATGTTAAATGAACATCTTAGGCTAAAGTCTAAGATCGTCATCACCTCAGCAACAAACTCACAATGGTTAATGATATTATAGTATGTGACATCCAATAGAAGACACTCAGTAAATTACGTATATGGTATCATTGACGCACAAATTAAACATCCACTTTGACCATGAAAGTAAAGTTAAATGTACATCCTGGAGAAACCCAAGTGGTCCATACCATGGCAGGCTCATCAGGAATCGAAAGTTAACTGACAGCAATGGAGCAACAACTAATCTGATTGGTTGTTCTTCCCAACAAAAAACTGCCCTCCAAATTGCAAAGGCCATGATTGGTAAGCACCCAGCTGATTCCCAGAGTTACACATAAATAAATACAAATTTAACATTAAGGGCCCTATTTTAATGATCTAAGCTTATGGTCTGAAATGCACGACACAAGTGCACTTAGGGCATGTGCGAATCCACTTTGCTGGTTTAACAACGGAGAAAAATGGTCGACACAGAGATGAGTACTGGGTGGGGTCTTCTGCTGTTGTAGCCCATCCTCCTCAAGGTTGTGGTGTTGTGGCTTCACAAATGCTTTGCTGCATACCTCGGTTGTAACGAGTGGTTATTTCAGTCAAAGTTGCTCTTCTATAAGCTTGAATCAGTTCGCCCATTCTCCTCTGACCTCGACGGAATGTTTTTCCGTTTTCACACCATTCTTTGTAAACCCTAGAAATGGTTGCATGTGAAAATCCCAGTAACTGAGTAGATTGTGAACTGGAAAATTGAACTGAAAAAAGTGAGTTAATACAATGAAGGAGATTAATTTAATCATTAGAAACTCAAAATAATAAGTTATATCAACTAAGTAAATTATTATAAAGTTGATTTGACAAAGAAAATATGTTGTGATAACAAATCTTGAAAATATTTTTTACAGTGATGGGAACTATGTAGATTTTACAATGATAAAAAGGTTATTTTATAAGAGAAGGAAATGTACAGCAAAGGTATGACTCATTTGCAGCATTACCACAGTATTTAATAACAATATTGGGTGATATTGTATATTGTCTAAACTAAAGAAATCAAAAAATACAGATGTTTTCTTTCTTTGGCTTTCAAGTTTTACCAGTTATGATAAGATTTGAATTATAATGACTGTCTATTATAACTGCATGTATGAATATGACACAGTATTATGTATTTTAATAAATTAAGAGAAAATGAATAATTTAATTATAAATATTGGTATTGTATGTTGTTTAATTAAAATAAAACATGGTGTTCCAGGTTAATCTTGCGCTTTAATGATATATGACTTCTATGTGCCTAATGACGATGATGTAACACTTTTAATGAATGACGGTAAAAAAAATAAACATAATTTTAATTAATTACATTTTTTGTGTAATCTTAAATGTATTTTATTAACCATGCTGATATTTTATTTGTGGTTTAGAATTATTTTGTATTCATCAAGTATTTGTATTTATAATTGATATAAGATAAATTATAAAGTTTTTTTCACATATTATTATTTATTTACAATTTCTTTGACTGTTACTGTTGTAACAAGTGGTCTTGTTATAGGTTTCAGAAACAAATAAAGACATAAATAAATGATAAAGTAGGAGAGTAGGAAGTTTTTTTTTTTAAATATAAAACCAAATCTTCCCAATAAGGAGTAGGCCTACTGCTTTGAGGCTTTTCATCCCTCTCAGTGTTTCCAAATATACTCAAAATTCAAATTGAAAAATGTACATTTGTGCATGTAAAATTTCAACAAAAGCAACACATTATTTATTTCATAAGATGCCTTTTTATCCCTACTTAACACTCCAAACTTAACAATTTCCCACAACAGTATTAGCCTTGCAGGTATTCTTTGTTGCAACCAGCTGAACGCATCATTCCAGAATGTGTTTACCAAAGTGTACTGAAAAACACAATTATCATTGAGCAGCTACCAGACGCTCCATCAGGACCAGGGGGGTGGGGCAGGAGGGACCGACCAGGGCGGACGGGAGGGACAGACCAGGGCAGGACACGAGGGACAGACCGGGCCGGGACACAGAGGGACAGACCAGGGCGGGGTGGGAGGGACAGACCAGGGCGGGGCGGGAGGGACAAAACGTTTAGATCTGGGAGACACGGGCGAAACACAAAGTCCATCGGTCAGCCAGGAAGAAACACAAAGTCCATAAGGTGCCCAGGACGGTGCAGGACCCATCGGGCAGCCAGGGCGGAGCAGACCTTCGGGTGGCCAGGGCGGTGCAGACCCTCGGGTGGCCAGGGCGGAGCAGACCTTTCTGGTGGCCAGGGCGGTGCAGAGCCCCTCGGGCAGCCAGGGCGGAACAGAGCCCTCGGGCGAGCCAGGGCAGTGAAGACCCTTCGGGTGGCCAGGGCGGTGAAGACCCCTCGGTCGGCCAAACGGAGATGCTCTCTCAGGAGCGGACATCGTCTCGGAAACAGGCACCGAGCTCGGGACCAGGCACCAGCTCGGGGAACAGACACCGGCTCAGGAACAGACAGTAGAACAGAAACAGTCACAAGGACAGACACAAACACTGAGTCCAGAACCGACATGAGCTCCAGCTCTGGAACAGGCACTGGCTCTGCCTCCGGCTCAGGAACAGGCACTGGCTCTGCCTCTGGAACAGGCATTGGCTCTGCCTCTAGAACAGGCATTGGCTCTGCCTCAGGTACTGGAACAGCAGAGACTGGCATCTCCAAGATCCGAGCCAGACGCTCCAGATAGTCCGTCACAACCTGGCGGCCACGCCAAAGGGGATCTCTGGCTCTGTACCTCGGGCAGCCAGGGGGGGACCGACCCCTCAGGCGGCCAGGGCAGTGAAGACCCTTCGGGTGGCTCAGGAACAGCCACTGGCTCTGCCTCCGGCTCAGGGACAGGCACTGGCTCTGCCTCCGGCTCAGGGACAGGCACTGGCTCTGCCTCCGGCTCAGGGACAGGCACTGGCTCTGCCTCCGGCTCAGGGACAGGCACTGGCTCTGCCTCCGGCTCAGGGACAGGCACTGGCTCTGCCTCCGGTTTAGGGACAGGCACTGGCTCTGCCTCCGGCTCAGGGACAGGCACTGGCTCTGCCTCCGGCTCAGGGACAGGCACTGGCTCTGCTTCCGGCTCAGGGACAGGCACTGGCTCTGCCTCTGGCACAGGGACAGGCTCTGCCTCTGGCACAGGAACTGGCTCTGCCTCCAGCTCAGGAACAGGCACTGGCTCTGCCTCCAGCTCTGGAACAGGCATTGGCTCAGGAACAGACACCGGCTCAGGAACAGACACTAGAACAGAAACAGTCACAAACACAGACACAAACACAGACACAAACACTGGGTCCGGAACTGACATGAGCACCGGCTCAGGAACAGGCACTGGCTCTGCCTCCGAGCTCAGGAATAGGCACTGGCTCTGACTTCGAATCAGGAACAGGCACTGGCTCTGCCTCCGGCTCAGGGACAGGCACTGGCTCTGCCTCCGGCTCAGGGACAGGCACTGGCTCTGCCTCCGGCTCAGGAAGGAACTGGCTCTGCCTCCGGCTCAGGAACAGGCACTGGCTCTGCCTCCGGCTCAGGAACAGGCTCTGCCTCCGGCTCAGGAACAGGCACTGGCTCTGGCTATTAATAATAAATAATACAGGCGAACATCCACAACCTAGCCTGATGCCTCTTCTAACCTTCGAATCTTGGACATGTACCTTGTCCATGGGTAAGAGCTACAGAACTGTTTATGTCTTTATAAAGCATTTCAACAATACTAATATATTTAGGACCAAAACCAAAGTGTTTATAAGTTTGAAAAATAAAAGAATGCTCCACCATGTCAAAGGCCTTATAGAAATCCAAAATTAAAATGAAACCATCTTTTTCAATTTTTACTTTTTCCCTTTTAGGGTTTTTCTCAGTGTGGGTGGATTAGAATCAGCTCCTCTGTTCCTTTTGCTCGAACCTACAGCTATTTCCATTTCATAACAGGGGTCTTCCATATTGATATCTATACCACAACTTGAGGTATGTATATTAGCAGGTGGGGGTGGAATAAAACTTGTCAAATTAAACCAGTGTTTCTCAACTCCAGTCCTCGGGACCCACTGCTCTGCACATTTTATATGTCTCTCTTATCTGACACACCCAGTTCAGTTCATAGAGTCTATTCTAACAAGCTGAGGATCTGAATCAGGTGTGTTAAATAAGGGAGACATACACAATATGCAGAGCAGTGGGTCCCGAGGACTGGAGTTGAGAACCACTGAATTAAACAAACTTAGATGATCCTCACTGCAGAACACAAAATCCCTAACTCCTCCCACCTTATATATACTTAAACCTACCCATCTCCACCCCCTGATCCCTAACCCCATCCCTACCGTCTGATCCTTAACCCCATCCCTAATCCTACCCATCTCCACCTCTTAGATCTGGATCCAACTCCGCCCCCTGGATCTCGTTTACTGCAGCGATGTGCTACTGGAATTATGCAAGAGCGTAACAACTTGACTACTCAGTCCACCATCTTGCCGGAACCTCAGTTGAAGAGGAATTTCTAACTTCTATTTTAATTTATTTTGATGTATGACTTTGAAAAATGTTCTTTGATTGACAGGGTGATTTTATTTAGTAATTAGATTTTTATTTAGATTTAGTAGGGTGACTGATATCTAAAGAACATTCATATGCCTGTATGCAGGGGCGTCACTAGGCCCTTTTTAGGGGGGCTTCAGCCCCCCTAAATTTGTGCCTAGCCCCCCTAAAAAATTTTATTAATATGCTCCACAAATTCGTGTTTGCTTCAGTCTTGTTTTAATCAGATTCAGCCCGTTCTTCATCTTAAATGTGCAGTGGCGCCGAGCAGAGAGAGCGTCAAAAAGAGAGGAAATTATATGTGTGTGTGTTCATCTGAGCCCATTGGTCTGTCACTGCTCGTCAATGTCAGAATATTTGAGATGACCAATCAAATCAAAGTAGGCGGGCTTTACATTCACAGACGCTGAGCGCGAATTTTAGCAGCACTATACCAGTAATAACAATATTAATTTAGCTCATAGTTAACGGTTCCTGAACGCTGTAACTAAAAGCTGTCAGGATCTGTCTACGTGAATCAGCCATCAACACAGCCGCGTGTGATTTGTTTACGAGCTGCGGTAGGTCTATCTGTTGAGTACATACTATATTATAGCCTATACTATATATACTCACTGTTGGTTCGCCTCTGCCTTTTAGGCTACTTATACTGTTATCAGGGCTCTCAAGTTTTGAAGACAGGCAAGAGTGACATTCCCCGCCCCAATGGGGGGGGGGGGGTGTTGTTGGTTGTTGAGGGGGGGGGGTCGTTGGAATGTGGGTGTTTCATTAATAATATTAATATTAGTGTTTTTGTGTTGTTATTAATTGCTGAGACTTGCAGAAAATGTATGACACATGGCACCGTCTCCTCCTCTAATGGGCCTACCCTTTTGGCCACCTTCTCTGGGCCAGCATCCTCTAACCTAGCCTTTTTAGGGGGCTTTCCTCTCAGGGCGAATGAGGAGGATGCTCGTTTGCTTTTTACCTGACATCTTTGAAAGACATATATGCAATGATTAATGCATCCATGGCCAGGATAATTATAAAATATGATTCTCTAACAGTGGTCAAGTTGTGTTTGTTTGTGTCAAACAATTTGTAAATTTGTTGTAACATTAAAACAGGAGATCTCATGACTTACTCTGCTCAGTGATATTCGGAGCTCCAGTCATTTCCTCTGCGGGTGAATGAAACTTTTGGAAGAGATGTTGTTGCAGAATCACGTGAACAATTCCTTGAAATGCTTTTTTATTGGTTGTTGCGTTAAATCTTACCCAGATACAGTAGTGCTATTTTCTGATTGGCTAAAATTGTGTAGCCCTTTCCTTTTTTTTGATTGGCTGATAAAGCGACAGGCTGCGAGAGCAGGGGAGACGCGCGCGCTTGCGTTCCACTATGAGAGTGAAGCGGCTAGAGACAATTTGGGCGCTGCGGCATATTAAATATATGATAAATAGTTTTTCTGCGTGAGAAATACAATGTGTGGCGGGAGTGCGTGACAAAAGACCGAAATGAGTGACTGTCACGCTCAATGCGTGACGCTTGAGAGCCCTGTGTTATAATGTCTCAGTCTTACTGATCAATAAAACTGAAAAATAGACAGGGTTGCAGTGTTGCCAGATCTCGCGAGACAAATAAGCAACCAACCCGGTGAAAACAAGCCCAAAACAAGCGACTTTTTCTCATAGACAGCAAAAGCATTTTTTTTCTACGGAGCCCCCTAGGTTTCGGGACGAGAAAAACTACAATCTCTGGGGACGGATTGGATAGTTTTAAACTGTGAATGTCAATTTACATCCACGTGGACAGTTTTGTAAAACTGTGCACACGGTACAGTTTATTTTTCTTCTGTAATAAAGCTTGGCTGCCCATCTAGTGTTGGTACTGTGCCCAAATAAAATCTGACTGAGAGCTAATTTTGAGATGTCAACCTAAAATGTAGAACTTCTTCAGATTTTTGGCTTACATTTTCTTGCAATTTTAGAGTAAAATAGAAATTTTTACTAATAAAAGTTTTAATAAAATATATTTTATATGAAATAGAAATAATTATATTTTTACATTGTTCATTTTCGTTAAACTCAAAGTTATAAGTTTTTTCTGTTTCACTTTCATAATTTCATAATACTGCACTTCAAAAATAATTTGGCAAATGTCTTCTTTAAAACAAAACATTCTTGAATTAAAACCATTTGAATAGTGATTTTCATGGAAAAAAGGGGGAGTGACAGTTAAAGGCTTAACAGTTAAACAATATTAAATTAATATCTATATCTAAAATATCTAACATATAATTAATATATATATATAAAACTCTCCTACAGTCTCAGTAGTCAGTATCAGTCGCGAATGGTCCAGACTCGCAAGTATTTTCATTTTAACATCACTCGCTGACGTTTAACTAACCAGAAAAAAGAAGAAAAAAAAAACAACGATTGCCCTGCTCTGCCTCTGATTGGCTAGTACTCGTTGCCATCTGGGTCAGAGCCAATTAGAAGCAGGATGTGGGTGGGAAAAAACTCTATTGCTGCGTCCCAATTCGCATACTATCCGTCCTAAATAGTATTCGAAAATAGAATTAGTACGTCCCAAACCGTAGTATGTTGAAATGAGTGTTTCAAAGATACCCGGATGGTCTACTATTTCCGGTCAGAATCCGAAGTGTAGATCGGTGCACACTCTAACAGCTGATATTGCCCACAAATCATTGCGCGGTGGACGAGGATTCGGTTAGAACTACAAACACGAGTAAAAAGTGTTAAAAAACTACAGACACGGAGGGCGCGCGAGTCCCGCGCTGGTCCCGCGGCTGTGTGAGAGGTTTAGATAAAGAGGTTTGAGTGATTAATTATCACTATCTAACCGGACGAAAATGAATTTATTCAATGTTGTCCACATTATATTGCATATGCAGCAGCATTGTGAACTTTTGTAAAGACACGTTTAGCCATTACTTTTAAATGCATCATTATATTCAAATTGCAAACACGAGGAGAGTATCTGCATGAAAGACCCACGACTGGCAGATGAACGTGCTCTGAAACGGTAGGAAATCAAATGAGATAGAATGGAGGATTTTAACTGTGACAAGATGATTGACAGGGCAGTTTACGGTGACAGGATGCACGCAGCACGCGACAGAGCCGTCCGTTAAAGATGACGTGATAGTACGTCCCAAAGCTTGCCTACTCTTTTTGCTGCACACTCAAAAGTATATACTTTTCTTCACAAAAAGAGTACATACTTTTAGGCGTAGTATAAGTAGGCGAATTGGGACGCAGCATATGAATGGGGAAAGGGAGAGAGGGAACAGGCAAGACAAACTCCTACGTTTAAATAACATAGAAAATATCTGCTTTGCAACGAGCTGGGAGCAAGCCCAAATAAGCAACTACACTTTAGAAACAAGCCCAAAAAAAACGCGACCCGCGACTCCCATTATTTGCAAGCGACTTTACAGAAAAACAAGCCCAAAGTCGCTTAGAATAAGCGAACTTGGCAACACTGCAGGGTTGTGTCATTTATTTTATATAGCTTATATTTTATACAGCCTTTTCATTACTATTTAATTTGCTGTGCTGTTATTTTATTTTATTGACTACTACTATTACTTCTCACTTTGTTTTTATTATTTGCATTGCACTGTAGTTCGTGTTACCACAGATAATGGATCCATCAGTTAGTTTTCTCTAACATCATTGACAGTAAATGCCGCGAATGCCATCAAGCGGTGTCTCTGGTCGTAATCAGTCCTTCACTGACCAATCAGTGTCCATTAGCAGAATGCTAGCGTGTTATGGGCAACAACAACTCAACCTGTTAGAAATCAAAATGACAGAAGTACTCGTTCATTCAACTTTCGACCTATAACCCATGTTGGACTTGCAAAACCTACATTCAAATCTGAGATTTCTCAATGACAATCGGGTGAAAGAGACAAATTTAGCCATTTAGCCCCATACTAGACTCCCATTCATTTTGCACTCCGGCTATTGCCCCCAGTGGAACTTTGGTGGAACTACAACCAAAAATTCGTTACAATAGGACTTAAAGGAGTAGTTCACTTTTTTAAAAAAAAAACTTTTGCTGATAATTTGCAAAATTTGCACCCCATGTCATCCAAAATATCCATGTCATTCTTTCTTCAGTCGAAAATAAATTAAGGTTTTTGATTAAAACATTCCAGGATTTTTCTCCATATAATGGACTTCAATGGGAACCAAAAGGTTCAAGGTCCAAAAGACAGTTTCAATGCAAACTGCAAACTGTTCAAAGGGCTTTAAATGATTTCAGACGATGAATAAGGGTCTTATCAAGCGAAACGATCACTCATTTAAAAAAAAAGAAAACACAAAAATAAATAAAGTGTAAGTTTTATAAGCTCAAATATGCTCAAATGGTCGCCTTGCTCTGTTAGGGTGTGATGTGCATTCGTGACTCTCCTATTCGAACTCGTTCATCAAAAATTAACAAATCTTTTCAAAGTCAACTCGTTCATTCCGTTCGTTGAATGAACCAAATGACACGAAAAAGGATTAGTTCATTTTGATAAACGAGTTCGAACAGGGAGTCACGAACGCCATCACAGAACAGAGCAAGGCGACCATTTGAGCTTATAAAACTTAATCTTTTTTTTTTAATGAGTGATCGTTTCGCTTGATAAGACCCTTATTCATCATCTGAAATCATTTAAAGCCCTTTGAACAGTTTGTAGTTTGCACTGAAAGTGTCTTTTGGACATTGAAACATTTGGTTCCCATTAAAGTCTATATATGGAGAAAATCCTGAAATGTTTTCATCAAAAACTTTAATTTGTTTTCGACTGAAGAAAGAATGAAATGGACATCTTGGATGACATGAGGTAGAGTAAATTATCAGCAAAAGTTTTTTTAAAAGTGAACTACTCCTTTAATAGGGAGTGAACAGGCTTTCCAGTAGACCGGCTTTGGTTTAGTCTTTTTTTTTTTTTTTTCAAAAAAGGAATAAAATAGTTTATTGACCTGAATAACAAAACATTATTAATTATAGAAAGTTAGCTTCAAATTTCTAAGGCTTTTTCATTTTTGTAATCTTTCAATATGTAATCTTTCATTGATTTTACAATTAACCTCTTTTAATAAATAATAATGGCTAACAAAGCCAGGAGGATCTAGAAGCTATAGGCTATTGAAACATTAAATGTGTGTGTGAATGGGTGAATGTGAGGCAAATTGTAAAGCTCTTTGGTGGCCATTGGGTCTATGAAAGCGCTATATAAATGCAGTCCATTTACCATTTAAACATTTTAACCTGTGAATGCAAGAATTAACTTACATTGAGAAGTCTTCTCCTGAATTTTCAAATAAATTACATTTTAAAACAAAAGTAATTTAGTTGTAAAAGTGCACGTTGCGAAGACTTAGGGCATTTTCACACCTGAAAGTCTGCGCCAAGGTCTAAACCAAAGTTTGCGTTTTGATACATTTTATACTTTCAGAAAGTTTTGGTTTGGTTTTCACACTGCAATTATGCGAGCGCACTAAAGAACTTTACGTGACATACTTCCTGTCCTGAGCCTGTCGTAATCATCTATGTGGGCTGCATCTTGACAATGACATTGATTGGTTTTGTAAATGGACGTGTGTCTGACGCATAGGTCTGAATTCAGCGTGTTGTCAATTCTGCAATTCAACTTTGACAACATGAATGAACAGACGCATATCGTTGCGACTATATTGTTATTTTTATGACACTACCTGCAACACCAACTATACACAATGCTAGTTCAAATTCGCCAAATGAATGTCCTCATCTTGCAAACATTTATCATCTCGCGGCAGGAAAGGAGGAGAAGACTGCAAGTTGACTTCTTATTATGTCATCAGACCATACTTCAATTAAAAACCTCATCTCCTCCTCTCCCCAAGTCTTTTTTCCCGCTATGCTGGAACCACCAGAACGTCCTGTAAAAGGTCTGAAAGTCTGAACCATACAGAAATGCTTTCACACTAGAAACAAACCAAACCTTGTTCAGTCTGTTCAGTTTGATTGCGACCGAGACTACATCTTTTTCGTTCGAACCAAATTTCATATGTTTATTTCGGACTGTGGTCCGGGGAGGTTTCACACCTGTAATTTTGATTCGGACCAAACTAAAAAGAACGTACCAAACAAGTGTGAAAGGGCCCTAAATTAAGGCCAGAGATTCCACACCAAATGTTTAGAGGGAATTGCTGGATAAAGGATGTCATACAGGCAGGGGCGATTTTAGGATTTTCCTTTCAGGGGGCTAAGCCCCAATAAGGGTATGATTTAAAAAAAAAAAAAAAAGGTCAAATGCTCACTGTCATGCCATTGCAGGGTTTTATAATCACTGTAGTCCTGAATTTGAGTTGTGTAAGTTAGGGGGTTCGGGGTTTCCCCGAGAACATTTTTAATTCTCTGAACTATTATGTGCATTTTAAGATGTTTTGAAGGCAAAATTTTTTGGGATAAAACCATGTCAGTGGGCAGCTGATTATTTTTCTCTCCTCATCAGCATCACACTCTTTTTCTCTTTGTTTTCCTCTTGCCCTGTCTCTTCCCCTCCTAAAGTTGAGCTTTAACTGATAATAGGCTTTTCATTTTTGTCTGTCAGTGAAGAAAGTAAACATGGGGTCCACTGGTTGATTTTGCCTATTAATCATTTTCTCAGACATGTTCATTTACTGAAAACTATTAAGGTAACTATTTATAAAATTAATTCACATTAATGGCTACACATTCATTATTGATCTTATGCCTTATCACATATGTCTATGTGCACTGGAAGCATCAGCACCAAAACAAATTCCTTGTGTGTGCAAGCACACTTGGGATAAAGCTCTTTCTGATTCTGATGCCTAATACAGGTCCTACATTTGAGGTGGAGGGGTTAAATTTTTTTAATCTCTGATATGTGCATTTCAAGACGTTTGAAGACCAAAAAAAAGGATACAAAATAGCTTTAAAACTATGTCAGTAGACTATTTGTCAATACTCTCATCATCTCCATCATCCTTCCTTTTTTTCTTTTCTTTTTTTCAGTCTCCTCATCGTGCCCTTTCTCTTCCCCTCCTAAAAGCTGAGCTTTTTTTTGAAAACGGAACGGAAAATTTTTTGAATGTTTCTTGTCCCCTCACAATGTAAACAAATTATTATATTAGGCTGACGTTACATGCCTAATTTCAGTTCAAAAGGGCGAAATTAGACAAAAAAAACTATATTAGTTTTCCTGATTATTTTTTGTCATTCGTTTAACATTAATGACCTAAAACAAATTATATTATATACGTTATAAGTTTAGCTACTTACATCTTATCTCGCACTTGCCCATGCACTGAAGCGTCGAGTACCTTGTGAAAAAGAAGTGTGCTTAATTGTATTGAAAGTGTACTTTTTGTGTGCTTAAACCTATTAAAGTATACTTTTTGAAAAGTGTACTTGCAGATAATATAATATAATTAAAATTAAATACCAATTAAGTTTAACTTAAAGTAAGTACACTTTCATCACAATATTTATAAACACACTTAAGTGCACTTTTAAAAATACACTTTGTAATAATATGTAATTAAGTTTAACTTAAAGTAAGTACACTTTCATCACAATATTTATAAACACACTTAAGTGTACTTTTTAAAAATGCACTTTGTAATAATATGTAATTAAGTTTAACTTAAAGTAAGTACACTTTCATCACAATATTTATAAACACACTTAAGTGTACTTTTTAAAAATGCTCTTTGTAATAATATGTAATTAAGTTTAACTTAAAGTAAGTACACTTTCATCACAATATTTATAAACTCACTTAAGTGCACTTTTAAAAATGCACTTTGTAATAATATGTAATTAAGTTCAACTTAAAGTAATTACACTTTCATGACAATATTTATAAACACACTTAAGTGTACTTTTTAAAAATGCACTTTGTAATAATGTCTAATTAAGTTTTACTTATAGAAAGTACACTTTCATGAACATATTTATAAACACACTTAAGTGTACTTCTTAAAAATGCACTTTGTAATAATGTCTAATTAAGTTTTACTTATGGAAAGTACACTTTCATGATCATATTTATAAACACACTTAAGTGCGCTTTTTACAAATGCACTTTGTAATAATATCTAATTAAGTTTAACTTAAAGTAAGTACACTTTCATCACAATATTTCTAAACACACCTAAGTGCATGTTTTAAAAAATCTATTTTTAATAATGTCTACTTAAGTTTTTCTTAAAGAAAGTACACTTTCATGATAATATTTCTAAACACACTCAAGTGCATGTTTTAAAAAAACTACTTAAGTTTTACATTTTAAATAATTATGATTTTATAGTGTTTAAAAGTTATTAAAGTCTATAAGTTATTAAAGGAGCATAACGCAAGTCTCAGAGTTTTTGCAGAACTACGCCCCCTCTGGCGATAAACGAAACTGCGTGCGCGCTCATGGAATACACGCATACACGCACGTTTGCACGAGCTGTTCATAACCAAAGGACTGGAGCATCAGCCGCACACTGTGCGGCACACATCTTTTGTTACAGTCATAATGAGGTAATACAGTTATAAATCTGCAAGCCATTTAAAATATATGAAAGGAAAGGCATTTGAGTAAATTACACACTTATGTAGGCCTATGTGTGTGTGAGGGGAAAACAGGGGTAACGTTAGTAGAAAACTTAGGCTTTTGTTTCCATCGATCTCCATGTTGAACTGTTTTATGTGCTTACTGTATCCACTTATGATTGTGTTATTATGGAAACACGTTCATGAACACGTTTGAGCCCTAGAGCAGACCGCCCGAGATCTCTCCGTTTGTTGAAAGCCTTCCCGATGTTGACTCTAGTCTTATTCCGACGCCTGGCACTGGACAGACAGAAGTTGTATTTTCTTTGTCTTACGTGGAGTTTGCGTTGGGGTTTGTAATGAACTACAAGCCGGTCTCTTTGGGGCTGTTTTTACACCTGGCCACAATGCGTTTTCTCAGATCCTGATTTATCAAAACGATTCCATTACACCTGGTCACATAAATGTGTTTTTGCAAAACGGATATTAATCTGATATTCAATTCCCGCTTTATATAGATTTCATGAAGTGCACGTCACCGAAAGCAACAGATGAGCTGCATTTATTGATCATCGGCTTCGGCTATTTCAAAATCAGCAAAGACAGCAATAAGAGAGAGCGGCAGAAGCTCTGGTATGAGATCATTTCATTTCTTAAGGCTACTTTTAATGAAGATAGTGGAGGTAGAAGGTAACATAGTGATAATCGTATGCGTCTTACTTTCACTTTCATTTGCGATAGATTGCAGCGCGCTGGTTTGATGAATACACTCGCCTGCTCAGGTGATGCACGTCGTCATATATGACTAAAACAACATGAAAAAGCCTGTTTTCAACAACCAGATGCATTTACACTTGTCCAGTTTCGTCTGGAATACAGCCCAGACCACATCCTCAAGTGGTTTGAGCTATCGGATTCAAATCCGTTCTGGATTCAACCTGGTCTTTTCACGATCGAATAAGTTATCCAATCACAGAAAACACATGAAGTGACCAGATGTAGGCTAAACAGCCCCTTTGAATCCATCTTCTACTCTTGGGAAAGTTGACTAAAGTTGCGTCGCTCGAGTTGTCTTCTCTGATACGGAGAATGGCGGCGAATACACTAATCTGCAAAGCATAGGCACATACTGTAGCCAGGCGAGCGTGAACGCGCATAGACGTCAGATTCGAGCCCGAATCCCTCTTATTTATTTCACTGTACAGGATTATAGAGGCGATCGCAGTGATCAGAGAAGGGCTCATTCAGCCCATCAGACGATTGTTTCAGCATGTATGGGTTAGAAAACGGCTATTTTTAACATAAAATGTTGCGCAATGCACCTTTAAATGAAATTTATTTTGATGAATTGAATAATATACTAAATACAATTTTGGTAACACTTTACAATAAGGTTCATTAGTTAACTACATTAGTTAACATTAACTAAGAATGAACAATACTTCTACAGCATTTGTTAATCTTTGTTAATGTTAATTTCAACATTTACTAATACTTTATTAAAATCTTGTTAACATTAGTTAATGCACTGTGAACTAACATGAACAAACAATGAACAGCTAGATTTGTATTAACTAACGTTAACAAAGATTAACAAAAACAGTAACAAATGTAGGCTATTGCTCATGGTTAGTTCATGTTAGTTAATACATTAACTAATGTTTAATAAATGAACCTTATTGTAAAGTGTTACCAAAATTTTTAATGGAAAACATTACATTTGTTCATTTATTTTAAATGTGTTTAATCTATAATATATACTGTGTGCATTAATGCACTTGGAATGTGTTTTTCCAATAAATTTGTGATACAGTACTATAATGGAGGACAACTTGTTAACATTTTTGTCAGTTTTCTACATAATATATGACAATAAAATGTAATTTATGAGAGGATTCTTAGCATAACAGTAATGTGTTGGACTTTACATCTGTGAGAATACTTTCAATATCATTATGTTGTTCTAAGTCAATTAAACACATTTAATTGCAATCTACACTACACTGAACAAAAATATTGACTTTTAGTAAGGTGAAAGAGTAAAGTTTTGTGAACTTACAGAGTCTAACAACACAAAGAGTTAGAACAACTTCAACTAGGGCTGGGAATCGATTCCAAAAAGAATCAATTCCTCGATTCCGAGGTTGGAATCGATTCCATTAAGGGAATCGACTCCTCCTTTAAGATTTTTTTTTATAACACAAACCGCGGCCGAAATGTAACCGATTTCATTTGTCAACACATTTCAATCACGTCACCTCAACTTAAACAGAAAAGCTGAAATAAAAATATACTATATACGAACATGGTGTTTAATGCGCATGCGCCAGAAATACTACGTCATGACGCACTACTTCACTAGAGTTTGAAAAATGCGCTGTTATGTTTCTGTAATCGCGATGCGTGAGGAAAGGAAACTAACAAGGCTTCCCAAACAAGAAGAGAACAAAAGAAACGCCACGTTTGACTGTTTGCAGATGAGGTGTTATACTGCAAATAATCAGTCAGAAGTATATCTTGATGCTTTCTTTATTGAATTTGTTTTCACCGCAGTTGATATTGCGAGTGCTGTTTAATCGCAGATAGTAACGTAAATGTAAATACATTCGGGAGGTAAATTAATCATGTTTCCAATAATTTATGATTGCATTCAAATAATGTCTTGCATCGTAATGTGCTCGCGTGTGTGGGCGTGTTTGAGGAATTTGTCTACTGAAATGTGTTTAAAAATATATTTATTTTTATTAAACCGACTTTTTAAATAATTTTAAACAAACTAAATGACTTTAAGTTAAATGTGCATGCTGAATGCTGATCCAATCCAGTAACGTTCGAAGACATTTATATATTAATCAATCTTAACTACTTAATATGTGATATATTTGACATTAATTACCATTAATGTGTATTCATTGTGCCAAAAAAATTGCATTTAATTCACACTTAAGTGTATTGTTAACTGACATTAAAGTATATTTTTGCTCCCATTAATTGCGTCATTGTATTGTATAGTGCACTTTAACTGTATTTTAAATACACTGGAAGCAATTGTGAAAGTATATATAAAGTTGTATTAAAGTACCAATTAAGTTGTTTAAAAAAATCACTCTTAATGGCAACTTATTGCATTTTATTTGAACTTAATATATGATAAATTTGAACTTAATTACACTTAATGTGCATTCAGTGAGCTGAAAACATTGCATTTAATTCACACTTAAGTGTATTGTTAAATGACATTAAAGTATATTTTTAATCACATTAATTGTGTGTCATTATATTGTGTAGTGCACTTTAACTACAATTTAAATACACTTGAAGCAATTATGAAAGTATATATAAAGTTGTATTAAAGTACCAATTAAGTTGTTCCAAAAAATCACTCTTAATTGCAACTTATTACACTTTATTTCAACTTAAAATGTGATATATTTGAAATAAATTATACTTAATGTGCATTAAGTGCCCCAAAAAAGTGTTTTTAAGTCGCACTTAAGTGTATACATTTAAAGTGTATTATTTTTGTAATAAGTACACTTTATAAAAGTACACTAAAGTGCACTTTTTTTTCACAAGGGATGGCCTCTTTATCCAAGTAATGTGCCGCCACATTTCAGCCAACGCAAAAGTCCAACGCAATACGCAGACTTCGTTGAAATGTAAAAATCCTAATGAATCACTCAATTCTCATTGACAGTGTTAGCCGCTATAGCAAAATTCACCCGCATTTGGCAGGTGGTCGGGTGTTAATTTCAGACCCTGGTTATGTAATATACCCTTGTGAAAAAGAAGTGTGCTTAATTGTATTGAAAGTGTACTTTTTGTGTGCTTAAACCCATTAAAGTATACTTTTTGAAAAGTGTACTTGCAGATAATATAATATAATTAAAATTTTATACCAATTAAGTTTAACTTAAAGTAAGTACACTTTCATCACAATATTTATAAACACACTTAAGTGCACTTTTAAAAATACACTTTGTAATTATATGTAATTAAGTTTAACTTAAAGTAAGTACACTTTCATCACAATATTTATAAACACACTTAAGTGTACTTTTTAAAAATGCACTTTGTAATAATATGTAATTAAGTTTAACTTAAAGTAAGTACACTTTCATCACAATATTTATAAACTCACTTAAGTGCACTTTTAAAAATGCACTTTGTAATAATATGTAATTAAGTTCAACTTAAAGTAATTACACTTTCATGACAATATTTATAAACACACTTAAGTGTACTTTTTAAAAATGCACTTTGTAATAATGTCTAATTAAGTTTTACTTATAGAAAGTACACTTTAATGATCATATTTATAAACACACTTAAGTGTACTTCTTAAAAATGCACTTTGTAATAATGTCTAATTAAGTTTTACTTATGGAACACTTTCATGATCATATTTATAAACACACTTAAGTGCGCTTTTTACAAATGCACTTTGTAATAATATCTAATTAAGTTTAACTTAAAGTAAGTACACTTTCATCACAATATTTCTAAACACACCTAAGTGCATGTTTTAAAAAAATCTATTTTTAATAATGTCTACTTAAGTTTTTCTTAAAGAAAGTACACTTTCATGATAATATTTCTAAACACACTCAAGTGCATGTTTTATAAAAACTACTTAAGTTTTACATTTTAAATAATTATGATTTTATAGTGTTTAAAAGTTATTAAAGTTATAAGTTATTAAATGAAATTTATTTTGATGAATTGAATAATATACTAAATACAATTTTGGTAACACTTTACAATAAGGTTCATTAGTTAACTACATTAGTTAACATTAACTAAGAATGAACAATACTTCTACAGCATTTGTTAATCTTTGTTAATGTTAATTTCAACATTTACTAATACTTTATTAAAATCTTGTTAACATTAGTTAATGCACTGTGAACTAACATGAACAAACAATGAACAGCTGGATTTGTATTAACTAACGTTAACAAAGATTAACAAAAACAGTAACAAATGTAGGCTATTGCTCATGGTTAGTTTATGTTAGTTAATACATTAACTAATGTTTAATAAATGAACCTTATTGTAAAGTGTTACCAAAATTTTAATTTTAATGGAAAACATGGAAAGTAATTCATTTTAATTTCAACTCAAGTGTGTTGTCCAAAAACAATTTGTTCATTTATTTTAAATGTGTTTAATCTATAATATATAGCCTACTGTGTGCATTAATGCACTTGGAATGTGTTTTTCCAATAAATTTGTGATACAGTACTATAATGGAGGACAACTTATTGTTGACATTTTTGTCAGTTTTCTACATAATATATGACAATAAAATGTAATTTATGAGAGGATTCTTAGCATAACAGTAATGTGTTGGACTTTACATCTGTGAGAATACTTTCAATATCATTATGTTGTTCTAAGTCAATTAAACACATTTAATTGCAATCTACACTACACTGAACAAAAATATTGACTTTTAGTAAGGTGAAAGAGTAAAGTTTTGTGAACTTACAGAGTCTAACAACACAAAGAGTTAGAACAACTTCAACTAGGGCTGGGAATCGATTCCAAAAAGAATCAATTCCTCGATTCAAAGGTTGGAATCGATTCCATTAAGGGGAATCGACTCCTCCTTTAAGATTTTTTTATAACACAAACCGCGGCCGAAATGTAACCGATTTCATTTGTCAACACATTTCAATCACGTCACCTCAACTTAAACAGAAAAGCTGAAATAAAAATATACTATATACGAACATGGTGTTTAATGCGCATGCGCCAGAAATACTACGTCATGACGCACTAGAGTTTGAAAAATGCGCTGTTATGTTTCTGTAATCGCGATGCGTGAGGAAAGGAAACCTTCCCAAACAAGAGAACAAAAGGAGCGCCACGTTTGACTGTTTGCAGATGAGGTGTTATACTGCAAATAATCAGTCAAGTAAGTATATCTTGATGCTTTCTTTATTGAATTTTTTTCACCGCAGTTGATATTGCGAGTGCTTTTTAATCGCAGATAGTAACGTTGCTATATGCAATACATTTGGGAGGTAAATTAATCATGTTTCCAATAATTTATGATTGCATTCAAATAATGTCTTGCATCGTAATGTGGTCGCGTGTGTGGGCGTGTTTGAGGAATTTGTCTACTGAAATGTGTTTAAAAAAATATTTATTTTTATTAAACCGACTTTTTAAATAATTTTAAATAAACTAAATGACTTTAAGTTAAATTTTCATGCTGAATGCTGATCCAATACTGTAACTTTCGAAGACATTTATATATTAATCAAACCACCATAATGTTTAATATACGTTATCACCCACCTCTAGAAATAATGCTTGCTTGTAATGTATTTAATTTCGTTTTGCATTTGAAGAGTGAGTTGTTCAGTTACTATTTGTTTTGGAATATGTCATATTTTTGTGCTTATCTGGATTAAACTTTCATTTTGCAGGATCAGTTCACATTTGTTATTGGAGAGACAGAGTAAGCGGTGTGGATTCACAGACCTGTATTGAGGTGATGTTACAAGATTTATGAATTTTTGCCCAGCCAGCACACCAAGCTAAAACACTGCTATCAAGTCACTAAGTATCCCTATAGCTTTTAATGCTTTGTATCTTTTCCATTTGAAAGTTATACATTCCAACCTATGCATTTACATATGCCCCTATAATCATCATATATTTTACAACAAACCAAATGAAGAAGGCTGCCACATTACTGTGTCAACCGTGGTAAATACATGAAGATACGTGCGGCAGGCTTAAAATTCAAGATTACCTTTCTCAATTTGCATGGGTCTTGGGTTTGCAAGGGTCATTAACCTATATTTGTGTAATTGATAAAGTTATGTTTAAATTCTTTGTAAAGTAGCAAAATAAATGCTATTTAATGTTTAATAATTACTCTATTTTTAAGGACTTCAAGCCCAGTGTCAGTGAAGATGGCGTGGTCAGTGCAATCCTGGTGGGAAATAGAGGAACCTGGCCCAGATTTCTACTTCGGTGTGACACTGATGAGGTAATTCATCACATCACACATTCATCAACAGTT
Source organism: Hybognathus amarus (assembly GCA_030378365.1). Lineage (NCBI taxonomy): Eukaryota > Metazoa > Chordata > Actinopteri > Cypriniformes > Leuciscidae > Hybognathus > Hybognathus amarus. Next base: position 277,029 of record JAQIUQ010000488.1, read on the forward strand.
AACAGTCTAAAGTTTACGTACACCTTGCAGAAGAAACTGCTTCATCAGGGTAGTACTAAATAAAAAGACAACATATACATTTTTGTGTTCCCCTTATTGCTAAAATTACTAACATTTTGCAGACACTGCAGGTAGGGCTGCACGATTAATCGAAAAAAAATCACGATCTCGATTCAAACACAAATGCGATCTCATTTCTCAATGATGGCGATTCACTTACGTGTATTTCCCTGCATTCAGATCATGCTGCATTCACGCGTTATATTGGTCACACTCACACAAAAACAAAACAATAATTCACAAATAAATCATGAGGACGTTTCATCAGGGAATGTCTAAATTAAAGGTGTTGCACGTGAGCAGCGCATATTTTTTGGGGCTCGCATGTATTCACCGGGAGCAGGGGCAGCGCGTGAGCAGCAGTGAAACGTGCGCTCAATTAAAGTGAAAGCACACTTTTGAGGGACAAAATAAATATGATTTCACTCAAAAAGTAGTTTCACACAAAATAAACATGTCTAGTCAGTTTTAACAAGAACTGAAGTACCTTAAAACTTATATAAAATAATAGCCGAGTCCCATAGACGCCTGTATCTTTTACACGCATACGGCTGCAGGTTTGGTAAAAGCTCGTCTCAAATAGGGCGGGTCTGTTTTTAGTTTCGGTTTGTTAATCTTCTAAAACCGTCAGATCGTCCGCTTTTTGGAGGCCGCTTAAGCGCATATTAGTCCCGCCAAAGCCTAGTTTGATCGGTGAGTGATGATGTAGAATAGAAACTTGCTGCGATTGACAGGGCAGAGAGAGAGAGAGAGAGAGAGAGAGAGAGAGAGAGAGAGAGAGGAGAGAGGGAGAGGGAGAGAGGGAGAGAGAGAGACGTCTTCAAATGTTTGGAAGACCACAGTTTAACGTAGAGCATTTTGGAAGCATTTATGAAGACTCAAAAATATATTTATAGAAGATTTAGGCTACCCTTTTTAACTTGTTTGTAATTATTCAGTTTGGGTGAAAGTGTGATGTTTGATTCTAAAAAAAGCTAAAGTAAACTATAGCCAGAAAATATTAAATATAGCCTAAACTTTATTTTAGTTAATGTAATACACGACAGCTACATAGGCTAGCTCCAAAGAACCAGCTTAAACAATTTAGATTTTTTTAATTAAAATTTTTTTTGTTACTGCACTTTATTAGACTTCTTGTGTGTGTGTGTTTGTTTTTTTTTTTTTTTTTACTTGAGTGCAATAAATTTTGGATAAAAAAAAAGAATCGTGTAAGAGAATCGTGATCTCAATTCCCATGGAGAAAAATCGTGATTCACATTTTAGCAAGAATCGTGCAGCCCTAACTGCAGGTGTAAATAAACTTTAAAGGGAAAATATCACTTTCATTCATTTGAGCCAAATATAATAATGGACTGGATCTTTTTTATAAACAAATGTTTTCACTTTTTTTCTCAAGGTATTTTTTTTCTGACTTTCCTGCCTCTTTGGAACAAATCCATTCACATTTACTTTGGAGAGCACGGGGACATTGGCATAAACAGGACTTTCCAACTACTTCTGAAACATTTGGTGACAAATGATTTTGGTTTTCTTTTTTTTTTTTTTTTTGCCTTTAGATTTCTTCAGTTTTTTTGTTTTTTGTTTTTGTTTTTTTTTAAACAAACTTATATTCACTGTAATGCTGATGTAAGCATTTTGTCCTCTTTAATGTTGGTGCTAGAAAAGGTTTAAGAGCTAAAATTAACCAGGTTCGGTAACACTTTAATTAGGTCTCATTTGTTAATATTCAGTTTATGTATTAGCAAAACATGATTTCAAAATGAGCTTTTTTACAGTATTTTTGTTCATTATTTAATTCATGGGTTGTGTGTTTGATGTACTGTGTGTTCTCTTCTAAAATGATGTTTGTACTTGGTAATCCCTAGGTTATGGGGACCAAATTACCCAAAAGTATAGTAATACCAGTAAATTACATGGAAACAATTCATACAGAACTATGTTTTCTGAAAATGTAAAAACACAAAAATGTTTTCCGTGATGATTGGTTTAGGTTTAGGTACCTTTGTATGAGGGAGAAAATTATTGTGCATATAAGCATCATTGCCCTCCAGACTCTTTCTAAATGAGAGTTAAAGGGATATTTCACTTTAAAATTAAAATTCTGTTGTCATATACTCACCCTCTACTTACACTTAAGTGATCTTATGAATCACTGACAACTCTTAAATAACTGGTTTGTAAATAATGCTATACTTTATTAAGAAATTATTAATTGATCATTAACAAAGTATGAAAATACAATTATTAAACACATATGCTTATAAATCAAGAAAAAAGCATGTATTGCTGTATTTAGAAACTTATTATTAATGTCTATTATGCTTTATAAATGATTAATTAACTGTTAACTCATGCTTAACTAATGAATAATAGTGTGCAGTTATTATAAAGTGTTACCTTTCTTTCTTCTGCTGAACACAAAGGAAGATATTTTGAGAAATGTCAGTAACCAAACAGTTAACTGGTCCCATTGACTTCAAGAGTAGGAAACAAAATACCATGGAAGACAATGGGACCAGTTAACTATTTGGTTACTGACATTTTTCAAAATATCTTCATTGTGTTTAGCAGAAGAATAATTCATACAGGTTTGAAACAACTTGAGGGTGAGTAATAAATGACAGAATTTTCATTTTAAGGTGAACTACGGTATCCCTTTAAAGTGTTGTAACTGTTTGTTTCTTGTTTTTTTTTTCTTGTGCATCAACAGAAAGGTTTTTATGTATTTATTTTAGAGATTGTTTTGTCAGTTATTATTTTTTTTAATTACAAATGTATTTAATTATATAATAGTGTACATGTATATTACATTAAAGTATATTTTAGTTGACATTAATTGCTTGTCAGTATATTTGGAAGTACACTTTTACCATATTTCAAAAATCACTCTTAATATCAACTAATAGCATTTAATTTGAGCCTAATCTGTGATACGTTTGAAATCAATTACATATAATATGCAATAAGTTTGTCGAAAACATTACACTTAATTCACATTTAAGTGTATTGTTAAGTGACATTAAAGTACATTTTAGTTTACATTAATTGCTTGTCAGTGCATTGAGCAGTGCACTTTAAATACATTTTAAATAGACAAGAAGCAATTATGAAAGTAAATATAATGTTGTATTAAAGTCCCACTTAAGTGGTACCAAAAATCACTCTTAATGGCAACTTATTGCATTTTATTTCTACTTAATATGTGATATATTTGACATTAATTACCATTAATGTGTATTCAGTGTGCCAAAAAAATTGCATTTAATTCACACTTAAGTGTATTGTTAACTGACATTAAAGTATATTTTTGCTCCCATTAATTGCGTCATTGTATTGTGTAGTGCACTTTAACTGTATTTTAAATACACTGGAAGCAATTGTGAAAGTATATATAAAGTTGTATTAAAGTACCAATTAAGTTGTTTAAAAAAATCACTCTTAATGGCAACTTATTACATTTTATTTGAACTTAATATATGATAAATTTGAACTTAATTACACTTAATGTGCATTCAGTGAGCTGAAAACATTGCATTTAATTCACACTTAAGTGTATTGTTAAATGACATTAAAGTATATTTTTAATCACATTAATTGCGTGTCATTATATTGTGTAGTGCACTTTAACTACAATTTAAATACACTTGAAGCAATTATGAAAGTATATATAAAGTTGTATTAAAGTACCAATTAAGTTGTTCCAAAAAATCACTCTTAATTGCAACTTATTACACTTTATTTCAACTTAAAATGTGATATATTTGAAATAAATTATACTTAATGTGCATTAAGTGCCCCGAAAAAAGTGTTTTTAAGTCGCACTTAAGTGTATACATTTAAAGTGTATTATTTTTGTAATAAGTACACTTTATAAAAGTACACTAAAGTGCACTTTTTTTTCACAAGGGATGTGTACGTCTATATCTGATTTATCATCATATTGGATGCACTATGTTAAAAGTTCGCGTAATATTTACAGTGTGCAGCTCAAACGGCAATGCACGACTAATAATGACTATTGGGAGTGTCATACCCTTGTGAAAAAAAGTGCACTTTAGTGTACTTTTATAAAGTGTACTTATTACAAAAATAATACACTTTAAATGTATACACTTAAGTGCGACTTAAAAACACTTTTTGGGGCACTTAATACACATTAAGTATAATTTATTTCAAATATATCACATTTTAAGTTGAAATAAAGTGTAATAAGTTGCAATTAAGAGTGATTTTTTGGAACAACTTAATTGGTACTTTAATACAACTTTATATATACTTTCATAATTGCTTCAAGTGTATTTAAATTGTAGTTAAAAGTGCACTACACAATATAATGACACGCAATTAATGTGATTAAAAATATACTTTAATGTCATTTAACAATACACTTAAGTGTGAATTAAATGCAATGTTTTCAGCTCACTGAATGCACATTAAGTGTAATTAAGTTCAAATTTATCATATATTAAGTTCAAATAAAATGTAATAAGTTGCCATTAAGAGTGATTTTTTTAAACAACTTAATTGGTACTTTAATACAACTTTATATATACTTTCACAATTGCTTCCAGTGTATTTAAAATACAGTTAAAGTGCACTACACAATACAATGACGCAATTAATGGGAGCAAAAATATACTTTAATGTCAGTTAACAATACACTTAAGTGTGAATTAAATGCAATTTTTTTGGCACAATGAATACACATTAATGGTAATTAATGTCAAATATATCACATATTAAGTAGAAATAAAATGCAATAAGTTGCCATTAGAGTGATTTTTGGTACCACTTAAGTGGGACTTTAATACAACATTATATTTACTTTCATAATTGCTTCTTGTCTATTTAAAATGTATTTAAAGTGCACTGCTCAATGCACTGACAAGCAATTAATGTAAACTAAAATGTACTTTAATGTCACTTAACAATACACTTAAATGTGAATTAAGTGTAATGTTTTCGACAAACTTATTGCATATTATATGTAATTGATTTCAAACGTATCACAGATTAGGCTCAAATTAAATGCTATTAGTTGATATTAAGAGTGATTTTTGAAATATGGTAAAAGTGTACTTCCAAATATACTGACAAGCAATTAATGTCAACTAAAATATACTTTAATGTAATATACATGTACACTATTATATAATTAAATACATTTGTAATTAAAAAAATAATAACTGACCAAACAATCTCTAAAATAAATACATAAAAACCTTTCTGTTGATGCACAAGAAAAAAACCAAGAAACAAACAGTTACAACACTTTAAAGGGATACCGTAGTTCACCTTAAAATGAAAATTCTGTCATTTATTACTCACCCTCAAGTTGTTTCAAACCTGTATGAATTATTCTTCTGCTAAACACAATGAAGATATTTTGAAAAATGTCAGTAACCAAATAGTTAACTGGTCCCATTGTCTTCCATGGTATTTTGTTTCCTACTCTTGAAGTCAATGGGACCAGTTAACTGTTTGGTTACTGACATTTCTCAAAATATCTTCCTTTGTGTTCAGCAGAAGAAAGAAAGGTAACACTTTATAATAACTGGGCAATGATGCTTATATGCACAATAATTTTCTCCCTCATACAAAGGTACCTAAACCTAAACCTATCATCACGGAAAACATTTTTGTTTTTACATTTTCAGAAAACATAATTCTGTATGATTTATAAAATTGTTTCCATGTTATTTACTGGTATTACTATACTTTTGGGGTAATTTGGTCCCCATAACCTAGGGATTACCAGTACAAACATCATTTTAGAAGAAAACACACAGTACATCAAACACACAACCCATGAATTAAATAATGAACAAAAATACTGTAAAAAAAGCTCATTTTTAGATCATGTTTTGCTAATACATAAACTAATATTAACAAATGAGACCTAATTAAAGTGTTACCGAACCTGGTTAATTTTAGCTCCTAAACCTTTCGTAGCACCAACATTAAAGAGGACAAAATGCTTACTTCAGCATTACAGTGAATATAAGTTTGTTTAAAAAAAAAAAAAAAAAAAAAACTGAAGAAATCTAAAGGAAAAAAAAAAGAAAACCAAAATCATTTGTCACCAAATGTTTCGAAGTAGTTGGAAAGTCCTGTTTATGCCAATGTCCCCGTGCTCTCCAAAGTAAATGTGAATGGATTTGTTCCAAAGAGGCAGGAAAGTCAGAAAAAAAAATACCTTGAGAAAAAAAGTGAAAACATTTGTTTATAAAAAAGATCCAGTCCATTATTATATTTGGCTCAAATGAATGAAAGTGATATTTTCCCTTTAAAGTTTATTTACACCTGCAGTGTCTGCAAAATGTTAGTAATTTTAGCAATAAGGGGAACACAAAAATGTATATGTTGTCTTTTTATTTAGTACTACCCTGATGAAGCAGTTTCTTCTGCAAGGTGTACGTAAACTTTAGACTGTTAACTGTTGATGAATGTGTGATGTGATGAATTACCTCATCAGTGTCACACCGAAGTAGAAATCTGGGCCAGGTTCCTCTATTTCCCACCAGGATTGCACTGACCATGCCATCTTCACTGACACTGGGCTTGAAGTCCTTAAAAATAGAGTAATTATTAAACATTAAATAGCATTTATTTTGCTACTTTACAAAGAATTTAAACATAACTTTATCAATTACACAAATATAGGTTAATGACCCTTGCAAACCCAAGACCCATGCAAATTGAGAAAGGTAATCTTGAATTTTAAGCCTGCCGCACGTATCTTCATGTATTTACCACGGTTGACACAGTAATGTGGCAGCCTTCTTCATTTGGTTTGTTGTAAAATATATGATGATTATAGGGGCATATGTAAATGCATAGGTTGGAATGTATAACTTTCAAATGGAAAAGATACAAAGCATTAAAAGCTATAGGGATACTTAGTGACTTGATAGCAGTGTTTTAGCTTGGTGTGCTGGCTGGGCAAAAATTCATAAATCTTGTGACATCACCTCAATACAGGTCTGTGAATCCACACCGCTTACTCTGTCTCTCCAATAACAAATGTGAACTGATCCTGCAAAATGAAAGTTTAATCCAGATAAGCACAAAAATATGACATATTCCAAAACAAATAGTAACTGAACAACTCACTCTTCAAATGCAAAACGAAATTAAATACATTACAAGCAAGCATTATTTCTAGAGGTGGGTGATAACGTATATTAAACATTATGGTGGTTTGATTAATGTATAAATGTCTTCGAAAGTTACAGTATTGGATCAGCATTCAGCATGAAAATTTAACTTAAAGTCATTTAGTTTATTTAAAATTATTTAAAAAGTCGGTTTAATAAAAATAAATATTTTTTTAAACACATTTCAGTAGACAAATTCCTCAAACACGCCCACACACGCGACCACATTACGATGCAAGACATTATTTGAATGCAATCATAAATTATTGTAAACATGATTAATTTACCTCCCGAATGTATTGCATATAGCAACGTTACTATCTGCGATTAAAAAGCACTCGCAATATCAACTGCGGTGAAAAAAATTCAATAAAGAAAGCATCAAGATATACTTACTTGACTGATTATTTGCAGTATAACACCTCATCTGCAAACAGTCAAACGTGGCGCTCCTTTTGTTTCTTCTTGTTTGGGAAGGTTTCCTTTTCCTCACGCATCGCGATTACAGAAACATAACAGCGGATTTTTCAAACTCTAGCTAGTCTAGTGCTTTCAAATCTGATGACGTAGTATTTTCTGGCGCATGCGCATTAAACACCATGTTCGTATATAGTATATTTTTATTTCAGCTTTTCTGTTTAAGTTGAGGTGACGTGATTGAAATGTGTTGACAAATGAAATATGTGTTATAAAATTATCTTAAAGGGAGGAGTCGATTCCCCTTAATGGAATCGATTCCAACCTCGGAATCGAGGAATTGATTCTTTTGGAATCGATTCCCAGCCCTGAGTTGAAGTTGTTCTAACTCTTTGTGTTGTTAGACTCTGTAAGTTCACAAAACTTTACTCTTTCACCTTACTAAAAGTCAATATTTTTGTTCAGTGTAGTGTAGATTGCAATTAAATGTGTTTAATTGACTTAGAACAACATAATGATATTGAAAGTATTCTCACAGATGTAAAGTCCAACACATTACTGTTATGCTAAGAATCCTCTCATAAATTACATTTTATTGTCATATATTATGTAGAAAACTGACAAAAATGTCAACAATAAGTTGTCCTCCATTATAGTACTGTATCACAAATTTATTGGAAAAACACATTCCAAGTGCATTAATGCACACAGTAGGCTATATATTATAGATTAAACACATTTAAAATAAATGAACAAATTGTTTTTGGACAACACACTTGAGTTGAAATTAAAATGAATTACTTTCCATGTTTTCCATTAAAATTAAAATTTTGGTAACACTTTACAATAAGGTTCATTTATTAAACATTAGTTAATGTATTAACTAACATAAACTAACCATGAGCAATAGCCTACATTTGTTACTGTTTTTGTTAATCTTTGTTAACGTTAGTTAATACAAATCCAGCTGTTCATTGTTTGTTCATGTTAGTTCACAGTGCATTAACTAATGTTAACAAGATTTTAATAAAGTATTAGTAAATGTTGAAATTAACATTAACAAAGATTAACAAATGCTGTAGAAGTATTGTTCATTCTTAGTTAATGTTAACTAATGTAGTTAACTAATGAACCTTATTGTAAAGTGTTACCAAAATTGTATTTAGTATATTATTCAATTCATCAAAATAAATTTCATTTAATAACTTATAACTTTAATAACTTTTAAACACTATAAAATCATAATTATTTAAAATGTAAAACTTAAGTAGTTTTTATAAAACATGCACTTGAGTGTGTTTAGAAATATTATCATGAAAGTGTACTTTCTTTAAGAAAAACTTAAGTAGACATTATTAAAAATAGATTTTTTTAAAACATGCACTTAGGTGTGTTTAGAAATATTGTGATGAAAGTGTACTTACTTTAAGTTAAACTTAATTAGATATTATTACAAAGTGCATTTGTAAAAAGCGCACTTAAGTGTGTTTATAAATATGATCATGAAAGTGTTCCATAAGTAAAACTTAATTAGACATTATTACAAAGTGCATTTTTAAGAAGTACACTTAAGTGTGTTTATAAATATGATCATTAAAGTGTACTTTCTATAAGTAAAACTTAATTAGACATTATTACAAAGTGCATTTTTAAAAAGTACACTTAAGTGTGTTTATAAATATTGTCATGAAAGTGTAATTACTTTAAGTTGAACTTAATTACATATTATTACAAAGTGCATTTTTAAAAGTGCACTTAAGTGAGTTTATAAATATTGTGATGAAAGTGTACTTACTTTAAGTTAAACTTAATTACATATTATTACAAAGTGCATTTTTAAAAAGTACACTTAAGTGTGTTTATAAATATTGTGATGAAAGTGTACTTACTTTAAGTTAAACTTAATTACATATAATTACAAAGTGTATTTTTAAAAGTGCACTTAAGTGTGTTTATAAATATTGTGATGAAAGTGTACTTACTTTAAGTTAAACTTAATTGGTATAAAATTTTAATTATATTATATTATCTGCAAGTACACTTTTCAAAAAGTATACTTTAATGGGTTTAAGCACACAAAAAGTACACTTTCAATACAAATTAAGCACACTTCTTTTTCACAAGGGGTAGATTGCAATTAAATGTGTTTAATTGACTTAGAACAACATAATGATATTGAAAGTATTCTCACAGATGTAAAGTCCAACACATTACTGTTATGCTAATAATCCTCTCATAAATTACATTTTATTGTCATATATTATGTAGAAAACTAAAAAAAATGTCAACAAGTTGTCCTCCATTATAGTACTGTATCACAAATTTATTGGAAAAACACATTCCAAGTGCATTAATGCACACAGTATATATTATAGATTAAACACATTTAAAATAAATGAACAAATGTAATGTTTTCCATTAAAAGTAAAATTTTGGTAACACTTTACAATAAGGTTCATTTATTAAACATTAGTTAATGTATTAACTAACATGAACTAACCATGAGCAATAGCCTACATTTGTTACTGTTTTTGTTAATCTTTGTTAACGTTAGTTAATACAAATCCAGCTGTTCATTGTTTGTTCATGTTAGTTCACAGTGCATTAACTAATGTTAACAAGATTTTAATAAAGTATTAGTAAATGTTGAAATTAACATTAACAAAGATTAACAAATGCTGTAGAAGTATTGTTCATTCTTTGTTAATGTTAACTAATGTAGTTAACTAATGAACCTTATTGTAAAGTGTTACCAAAATTGTATTTAGTATATTATTCAATTCATCAAAATAAATTTCATTTAATAACTTATAACTTTAATAACTTTTAAACACTATAAAATCATAATTATTTAAAATGTAAAACTTAAGTAGTTTTTTAAAACATGCACTTGAGTGTGTTTAGAAATATTATCATGAAAGTGTACTTTCTTTAAGAAAAACTTAAGTAGACATTATTAAAAATAGATTTTTTTAAAACATGCACTTAGGTGTGTTTAGAAATATTGTGATGAAAGTGTACTTACTTTAAGTTAAACTTAATTAGATATTATTACAAAGTGCATTTGTAAAAAGCGCACTTAAGTGTGTTTATAAATATGATCATGAAAGTGTACTTTCCATAAGTAAAACTTAATTAGACATTATTACAAAGTGCATTTTTAAGAAGTACACTTAAGTGTGTTTATAAATATGATCATGAAAGTGTACTTTCTATAAGTAAAACTTAATTAGACATTATTACAAAGTGCATTTTTAAAAAGTACACTTAAGTGTGTTTATAAATATTGTCATGAAAGTGTAATTACTTTAAGTTGAACTTAATTACATATTATTACAAAGTGCATTTTTAAAAGTGCACTTAAGTGAGTTTATAAATATTGTGATGAAAGTGTACTTACTTTAAGTTAAACTTAATTACATATTATTACAAAGTGCATTTTTAAAAAGTACACTTAAGTGTGTTTATAAATATTGTAATGAAAGTGTACTTACTTTAAGTTAAACTTAATTACATATTATTACAAAGTGCATTTTTAAAAAGTACACTTAAGTGTGTTTATAAATATTGTGATGAAAGTGTACTTACTTTAAGTTAAACTTAATTACATATTATTACAAAGTGTATTTTTAAAAGTGCACTTAAGTGTGTTTATAAATATTGTGATGAAAGTGTACTTACTTTAAGTTAAACTTAATTGGTATTTAATTTTAATTATATTATATTATCTGCAAGTACACTTTTCAAAAAGTATACTTTAATAGGTTTAAGCACACAAAAAGTACACTTTCAATACAATTAAGCACACTTCTTTTTCACAAGGGTTTGTTCTCTTCTTGTTTGGGAAGGTTTTCCTTTCCTCACGCATCGCGATTACAGAAACATAACAGCGCATTTTTCAAACTCTAGTGAAGTAGTGCGTCATGACGTAGTATTTCTGGCGCATGCGCATTAAACACCATGTTCGTATATAGTATATTTTTATTTCAGCTTTTCTGTTTAAGTTGAGGTGACGTGATTGAAATGTGTTGACAAATGAAATCGGTTACATTTCGGCCGCGGTTTGTGTTATAAAAAAAAATCTTAAAGGAGGAGTCGATTCCCCTTAATGGAATCGATTCCAACCTCGGAATCGAGGAATTGATTCTTTTTGGAATCGATTCCCAGCCCTAGTTGAAGTTGTTCTAACTCTTTGTGTTGTTAGACTCTGTAAGTTCACAAAACTTTACTCTTTCACCTTACTAAAAGTCAATATTTTTGTTCAGTGTAGTGTAGATTGCAATTAAATGTGTTTAATTGACTTAGAACAACATAATGATATTGAAAGTATTCTCACAGATGTAAAGTCCAACACATTACTGTTATGCTAATAATCCTCTCATAAATTACATTTTATTGTCATATATTATGTAGAAAACTGACAAAAATGTCAACAAGTTGTCCTCCATTATAGTACTGTATCACAAATTTATTGGAAAAACACATTCCAAGTGCATTAATGCACACAGTATATATTATAGATTAAACACATTTAAAATAAATGAACAAATGTAATGTTTTCCATTAAAAGTAAAATTTTGGTAACACTTTACAATAAGGTTCATTTATTAAACATTAGTTAATGTATTAACTAACATGAACTAACCATGAGCAATAGCCTACATTTGTTACTGTTTTTGTTAATCTTTGTTAACGTTAGTTAATACAAATCCAGCTGTTCATTGTTTGTTCATGTTAGTTCACAGTGCATTAACTAATGTTAACAAGATTTTAATAAAGTATTAGTAAATGTTGAAATTAACATTAACAAAGATTAACAAATGCTGTAGAAGTATTGTTCATTCTTTGTTAATGTTAACTAATGTAGTTAACTAATGAACCTTATTGTAAAGTGTTACCAAAATTGTATTTAGTATATTATTCAATTCATCAAAATAAATTTCATTTAATAACTTATAACTTTAATAACTTTTAAACACTATAAAATCATAATTATTTAAAATGTAAAACTTAAGTAGTTTTTTTAAAACATGCACTTGAGTGTGTTTAGAAATATTATCATGAAAGTGTACTTTCTTTAAGAAAAACTTAAGTAGACATTATTAAAAATAGATTTTTTTAAAACATGCACTTAGGTGTGTTTAGAAATATTGTGATGAAAGTGTACTTACTTTAAGAAAAACTTAATTAGATATTATTACAAAGTGCATTTGTAAAAAGCGCACTTAAGTGTGTTTATAAATATGATCATGAAAGTGTACTTTCCATAAGTAAAACTTAATTAGACATTATTACAAAGTGCATTTTTAAGAAGTACACTTAAGTGTGTTTATAAATATGATCATGAAAGTGTACTTTCTATAAGTAAAACTTAATTAGACATTATTACAAAGTGCATTTTTAAAAAGTGCAGTTAAGTGAGTTTATAAATATTGTGATGAAAGTGTACTTACTTTAAGTTAAACTTAATTACATATTATTACAAAGTGCATTTTTAAAAAGTACACTTAAGTGTGTTTATAAATATTGTAATGAAAGTGTACTTACTTTAAGTTAAACTTAATTACATATTATTACAAAGTGCATTTTTAAAAAGTACACTTAAGTGTGTTTATAAATATTGTGATGAAAGTGTACTTACTTTAAGTTAAACTTAATTACATATTATTACAAAGTGTATTTTTAAAAGTGCACTTAAGTGTGTTTATAAATATTGTGATGAAAGTGTACTTACTTTAAGTTAAACTTAATTGGTATTTAATTTTAATTATATTATATTATCTGCAAGTACACTTTTCAAAAAGTATACTTTAATAGGTTTAAGCACACAAAAAGTACACTTTCAATACAATTAAGCACACTTCTTTTTCACAAGGGATAATAAACTATTAACTTACAACTTACATTTGCATAAAATAAAAGGCTGCGAATACACACGCAAACGTAGTCATGATGAAGTCCAAACATAACTCCGGCTTGCCGCTGAAATGTTTTGCGGTTGAGCAGCAGACACGCGCATAGACCTGATTAATCGAATAATAATCGTTGACATCCCTAAGTGGAACTAAACTGAAACAACGTGGATTGGACTTTTTTTGTACATTTCTGAAATCCATTACTCAACAGTCACCTCTGATAACAGATCACTCGAGATAAATAAATCAATCGTTGTTCTGTTCACATCTGTTTTTCACAGTAGTAACGTTATCGTTTTAAAACATCTTTACAGAAAATAAATGTAGCCTATGCTACATATATTTTCTGATTCTGTAAAGATGCTTTAAAACGATATGTAATATTACTACTGTGAAAAATAGATGTGAAACTGAACAACAATTTGTTAGTCATTAATTAGCTAAGTCAATCAATCATCATCATCTCACTCTCCATCACTTACCACAGTCTGTTTTCTCTTCTACACTTCATCTTGCTTTTTTTCCGCTTCTGGCTGCCAGATGGATATGTCCTCTTCATGTTTAATACATGAATTCATGCATTTTCGGATATGATTTTCGGTTACAGAAACGCGAGTAAGCGCTGCGACAGTTTGAAAAATGCCGCCAGACTTGCAAACTCGGCGAAAGCGTAAGCAGCCTCGCGTCGCGAGTCGCGAGAGAGGGGGCCCCACTAAGGGGGATGCCGAGGTGTTGCGGTGTCACTGCGTGTTATATTATTTATATAAATTTTTGATTGTTAAATGATCGGCCGTCGGGGGCCCCCTCAAAATGCGGGGCCCCAGGCAATTGCCTGCCTTGCCTGCCCTATTGCAGCGCCTCTGCTAAAAGGTATAAGAAGATTTACACAAGACAAGAAATAAACTAAACCATTCAGACACCGCAGGATACAACATTAAAATAGCCACAATAAAGTTATGAATCTTCATTTTGCCGTCAGCCAAAACGATTTGCCAGGGAACAAATGATACGATTCGAGACATAAGGGCATTTGATGTCAATTTAACATCAAAATGACATCAAACACTGATGTCAAAATTACGTCACAAAATAGGTCAAAAATGAAAGTCAATTTGATGTCAAAGTGACAACGTCAATTTGATGTCAAGATTTTGACCTCTGCCGATGTCATTTTGATCATGCTTTGTATGCATTTGATGCCAATTCAACATTTATTTGACGTCAAGATGTCATGATGTTGATGTCATTTTAATGCTATTTTGATATCATTCAACATCAAGCTTTGATATCAATTCAACATAAATTTGACATCAAACATTGATGACAAACTTACATCATTTCAATGCTAAGCATCACTCAATTCCAACCTAAATGTACAATGACTGACAACATACACATACTTTGAGATCTGATATGTTTTTATTTTATTTTTTTGAGCAGTGTAATGCAGTGGGGGCGCTATGGGTTCACACCTCAAGGGCTCTCAAGTGCCTGTAAAAGGGAACAAGAAAACAAGAGAGCAAACATTAAAATGGGGCCTGTCCATTAACATAACAAATGCTTAGTACCCATCAGTAGTAGGCTACTCTACAGTATATAGAGAGTATATAAAGTATTTAGTAAGTATTTAGTATATAAAGCCAGAAAGTATTTATCAAGTATTTAGTATATAAAGCCAGAGAGCCGTGATTTCAAAACATCACATTTGTCCAGGCTCTTTCCTATGTATGCGATTAGTGTCTTTTTTTTCAATGCAGAATATTTTTACCCTTATATCTTTCCATCCTGTTTCGAAGGACACGGTGTAGGGGTAAAATGAAGGGGAAGGGTAAAAACAGAGAAATGGAATTGGGCCTAATCTACATTGTTTGCGGCAGCTCCTACCTTCCGGCGCCCAGTGCCCCCTCTTCTGTCCGGTGCAGCGAACAAATGGTAGGCCGTAAGGCTACCAATGGAAGCTTCTGTGATGCCGGGTTGTTACTTCTGGATGGCACCTGAAAAATGTAACAGCAATTGCCATTTATCTTGCACATACTGATCAAAATAAAAATCATGTAGAGAATAGAGCTATAGGTGGTGTAGGTGCACAAATAGAAAATATAATTACCAATTGCGACCTTATAAAGTTCAATTCTTCTGAAAGGCAGCTTATCACCAGTGCCATCCATGTTCAGTATAGACATGAGGCTATTTGTGAGCACTCTGTAAAAAAAATGTGAATAAACATTATAAAAAAAAGTTATACATGCTGTAAAGAATGAAATGTGAAATAATGTCCAGCGGGCACCTGGACGTCAATTTGACATCAACAAATAGTCAAGATTTTGACCACCATGTATAACATGCATGAATATGCACATTTTCATTATATTTTGTAATTATTTCCTTGTGGTTGTAAAGAGGCCAAACAAAGGTATCAATCTGACATGTTTTTTCGTGTCCCTACATCTCAGGTCAATATCATTGACATTAAATCGATGTTGATTTGATGTCAGGAAATAAAACGGCAATTTGATGTAAAATGTATATCAAAACAATGTCTGAAAAAGTATATTTATTACTCACTGTAAATAAATGCGACTAATTTTCAACATCTAAAAGACCAATCTTAAAAATTTTAGGACTTTGTAGGTCTATGTATTTAGCATTTTTATTTAATTTAAATCCTAGCATGTTTAATTCAGTTCTTGATTAAAATGACAGTAGACACTATAATTGCATATACTATAAAAGGTAAATTTAATCTGACATTGAAGTTGATTTTTAAAATGATCATCATCGACTACAAATTGACTACAAAAAGACGTCACATCCTGGTCATATCGCGCGGAAAAGTAGAAGAACCGCCCCCTCACACATCTGCTCAACTGCCAGAGAAGAGATCGTCGTTCCCTTTCAAGGCGGTCACTTCGACATTACGTCATACTGACGTATATGGGAACTCCTCCTTTCTCCATTTCCACTGAAATCTTATAGGCTAACGCCAGCTGGAGACAGCTGGCCAATTGACGCAAACATGCAAATGCTGACCAGACCGCGGGCAGTATAAATAGCATGGGCGCGCCAATTGCGTCAAAATCTCTTTCTTCACGCTAGAAGTCTTATGGAAGTCATCGTGGAAGTTGCAATAGAGGTTACGCACCACGTTTCCTCCCCGCATCCGATGGCTGCTAACTTACATGCCAGATATGTGCGGGTCCTTGACTCGCTCTACCCTACAAGGATTCTACAGAGGCCGCACTCACGGTCACGGACGACAGGTATGTGCCGGTCTTCCAGTGCGCGCCCTCAGGGGAATTACCCACCCGGGCATCAGTAGGGATGAGGCCCACTGCCGCCAGCTGGCCGCTGGTGGGCACTCTCCCGCCCTCGAGTGGACGTCGCTTTCTCGACGCGATAAGCTTCGTCGTAAGGGACCCTAGCCCCAGTATCTCAGCTACTTCTAGAAGGACTCGTCTTCCACGACGTCCTATGGAATTGTGCGCTCGACGCGTCTGGAGAAACGAGGCAAGGCGTTGGCTCTGTGTCTAGACACGGATGTGCGGATGCTATGAGTCTATTTGTGGCGATTCGGGCCACGGAGAGCGCCGCGCCAGACGTGGATCCCCCTGGCTGCCTCTGGACACCTGCTCAGGCTTTTATCCAGTGACTGGATTCTACCATGTAACTAACTCACAGCTGTTGTCGCTACGCCACTGACGCTGTGCTATATTTCACGGTAACGCCCTTATGTATTGCCCTGTTTCCTCCAGTGCTACTGGCCATTCTGTTTATCACGATTCACAGTTGTTGTTGCTACGCCACTGACGCTGTGTTAATGTGCATGCTGATATGTCATATCACACTGTTACGCCCTTATATATTGCCCTGTCCTCTTCAGGCCCCGTTTACACGATGGAAAAACGCAGATATTTCTCTGCGTTTTGCCCTCTCATTTACACGAAAACGCCGTTTTTACCACTTGTTACAAGCCTGGCTCAAAGCAAGCAACAGAATATAGGGAAAGGCCACACACGGAATAGTTTACGCGAGATTTATTTAATTAATAGAATTAACAGAATAAACTTTGCACAGCCAGTAATAAAATTGGCTTTAACAAAAGTGAAAATGAAAGCAGCAGTGAAATTAAATGAAAAAGAAACAAAAACAAAAATCCTAAACGGTGCGGGAGATGCAACGCGGGCTGGGCTCTCGCTGGTCTCATCTGAAGCGTCTTTAAAGGCCTTGATCAGGAACTAATTACCACAACTCCAAACACCTGCGTCCAGCTCACCTGTAGGAGACACAGCACACAGCCAGGAGGAGGAGCCAGGCAAGGCCGTGACACCCCCCTCCTTACGACAGAGGCCTCTCAAAGAGAGACTCTGGAAAAATTACACCTTTATTTATTTTTTTATTTTTTTAGCACCCAAACAAACCCAGCAAATAACTAACATATCAAATTACAATAAATAAAAAAAAACATGAAGAAATGTTCATATAAGAAGAAACATCAAATATTATGTAATGACTCTGGGCGGGTCTGATCGAGGGGAATTTGCATATCATAATTAATAATTCATAATTAATAATTATTCATACAGATTTGGATCAGCCCGGTCTTACATGTTAATAAATCCCTCGATGAGGGCTTTCTGTTAACTTTACTTATATGTATACATGTGTATCTCTGCAATTAACCACAAATTAATTGTAACAGATTGCACAGACCACGTCTTACAAGACAAGTAAAATTAATTAGCTCAATTAATTTATAGAGCAGGGAAAACTTAATTCTCTGGCCAGAAGAATTCAGCATTCCAACTCCATAAAACATACCCTTTTGGTATGTTTAGTTATATAAAGCATGTAGCTTGATCTGCATTTCAGGGAATTGGATATGAACATACCGTGAATCAGTCAGGATGAGTATATTGGTTTAATTAATCCACTATAGCATTCAATAAGGCAACTAAGTAAGCATTTACTACGTTACAATGATACATGTATATACAAACATTAAACACAAACTAAGACGACGCAGGGCGTTAGACGATAAGTGAGTTGGAGAGAGAGAGAGAGAGAGAGAGAGAGAGAGAGTGAGGGTGAGAGAGAGGGAGTTACAGTCACCAAACAGCCAATTAATCTTTCTGAACACCATGAAAACACTTTCTTTATGCTTCTGAGAAGCTCTAAAAGAAGGTAACGTTATACTTGCACAACATGTTTGGTCTGTGTGTGTCACGGACTCGTGGCCAGGCCCGGTTGGGCCGCACGATGAATGGAGAGGCTCTCCTGTGTGCGCGCGTTCCGTGGAGCGCGTGAGCGCGTTCCGTGGAGCGCGGCGCTTTTGCACTGCCCGTCCTGGCGCGTGCATGGTTGGTTGCGTGCGCGTGGCTTCTTTGTTCCGTGGGGAGTCACGTGGCGTTCGTTGGCATTCGGCGCGAATGTTTGAAAGGCTTAAAAGTCTTTGAGGTGACGTTACCCGAGGAAATAGATCGGCAAAGTCCACTTCCTTTCCTGGGAAACGAACTTGGTAGTTCATTTGAGGAGAAGACGAAACTTTGGACGATCAAAGAAAGGATCCCGGTTGGGGGTCGGATCTCCGTGAGGAGATCCTTTACGTGCTTCTTGGCATGAGACGTTTTCGGAAGAGAAAGAGCGGAGCTGGCGCACTGCCTTTATCCTCTTGGGGACATCCATCCCCTTCCTGTTGGCTTGAGCCAATCAGGGAGATGGAGGCTGCACGCGGGAAACATTCTTTTATGGTGCTTTGTTCTCAGACCACGCGCTCCTCGTGGGAGGGGGTGTGTTCACATAAGGGCTACTATTGAAACAGTTCGATCATCCTTGGCAGTAAAACATATTAAAAACACACTTTACTTTACATCTCTGTACATATTCGGGTCGTTCATCTGATACGTATTCTAGAGACACCAAGGAGCATTATGTTACATTAAATGAACATATACTTCTGTTTACAATGCCTAAGGAAGTTATTTCTAATTCCTGTTTTATGCTGCAACCAACAAAGATATTTCACGGTGACCTGGGGAAAAACACACATACATAGAAGAAACACATTGAATATATCTGGTTAAATGTCTTTTAACACAGAAAAGTCCATCTCTTGGGTCAGAGACATAAAGCACATTCCACAGTCTTGTAACATGATCTCACTCCAGTGAGTGGAAGAATGTGTGTGGCGGTGTATGTGTGTGTGTTTGTGTGTGTGTGTGTGTGTGGGGGGGGGGGGGTCCGAGTCCTTGGAGGACGGTTGATTCAGTCTGGCCAAAATCATTACATCTCCCCCTTTTCGTTAGATGAAGTCCTTACGTGGACTTCCATCGAACGACACCCATCGCAATGGATGGAGGGCAGGTGAATCATGAAAGTCAGGTAGCAGGTGGTGGCTAGGCTGAGGTTCGGGCTCAGCTTGATGAGGTTGGACGCAGTCTCCAGTGTGGTACCCTCTTCCTGAGGGTCCAGTGGTGGCTGTGGAGGTTTGCGTTTGTTGAGTCTCTTGTGGAGTGTGAAAGTCAAGTGTCAAGACGTGGTTGATTACCGTAGAGGTACCCAGCGCAGAATCAGCTGCGGTCCAGGATTGGACACCAGGTGATGCTGTGGTGCAGTGCAGTGTAGCAGGTGTTCAGTTGAAACACAGCTAGGAGAGCTATGTTGCTGAGAACAAGTTCAGTTCGGCTGGGCACCCCCGTTTTTCACAGTTCATAATTCCAGTTCTGGAATCAGGGTGAAATCATGGGTTTCGTAAAGGATGGGACTTGACTCAGGCTCAGTCGCAGCAGGGTAGCTCGAGTCTCGGAGCAAAGGCTGCCGGATGCTGAGTTTTGAGCAAAGTCCTTCTGGCAGACAGTAAACAGTTGTCTCGCTGGAGTTCACTTGTCTGGTTCAGTAGAATGCCGTGAGCGTTGTGGATCTGTCACAGCTACTTTCCATTTCTTGATGGTCTGTGAGGAGGCACTCTGTGTTGTGAGTTACCTCTTGGCTGAAGGATTTCAGTTCGTTTTGTTGCTGGACATGCCGGTGTTTGACTGCGTTCTGACAGCAGCGGCGTGGGTGTCCATTTAGCTCTGCTTGCGTGGTGGTCGACCCTATGCTGTGTGATGTCGGACCTGGTGATGACTGCAGTTGTCCTCTGGTTGGCTGGAGGCACAGGAAGACGACCACAGCAGCAGCATCCTGTAACAGAGACAGGGGAGAGAGAGAGAAAAGGGAGGAAAGATTTCAGCGGCTGTTGGCTGGGACAGCCTGATGCCTTTGAGGATGCCGAGATGTCCTGGTGCTGCGGTGTGCAGCCCACATGGTGCGTGACAGGCATACACTGGCTGGTATATCCCCCTTTTTGTACTGTGGCAGCACAAGCTGTGGCGAAGTGAGGTCACGAGGTACATAAATTTCAAGTGTTGGGCCGTTTAGCAGCATGTGCTTGGTGAGCTGCTGTTGTCGTGGTTGACGGCCGGTTTGGGCGGTTGGAGGGGTTGAGAGGTGGTTGTCTCAAAGTTCATTTGGTTAGTCTCAGTTTTTGGTAAGCTGAAAGGTGCAGGGTAGCAAGTTCACGTTTACATTTGGTGCTAAGGCTGTGCCTTTATGGCTGGTTGCAGGAATTCTTGTGACCTCTGTGACCTGCCAGTTAGGTTCTTTTGACCTGTGTGACTGGAGGGGGAGGGGTACTTGAACTTGAGCTCAGACATTCAGTTGTTTAAAGTCTATTAAAGGCTCATAACGATCTAACAGATCTTGGCCAATCAGACGTGCGTACGTGATCGTTCGTGATCGGTACACTGGGTAAATCCGGCACATAGGGACCAATTGTTGGGTGAATGAGAGCTACCCGTGTTGAGCCAGATGTCGTTTTGGCTGTAGGATTGCACCTTCAGCTTACCTGTTTGGGATTTGAGAGTTCACTCTGATTGTTTGAGTCTTTTAAAGAGTTGGGCTGGCAGTAGCGTGATGTTTGAGCTAGTGTCTAGCATGGCTTCAAGGCTCAAATCATTGTCTCTAGGTGGCTAGGCAGAGTTTGTGCCACCCCCTTTTTGATTAGGTTTCCCAGAAGTCCTGGCGTCTGGGCTGATGTTGTGTGGGACACGGTGTTGTCATGCTCAGGCTGTGCAGCTGTCAGTTGTGGTGGCTGCTTGGTGCTGTCACTTTGTGAAGTGGCAGTGAGCTCTGTGGTGTGATGCTGACGAGCAGTGTTCTGGGTGTCTGTTTGGGTCTTGCGCTGAGACATAGCATGTCTGGCTTGTCCTTGTGAGATCTTGTGCAGAAACTCTTTCAGTACCTTCAGGATTTTTGCTGTCAGTGACATGGCTGCACTGTTGTTATCTGATGTGTGCTCAGATTTGTGCTTACCAGTGGCGTGTTGAGAGGGGTACCGCTCTGGGCTGGTTGGGCTTGAGTCTCTTGGTGATGATGTGCGGCTCAGAGCTCTTGCTCTGGTGCGGTCGATGAGCACCAGGACTGTTGTGTTGCCCTCTGTTGGCTTGGAACGGTTTACTCTCAGTGAAAGTGTGGGGTGCCTCCTAGAGGCAGCTCTGAGTCGTGCTCAGAGACAGGTTAGTTTGAGGGTGTTTACCCAGTCTTTTCGGACAAAGTCTTTGCGTAATGTGAGCTTGTGGTCTCGTAGCTATGGTAGATATGCTACAGGGACAGGCCAGGGTGCTTACGGAATAACTCACTGTGGGATGCAAGCTTCAAAGAAACAAAGTTCTGAGATTGGCATCCTTTCCATACCTGGTGGTTTGTCGGAGTCGGTGGAGTTTCAAGTCGGTCTTGCTTGATGTCCACGGCGGTGAGAACCTTTGGTATGATTCTGGATCAGGGAGTTAAGCGATCGAAGCTTATTGCAACAGCTAATAGTCCATTTTGGCAGTCTCTGTTTGACGAGCTAGGGAGCTGTGCACCTCACGACTGGACGTAATCCATATCGAGCAGAATCTGTTTCATGCAGTCAGGTTGGTTAGACAGTTTGCAAGTGACAGTCTGGTCTGCATGTCGTGGCTTTTCTGGTTAGCTTGGTAAAATCCTTTTGGAGCCATGCCGTGGTTTGTGGCAGTGGTTCCTTGGGAGGTTGAGGTCAGGTTACGCAGGGGCTCTGTGGCATTCTGGCACACTTGTTGTGAGTGATTAATGCTGTGGCCCTAAAAGTTCAGAACTACTGCTTAATAGGTTCGTTAAGTATTTAAGCATAAAGCTAAGTGTCTCTTGTGTCCTAATCTTAGCTGTGAATGTTAGGGGGCTAAGTTTTGTGTGGTTCCGAGGGTATTTCCTGGGAAGGACATAGCCGAGATGAAATAAATGACGTAAGGTGGTTCTTATGACTAAATTATTTCTCTGGACTTAGCTGGTGGTTCACTATAGCTCGATGGTGTGAACGATAATAGGGGAAAGGACAGCTTTCTTATTTAAATTCTGCTTATTGTCGATCCTCAGGACTCTAGTAGTGCCTTTAGTAAATTGTTGAGATTACTTGTGTTAGAGGGTCACAAAACGAGTGCACTGGCTGGAACTAAGCCAAAATAACAAATAAGGGTGTCTGCTTCCTTTCTGGGCCCTATGGGAAATGGAACCACACTCGGACAAGAGAGGCAAAGGAATTAAATCATATAGAGGACCTAATGTAATATTTGATGCCAATTCAACATTTATTTGACGTCAAGATGTCATGATGTTGATGTCATTTTAATGCTATTTTGATATCATTCAACATCAAGCTTTGATATCAATTCAACATAAATTTGACATCAAACATTGATGACAAACTTACATCATTTCAATGCTAAGCATCACTCAATTCCAACCTAAATGTACAATGACTGACAACATACACATACTTTGAGATCTGATATGTTTTTATTTTATTTTTTTGAGCAGTGTAATGCAGTGGGGGCGCTATGGGTTCACACCTCAAGGGCTCTCAAGTGCCTGTAAAAGGGAACAAGAAAACAAGAGAGCAAACATTAAAATGGGGCCTGTCCATTAACATAACAAATGCTTAGTACCCATCAGTAGTAGGCTACTCTACAGTATATAGAGAGAGTATATAAAGTATTTAGTAAGTATTTAGTATATAAAGCCAGAAAGTATTTATTAAGTATTTAGTATATAAAGCCAGAGAGCCGTGATTTCAAAACATCACATTTGTCCAGGCTCTTTCCTATGTATGCGATTAGTGTCTTTTTTTCAATGCAGAATATTTTTACCCTTATATCTTTCCATCCTGTTTCGAAGGACACGGTGTAGGGGTAAAATGAAGGGGAAGGGTAAAAACAGAGAAATGGAATTGGGCCTAATCTACATTGTTTGCGGCAGCTCCTACCTTCCGGCGCCCAGTGCCCCCTCTTCTGTCCGGTGCAGCGAACAAATGGTAGGCCGTAAGGCTACCAATGGAAGCTTCTGTGATGCCGGGTTGTTACTTCTGGATGGCACCTGAAAAATGTAACAGCAATTGCCATTTATCTTGCACATACTGATCAAAATAAAAATCATGTAGAGAATAGAGCTATAGGTGGTGTAGGTGCACAAATAGAAAATATAATTACCAATTGCGACCTTATAAAGTTCAATTCTTCTGAAAGGCAGCTTATCACCAGTGCCATCCATGTTCAGTATAGACATGAGGCTATTTGTGAGCACTCTGTAAAAAAAATGTGAATAAACATTATAAAAAAAGTTATACATGCTGTACAGAATGAAATGTGAAATAATGTCCAGCGGGCACCTGGACGTCAATTTGACATCAACAAATAGTCAAGATTTTGACCACCATGTATAACATGCATGAATATGCACATTTTCATTATATTTTGTAATTATTTCCTTGTGGTTGTAAAGAGGCCAAACAAAGGTATCAATCTGACATGTTTTTTCGTGTCCCTACATCTCAGGTCAATATCATTGACATTAAATCGATGTTGATTTGATGTCAGGAAATAAAACGGCAATTTGATGTAAAATGTATATCAAAACAATGTCTGAAAAAGTATATTTATTACTCACTGTAAATAAATGCGACTAATTTTCAACATCTAAAAGACCAATCTTAAAAATTTTAGGACTTTGTAGGTCTATGTATTTAGCATTTTTATTTAATTTAAATCCTAGCATGTTTAATTCAGTTCTTGATTAAAATGACAGTAGACACTATAATTGCATATACTATAAAAGGTAAATTTAATCTGACATTGAAGTTGATTTTTAAAATGATCATCATCGACTACAAATTGACTACAAAAAGACGTCACATCCTGGTCATATCGCGCGAAAAGTAGAAGAACCGCCCCCTCACACATCTGCTCAACTGCCAGAGAAGAGATCGTCGTTCCCTTTCAAGGCGGTCACTTCGACATTACGTCATACTGACGTATATGGGAACTCCTCCTTTCTCCATTTCCACTGAAATCTTATAGGCTAACGCCAGCTGGAGACAGCTGGCCAATTGACGCAAACATGCAAATGCTGACCGGACCGCGGGCAGTATAAATAGCATGGGCGCGCCAATTGCGTCAAAATCTCTTTCTTCACGCTAGAAGTCTTATGGAAGTCATCGTGGAAGTTGCAATAGAGGTTACGCACCACGTTTCCTCCCCGCATCCGATGGCTGCTAACTTACATGCCAGATATGTGCGGGTCCTTGACTCGCTCTACCCTACAAGGATTCTACAGAGGCCGCACTCACGGTCACGGACGACAGGTATGTGCCGGTCTTCCAGTGCGCGCCCTCAGGGAATTACCCACCCGGGCATCAGTAGGGATGAGGCCCACTGCCGCCAGCTGGCCGCTGGTGGGCACTCTCCCGCCCTCGAGTGGACGTCGCTTTCTCGACGCGATAAGCTTCGTCGTAAGGGACCCTAGCCCCAGTATCTCAGCTACTTCTAGAAGGACTCGTCTTCCACGACGTCCTATGGAATTGTGCGCTCGACGCGTCTGGAGAAACGAGGCAAGGCGTTGGCTCTGTGTCTAGACACGGATGTGCGGATGCTATGAGTCTATTTGTGGCGATTCGGGCCACGGAGAGCGCCGCGCCAGACGTGGATCCCCCTGGCTGCCTCTGGACACCTGCTCAGGCTTTTATCCAGTGACTGGATTCTACCATGTAACTAACTCACAGCTGTTGTCGCTACGCCACTGACGCTGTGCTATATTTCACGGTAACGCCCTTATGTATTGCCCTGTTTCCTCCAGTGCTACTGGCCATTCTGTTTATCACGATTCACAGTTGTTGTTGCTACGCCACTGACGCTGTGTTAATGTGCATGCTGATATGTCATATCACACTGTTACGCCCTTATATATTGCCCTGTCCTCTTCAGGCCCCGTTTACACGATGGAAAAACGCAGATATTTCTCTGCGTTTTGCCCTCTCATTTACACGAAAACGCCGTTTTTACCACTTGTTACAAGCCTGGCTCAAAGCAAGCAACAGAATATAGGGAAAGGCCACACACGGAATAGTTTACGCGAGATTTATTTAATTAATAGAATTAACAGAATAAACTTTGCACAGCCAGTAATAAAATTGGCTTTAACAAAAGTGAAAATGAAAGCAGCAGTGAAATTAAATGAAAAAGAAACAAAAACAAAAATCCTAAACGGTGCGGGAGATGCAACGCGGGCTGGGCTCTCGCTGGTCTCATCTGAAGCGTCTTTAAAGGCCTTGATCAGGAACTAATTACCACAACTCCAAACACCTGCGTCCAGCTCACCTGTAGGAGACACAGCACACAGCCAGGAGGAGGAGCCAGGCAAGGCCGTGACACCCCCCTCCTTACGACAGAGGCCTCTCAAAGAGAGACTCTGGAAAAATTACACCTTTATTTATTTATTTATTTTTTTAGCACCCAAACAAACCCAGCAAATAACTAACATATCAAATTACAATAAATAAAAAAAAACATGAAGAAATGTTCATATAAGAAGAAACATCAAATATTATGTAATGACTCTGGGCGGGTCTGATCGAGGGGAATTTGCATATCATAATTAATAATTCATAATTAATAATTATTCATACAGATTTGGATCAGCCCGGTCTTACATGTTAATAAATCCCTCGATGAGGGCTTTCTGTTAACTTTACTTATATGTATACATGTGTATCTCTGCAATTAACCACAAATTAATTGTAACAGATTGCACAGACCACGTCTTACAAGACAAGTAAAATTAATTAGCTCAATTAATTTATAGAGCAGGGAAAACTTAATTCTCTGGCCAGAAGAATTCAGCATTCCAACTCCATAAAACATACCCTTTTGGTATGTTTAGTTATATAAAGCATGTAGCTTGATCTGCATTTCAGGGAATTGGATATGAACATACCGTGAATCAGTCAGGATGAGTATATTGGTTTAATTAATCCACTATAGCATTCAATAAGGCAACTAAGTAAGCATTTACTACGTTACAATGATACATGTATATACAAACATTAAACACAAACTAAGACGACGCAGGCGTTAGACGATAAGTGAGTTGGAGAAGAGAGAGAGAGAGAGAGAGAGAGAGAGAGAGAGTGAGGGTGAGAGAGAGGGAGTTACAGTCACCAAACAGCCAATTAATCTTTCTGAACACCATGAAAACACTTTCTTTATGCTTCTGAGAAGCTCTAAAAGAAGGTAACGTTATACTTGCACAACATGTTTGGTCTGTGTGTGTCACGGACTCGTGGCCAGGCCCGGTTGGGCCGCACGATGAATGGAGAGGCTCTCCTGTGTGCGCGCGTTCCGTGGAGCGCGTGAGCGCGTTCCGTGGAGCGCGGCGCTTTTGCACTGCCCGTCCTGGCGCGTGCATGGTTGGTTGCGTGCGCGTGGCTTCTTTGTTCCGTGGGGAGTCAGCGTGGCGTTCGTTGGCATTCGGCGCGAATGTTTGAAAGGCTTAAAAGTCTTTGAGGTGACGTTACCCGAGGAAATGAGATCGGCAAAGTCCACTTCCTTTCCTGGGAAACGAACTTGGTAGTTCATTTGAGGAGAAGACGAAACTTTGGACGATCAAAGAAGGATCCCGGTTGGGGTCGGATCTCCGTGAGGAGATCCTTTACGTGCTTCTTGGCATGAGACGTTTCGGAAGAGAAAGAGCGGAGCTGGCGCACTGCCTTTATCCTCTTGGGGACATCCATCCCCTTCCTGTTGGCTTGAGCCAATCAGGGAGATGGAGGCTGCACGGAGAAACATTCTTTTATGGTGCTTTGTTCTCAGACCACGCGCTCCTCGTGGGAGGGGTGTGTTCACATAAGGGCTACTATTGAAACAGTTCGATCATCCTTGGCAGTAAAACATATTAAAAACACACTTTACTTTACATCTCTGTACATATTCGGGTCGTTCATCTGATACGTCTTCTAGAGACACCAAGGAGCATTATGTTACATTAAATGAACATATACTTCTGTTTACAATGCCTAAGGAAGTTATTTCTAATTCCTGTTTTATGCTGCAACCAACAAAGATATTTCACGGTGACCTGGGGAAAAACACACATACATAGAAGAAACACATTGAATATATCTGGTTAAATGTCTTTTAACACAGAAAAATCCATCTCTTGGGTCAGAGACATAAAGCACATTCCACAGTCTTGTAACATGATCTCACTCCAGTGAGTGGAAGAATGT
Source organism: Hybognathus amarus (assembly GCA_030378365.1). NCBI lineage: Eukaryota > Metazoa > Chordata > Actinopteri > Cypriniformes > Leuciscidae > Hybognathus > Hybognathus amarus. Next base: position 305,186 of record JAQIUQ010000488.1, read on the forward strand.
GTGTGGCGGTGTATGTGTGTGTGTTTGTGTGTGTGTGTGTGTGGTGGGGGGGGGGGTCCGAGTCCTTGGAGGACGGTTGATTCAGTCTGGCCAAAATCATTACATCTCCCCCTTTTCGTTAGATGAAGTCCTTACGTAGACTTCCATCGAACGACACCATCGCAATGGATGGAGGGCAGGTGAATCATGAAAGTCAGGTAGCAGGTGGTGGCTAGGCTGAGGTTCGGGCTCAGCTTGATGAGGTTGGACGCAGTCTCCAGTGTGGTACCCTCTTCCTGAGGGTCCAGTGGTGGCTGTGGAGGTTTGCGTTTGTTGAGTCTCTTGTGGAGTGTGAAAGTCAAGTGTCAAGACGTGGTTGATTACCGTAGAGGTACCCAGCGCAGAATCAGCTGCGGTCCAGGATTGGACACCAGGTGATGCTGTGGTGCAGTGCAGTGTAGCAGGTGTTCAGTTGAAACACAGCTAGGAGAGCTATGTTGCTGAGAACAAGTTCAGTTCGGCTGGGCACCCCGTTTTCACAGTTCATAATTCCAGTTCTGGAATCGGGGTGAAATCATGGGTTTCGTAAAGGATGGGACTTGACTCAGGCTCAGTCGAGAGCAGGGTAGCTCGAGTCTCGGAGCAAAGGCTGCCGGATGCTGAGTTTTGAGCAAAGTCCTTCTGGCAGACAGTAAACAGTTGTCTCGCTGGAGTTCACTTGTCTGGTTCAGTGAGAATGCCGTGAGCGTTGTGGATCTGTCACAGCTACTTTCCATTTCTTGATGGTCTGTGAGGAGGCACTCTGTGTTGTGAGTTACCTCTTGGCTGAAGGATTTCAGTTTGTTTTGTTGCTGGACATGCCGGTGTTTGACTGCGTTCTGACAGCAGCGGCGTGGGTGTCCATTTAGCTCTGCTTGCGTGGTGGTCGACCCTATGCTGTGTGATGTCGGACCTGGTGATGACTGCAGTTGTCCTCTGGTTGGCTGGAGGCACAGGAAGACGACCACAGCAGCAGCATCCTGTAACAGAGACAGGGGAGAGAGAGAGGAAAGGGAGGAAAGATTTCAGCGGCTGTTGGCTGGGACAGCCTGATGCCTTTGAGGTGCTGGTGTGCGGTGTGCAGCCCACATGGTGCGTGACAGGCATACACTGGCTGGTATATCCCCTTTTTGTACTGTGGCAGCACAAGCTGTGGCGAAGTGAGGTCACGAGGTACATAAATTTCAAGTGTTGGGCCGTTTAGCAGCATGTGCTTGGTGAGCTGCTGTTGTCGTGGTTGACGGCCGGTTTGGGCGGATTGGAGGGGTTAGAGGTGGTTGTCTCAAAGTTCATTTGGTTAGTCTCAGTTTTTGGTAAGCTGAAAGGTGCAGGGTAGCAAGTTCACGTTTACATTTGGTGCTGAGGCTGTGCCTTTATGGCTGGTTGCAGGAATTCTTGTGACCTCTGTGACCTGCCAGTTAGGTTCTTTTGACCTGTGTGACTGGAGGGGGAGGGGTACTTGAACTTGAGCTCAGACATTCAGTTGTTTAAAGTCTATTAAAGGCTCATAACGATCTAACAGATCTTGGCCAATGCAGACGTGCGTACGTGATCGTTCGTGATCGGTACACTGGGTAAATCCGGCACATAGGGACCAATTGTTGGGTGAATGAGAGCTACCCGTGTTGAGCCAGATGTCGTTTTGGCTGTAGGATTGCACCTTCAGCTTACCTGTTTGGGATTTGAGAGTTCACTCTGATTGTTTGAGTCTTTTAAAGAGTTGGGCTGGCAGTAGCGTGATGTTTGAGCTCAGTGTCTAGCATGGCTTCAAGGCTCAAATCATTGTCTCTAGGTGGCTAGGCAGAGTTTGTGCCACCCCCTTTTTGATTAGGTTTCCCAGAAGTCCTGGCGTCTGGGCCTGATGTTGTGTGGGACACGGTGTTGCTCATGCTCAGGCTGTGCAGCTGTCAGTTGTGGTGGCTGCTTGGTGCTGTCACTTTGTGAAGTGGCAGTGAGCTCTGTGGTGTGATGCTGACGAGCAGTGTTCTGGGTGTCTGTTTGGGTCTTGCGCTGAGACATAGCATGTCTGGCTTGTCCTTGTGAGAGTCTTGTGCAGAAACTCTTTCAGTACCTTCAGGATTTTTGCTGTCAGTGACATGGCTGCACTGTTGTTATCTGATGTGTGCTCAGATTTGTGCTTACCAGTGGCGTGTTGAGAGGGGTACCGCTCTGGGCTGGTTGGGCTTGAGTCTCTTGGTGATGATGTGCGGCTCAGAGCTCTTGCTCTGGTGCGGTCGATGAGCACCAGGACTGTTGTGTTGCCCTCTGTTGGCTTGGAACGGTTTACTCTCAGTGAAAGTGTGGGGTGCCTCCTAGAGGCAGCTCTGAGTCGATGCTCAGAGACAGGTTAGTTTGAGGGTGTTTACCCAGTCTTTTCGGACAAAGTCTTTGCGTAATGTGAGCTTGTGGTCTCGTAGCTATGGTAGATATGCTACAGGGACAGGCCAGGGTGCTTACGGAATAACTCACTGTGGGATGCAAGCTTCAAAGAAACAAAGTTCTGAGATTGGCATCCTTTCCATACCTGGTGGTTTGTCGGAGTCGGTGGAGTTTCAAGTCGGTTCTTGCTTGATGTCCACGGCGGAGAACCTTTGGTATGATTCTGGATCAGGGAGTTAAGCGATCGAAGCTTATTGCAACAGCTAATAGTCCATTTTGGCAGTCTCTGTTTGACGAGCTAGGGAGCTGTGCACCTCACGACTGGACGTAATCCATATCGAGCAGAATCTGTTTCATGCAGTCAGGTTGGTTAGACAGTTTGCAAGTGACAGTCTGGTCTGCATGTCGTGGCTTTTCTGGTTAGCTTGGTCAAATCCTTTTGGAGCCATGCCGTGGTTTGTGGCAGTGGTTCCTTGGGAGGTTGAGGTCAGGTTACGCAGGGGCTCTGTGGCATTCTGGCACACTTGTTGTGAGTGATTAATGCGTGGCCCTAAAAGTTCAGAACTACTGCTTAATAGGTTCGTTAAGTATTTAAGCATAAAGCTAAGTGTCTCTTGTGTCCTAATCTTAGCTGTGAATGTTAGGGGGCTAAGTTTTGTGTGGTTCCGAGGGTATTTCCTGGGAAGGACATAGCCAAGATGAAATAAATGACATAAGGTGGTTCTTATGACTAAATTATTTCTCTGGACTTAGCTGGTGGTTCACTATAGCTCGATGGTGTGAACGATAATAGGGAAAGGACAGCTTTCTTATTTAAATTCTGCTTATTGTCGATCCTCAGGACTCTAGTAGTGCCTTTAGTAAATTGTTGAGATTACTTGTGTTAGAGGGTCACAAAACGAGTGCACTGGCTGGAACTAAGCCAAAATAACAAATAAGGGTGTCTGCTTCCTTTCTGGGCCCTATGGGAAATGGAACCACACTCGGACAAGAGAGGCAAAGGAATTAAATCATATAGAGGACCTAATGGACAAGGGAATAGCTGCTTGCTATTATTATCAAGGTCAAAGGAATGAAATAATTAATGAGGAAAAATAAAATCAAAATTAAAGCAAAAGGAAATAAAATGATCAAAACATGGGAATGATCTGAAGTTGAGAATAATCAGTGGCATTAGTGGCTAAACTTTGGATTTGCTTTGATCAACACTCTATAGTGGGTTGTAGCGGTTGAGTGTTCAAGACCACATTGGGTGTGTTCCTCCAAAGGTTTAGTCAACATGCCGACGAAAAATTCCTATGGTTATACAAATTCTTCTGTAGTTAGTTGCGCAGTTTACCTGCAGTTAAACTTGAGTTTAATTAACAGGGCATCTGTGAAGTTAGTCTTCAATGGTTAGCAAGGAGTATTCCTAACCCTGTGAGGGTAAACTTTGGCTAATAAGAATTGCAAACACGGAAAGTGAATAATTAGAAACCCTAAGTGGTGTTGAGGAAAGTATTCTAGAATACTTTGCACTGTGGAACACAGCTGTGATTAAGGGTTCAAGAAAATAATGCTAACTGCTAACTGTGGAGGTTATTCAGGCTTAGCCTGCATTGGATTGGAGCTATGTTAGGTTAGCTTAGCCCAAGTTAGCTTGATGCTAAGCTAGGTTAGCTTAGCCTAAGTTAGCTTAGTGATGGGTCAGTTTTAGCTTAGCCTAAGTTAGCTTGATGCTAGGCTAGGTTAGCTTAGCCACCCAGGCTGGTTTGTTTACAAAAGTGACATTAAGAGTTAGCACTTCCTGTGACAAGTTGTCATGGGAGCCAGAGGGTGTCAGAGCAATTCAACAGTACCTGAAGAATGTCTGTGTATTTTACATGAATCGTGCATGTTTTAACGGGTTAAAAGGGAGGCACCTATATTTTATGATTTTCAAGAACTTGGTTGCATTAAGTAAAACGCAGATGTGTTTTGGCATTTGCTAATTTTCTCATGGAACTCTGCTCTTTACTTCACAGTCTTCTATTTGTTTACAGGGTAAGGAAATAGATTTGCTGCAAGTCAAAGCTTGTCTTGTTCTATTTGCTTACAGAGTAAGGGAATAGATTAGCTTCCTAAGCATATATAGTTACGTCTCTCTACATGCATGAATGCTGACTTTTCCGCGAGTTACTTCTTTTGATCTTTTAGTAGCTTTCTGCTTGTAGAAGCAGCTAAAATTTAGGTGAATTGCATCAATCTAACAATAAAATTAAGGCCTTTACTTCGTAGAAGGGGAGCATCGCCCAGATCTACATACATATAACTCTGTCCTGAGCTGTCTTCGTCAGAAACAGGTTTACTTATACCGCGATTTTGGATTTCTTTTTTTGTTTATTTCCAAAGCGGAAAAGATATTGGTACAGATTACAAGCTGCTGAGATGATTCTTCTGTTACACAGACTTATGCTTTAATGCTGAAGTTCCTGATACCAGTTGGGAGTCTAAGGCCTAAAAAATTTTTTTTTTAAAGTAGAGATGTCAATTCCCGCTATTTGTTTTATCTGCATTTAGGCAAGCCAGCTATCAAGATGCGTATTGCACGTAGTGTTTTAGTTGGACCAGCGATGGTCAAGTGCACGCCTGTTGATTAACAGTAATTTAAACTCGAGGTGATTTTACTACACTCTGTCGTCAAGGCAAAGTATGGAGTGGGTGTTTTCTGTGACTCTTCACTGTCGTGAAATGTTTAACGGTGCCGTTCTAAACAACATCTAAAAACTGTTTGTTTCAAAGAGTCGTGCATAGTCTGTCGGCCGTTTGAAGCGTACATGTCTATGTAAGATTCCTTTAACTTAGTAAAATTCTAATTCTACAAACGCAGAGTCTTTGCAACTCTTTGAACACCCATTTTCATCTACTTTTTTAAAAGTTCTACGTCCGATGTTGATCAAGGACCTTTTAGCAGAGTCTTGCACTGCGTTCGTGCAGTGTCTTCTGGGTTGCAGTTCAGAATAATTTGGGGTTTTAGGAATTCTTACTGAGTGGGCCTTCACGCATCGTTGAGTGGGCTTTGCGTGGGGCAGGAGAACTATGGTGACTGACGGGATAGGAGGAGAGGTTTCTTGAAACTGGTGTCCTCCTCAGTTACAGGTTCGCTGCAAGTTCCACAGCAAACTCGGTTCGGAGCCGGTGGTGGTAGCACAGGCCCTCCTGGGTCTGTTCTGCTGGGTGTCGGTGTCAGGTCAGACACCGGTTGGAGACAGCAGGTGGAAAATCGATGTCTTGTAGATTGTCAGAGATGTGGTGGAAGGCGGGCTTTCCCACCTCCCCTTTTTCAGCTCTTGTGTTGTTGGCTGAAATGTGCAGACTGGTTAGGGGAGACTTGTGGTGTGTGTTTCCCTTTTCCGGTCATGCTGAAGTCTATAAGAGTATTGCAACTCTGTGGATCAAGTTCATGTTCAGAGATCTTGTCTCTGCTGAACGAGCTTGTGGATGGTCACACGGGCCTCTTGAGAGTTTCTTTCGTCAGGCCGTGACGTTCAAATCTCTTTGAGTTCAGCCTCTGCTCTTTGCAAAGGGGCTTCACTTTGTCGAGTTCCTCGTTGAATTCCTCTTTGGTTCTTTTCTCTGACTATTCTCTTCAGTCTGTGTAGAAGATTTAGACAGGGCAGTTTGAAGTCTTTACTTCCTTCTGTAGCTCGGGGTCGTTGTCATCCTCGGCGTTACAACCTTGTGCTTCCAGGGCGATGCGGCTCCTTTTGCGGAGGCGTGCGTGTGCGCTGAGCTGGTAGGCGAGGTTGACGTGTCTGGCCCAGTCTTTGTCGTGGGAGCTTTGGCTTGGTTTGTGTGCCATCAGCTTGTACACGTCTGCGTCCAGTTGCTCTTGGCTCGGGGCTCTGAGTAACCGGTGGCTTTGGGCAGGGATGGAGATGTCATGAATCTCGGCCATGTCTCCAGGTTGTCCCCGCGGGTTGTGGGACTGGAACATACTGGCTTTACTGTGGGCGAGATGAACACAACACACACAGGAGAGACCAATGCAAGTTCGACTGCGTCTAACGAGCTATGATGCCGGCTAGGCCGTGTATGAAAATTTTGGTTAACTGATGCAGACAGTTAAACCGTTAGGTGGGACAATTTGGGTAGGTCATCATGGGTCTGAATGAAGATTTGGCAGGGCGCTAGCTTAGGGGTCACCTGTTGATGCTAACGAGCTTGGTTGTCAAACTATTCTTCAGCTTTCCTTGGTGTGTCAGAGAGGTTCTGTCTCTAGGTGAACTGAAAGGAACAGAGCACAACAGAACAGAGCAATGGCAGGCTAGCAAAGTTTGAAGTAACATGCAACCATCAAAGATGGGGAGGTCTGTAATGAAATGGCATTAATAGTACACAAGAAGTGTTAAAAGTGAAAGAGGCAGTTTGTGAGGCTAAAGCCTGCAGTCTGTGGCTTGGAGAGGCGGAGGAAGCCAACCACTTCAAATATCGGGAATCTCTAGATTAGATGGCCAATATTTAAGTGGATGGGTTTTAATACCTTTTTCTAGTTTGCCTGGGGTGAAATGAGGTCATCCCGGTTGGAGTCATCCTCGTGGCTGGTCCCTCTGTCACCCCCAACACCTGACAGCAGTGTCCCGGGCATTTCGTGCATCTGTACCGAGGTGCGCCCTTTCAAGCAACTTGACCTTGAACACAACCGGCGGTGCCAGATTGGTGGTGTCGTGTTGCGGGCCGCATCAGACAGAAAGATACAGGAAAGTCCGAGACCTGCGCTCAGTCAGCGATGGTGGCGCAGATCAGACGAACCAGCCAGCCGAACCCAAGCGAAGGTGACTGTCACATCACCACAGCACTTGAGAGATTTCTACCTACAAACACAAAACAGGATGAAGAACAAGTGTGCCTCAATTTGAATTAAAGCTCCTCTATCCACATCAAGTTGAGTGTCTATTTTTGTTTTAAAATCAAAGGCAACGGCTTTACTAAAGTCTATGGTATAAACACGAAGGGAATTGTGACAATGTCAATTATCAGAATAACCCAACCTCCATACAGGGAAGAGATATCATTAAGTGCAGCGGGAGGAGCACAGGAGGAAGCAATCTGTAGTGGCGAGTTTTGGCCACTAAGGGTGTGTCCCTTCCTCCTAGTGGTCAATCTGGCTGACAGAGAGTTTGATTTGAAGTGCATTCAAACTGATTTAAATACAATTCAAATTGAGCAAATGCATAGGGGTTAAGTAACCTTTAGATTAGTAAGGATACAGTTGTAATAAAACCAGATCAGAAATTATTAAAAATACTTTGAAATGGAAATATAGAAATAGAGCCATAAAGCAATTTCCCAATGGGAAATGAGAGACTTAATTCAAATTAACTATGAAATTTGTTTGTTTCAAACCAAATTTAAATAAGTGTAGTAAAATTACAGGTTGGTGTTATATTTGATGACAATCACGATTACGAGTGAGGGATCAGTGACTGTAACCAAAACAAAACCGACTGGGAGAGAGAAAGCCATTCAGGACAGTGAGGTTAGGTGATGGCCACAAGGGGGCGCTTTCCTCCCAAGTGGTCATCAGAAACTGTTAAGACTTAATTCTGAATTTCAAGTTCAAATGTGGTTTGAACCAAATTCAAAACAAGTGCACACAGTCAAGGCAAGGAAAATCATGTTAATGAAACAGGCTGTAGATTGCACATGCATTGAAAATTAGGGAAACTAGTTCGAAATTCAGTAAGGAAGCAGGGTGTTCCTGACAGAATTTTGAGGAAAGAAATGACCTAGCTGTTAGTGTCCACACGAGGGCGCTATTGCGTTCGTGGAGGGTTGAGTCGGGGCTGGGGTCATCTGATACTGGAAAACACTCGGGGGTGCACCCTAGTGTTTGGCAGTAGTATTACAGCCAGCCCGCTTTCAAATGTGATTGTTTCAGAGGACGTGTAGCGAATTACACACCTATTTTCTGCATAATCACGAATAGTGCGGAATTTAAATCTCGACGGATTTATTTTCGGTACTATATTTTACAAACACGTTTGGCAGGATTTTTTTTTTCGCTGCGCCGTGCGAAAGGGAAACAGGAATTATCCATCTGTTTCAAAAACTCCAAATAACATTTATCACAACTACCGTTAATGATTAGAATGTTTTCAGTTTGGATTTTCTTTTGGTGCTTTTTTTTTTTTTTTACAAACACGTTTGGCAGGATTTTCTTTTTCGCTGCGCCGTGCGAAAGGGAAACAGGAATTATCCATCTGTTTCAAAGACTCCAAATAACATTTATCACAACTACCGTTAATGATTAGAATGTTTTCAGTTTGGATTTTCTTTTGGTGCTATTTTTTTTTTACAAACACGTTTGGCAGGATTTTCTTTTTCGCTGCGCCGTGCGAAAGGGAAACAGGAATTATCCATCTGTTTCAAAGACTCCAAATAACATTTATCACAACTACCGTTAATGATTAGAATGTTTTCAGTTTGGATTTTCTTTTGGTGCTATATTTATTTAAAACATGTTAGCAGGATTCTTCGCTGCATTGTGCAAAAGGGGAACAGGAATTACTCATCTGTTTCCTGCTCCAATAGACATGTATCACAATAGCACTTATGATAATATGCGGTTTTTATACATTGAGTAGCTAAGTCAATGTTTTTTCAACCAGGAGCTCATCGTTTTTCTAACGATTATAATATAAGGCCTTTTAAGAATGTTAGAAGAACATCGTTCTAACATATCTTGTCTTCGACAATCTCAGGAGAATTTCGTCCTGAGAGAGGAGTTAAAATTATTCAAAATGTTGTTTATGCACAGAGGTTTCTCTTCCATCTGTGTCAGAACAAATTTAATACTGAGGAAACTGCAGTTTACTTTTAGCAATTTAACAGTGACTAAACGTTTGAACATTTAGCAGCTTGTTAAATATGCTTGGCTGGGGCGGCTTTCGTGCCCAGCTCAGTCATATCGTGAGTTCGCAAAGCGTTCACTCCGATGTGCGCGTGTAATAATAAATATTACATAACAATATTAAATAACAATATACACATTTGGACTGAAACTGATTTGCTCATAAACAAGTTTGAAGTGCTCGTTCATCCTCCACCATTCTGTAATGACTCTGGGCGGGTCTGATAGAGGGGAATTTGCATATCATAATTAATAATTCATAATTAATAATTATTCATACAGATTTGGATCAGCCCGGTCTTACATGTTAATAAATCCCTCGATGAGGGCTTTCTGTTAACTTTACTTATATGTATACATGTGTATCTCTGCAATTAACCACAAATTAATTGTAACAGATTGCACAGACCACGTCTTACAAGACAAGTAAAATTAATTAGCTCAATTAATTTATAGAGCAGGGAAAACTTAATTCTCTGGCCAGAAGAATTCAGCATTCCAACTCCATAAAACATACCCTTTTGGTATGTTTAGTTATATAAAGCATGTAGCTTGATCTGCATTTCAGGGAATTGGATATGAACATACCGTGAATCAGTCAGGATGAGTATATTGGTTTAATTAATCCACTATAGCATTCAATAAGGCAACTAAGTAAGCATTTACTACGTTACAATGATACATGTATATACAAACATTAAACACAAACTAAGACGACGGCAGGGCGTTAGACGATAAGTGAGTTGGAGAGAGAGAGAGAGAGAGAGAGTGAGGGTGAGAGAGAGGGAGTTACAGTCACCAAACAGCCAATTAATCTTTCTGAACACCATGAAAACACTTTCTTTATGCTTCTGAGAAGCTCTAAAAGAAGGTAACGTTATACTTGCACAACATGTTTGGTCTGTGTGTGTCACGGACTCGTGGCCAGGCCCGGTTGGGCCGCACGATGAATGGAGAGGCTCTCCTGTGTGCGCGTCGTGGAGCGCGGCGCGTTCCGTGGAGCGCGGCGCTTTTGCACTGCCCGTCCTGGCGCGTGCATGGTTGGTTGCGTGCGCGTGGCTTCTTTGTTCCGTGGGGAGTCACGTGGCGTTCGTTGGCATTCGGCGCGAATGTTTGAAAGGCTTAAAAGTCTTTGAGGTGACGTTACCCGAGGAAATAGATCGGCAAAGTCCACTTCCTTTCCTGGGAAACGAACTTGGTAGTTCATTTGAGGAGAAGACGAAACTTTGGACGATCAAAGAGAAGGATCCCGGTTGGGGGTCGGATCTCCGTGAGGAGATCCTTTACGTGCTTCTTGGCATGAGACGTTTCGGAAGAGAAGGGGCGGAGCTGGCGCACTGCCTTTATCCTCTTGGGGACATCCATCCCCTTCCTGTTGGCTTGAGCCAATCAGGGAGATGGAGGCTGCACGCGGGAAACATTCTTTTATGGTGCTTTGTTCTCAGACCACGCGCTCCTCGTGGGAGGGGGTGTGTTCACATAAGGGCTACTATTGAAACAGTTCGATCATCCTTGGCAGTAAAACATATTAAAAACACACTTTACTTTACATCTCTGTACATATTCGGGTCGTTCATCTGATACGTCTTCTAGAGACACCAAGGAGCATTATGTTACATTAAATGAACATATACTTCTGTTTACAATGCCTAAGGAAGTTATTTCTAATTCCTGTTTTATGCTGCAACCAACAAAGATATTTCACGGTGACCTGGGGAAAAACACACATACATAGAAGAAACACATTGAATATATCTGGTTAAATGTCTTTTAACACAGAAAAGTCCATCTCTTGGGTCAGAGACATAAAGCACATTCCACAGTCTTGTAACATGATCTCACTCCAGTGAGTGGAAGAATGTGTGTGGCGGTGTATGTGTGTGTGTTTGTGTGTGTGTGTGTGTGTGGGGGGGGGGGGTCCGAGTCCTTGGAGGACGGTTGATTCAGTCTGGCCAAAATCATTACAATTAAAAATACTCAACTTTGTGCTAGGGGTTATGGCTTGGACCCTCCGCCCAAGCCTGCAAAACAGATGCAAAATGGACACTTGAATACAGCAGGCTCCCTCCCCCTTCACTCAATCCCTCCCTCAAACCCAAGGCTCCAGCAAATCCCGGTACCTGGAAAGCCAAATTTTAAGGAGACTAGGTAGAGAAAGAGATGAGAAATACAAGAGAGAGACAGACAGGACAAGACACTGACTCATTCCAGCTCACACGGGGCACGGGACAAAGCGTCAGCCATGACGTTGTCCACACCCCGAATGTGCTGGATCCGTAAGCTATACGGTTGTAAAAATAACACCCAGCGCATAAGGCGTTGACTTGGGCTCTTTAGTGAATATAAAAACGTTAGTGGGTTGTGATCAGAATAAATGGTAACCGGAACAGCACCCCCACTTAAGTAAACATCAAAGTGTTGTAATCCCCATATTAAAGCTAGTGTTTCTTTTTCGATGGTCGAATAATTTAACTGGTGACAGTTAAACTTCTTTGAAAAGAAACACACTGGCCGCTCTACACCTTGCTCATCCCTCTGCAGGAGCACAGCCCCAGCACCCACGTGGCTAGCGTCGACCTGCATCTGGAAGGACTGGTACCATGCGGGGAGCCCTTAACACGGGAGCAGAGGTTAACAACATCTTCACATTATCAAATGCGGCCTGACATTTTTCTGTCCAATCAAATTTAACACGGCCCTTCAAAAGGTCGGTCAATGGGGCAACGACAGTGGAAAAGTTAGCACAAAAGCCCCGATAATATCCCACCATTCCTAAAAAGCGTCTAAGCTCAGGTTTGGTAGCTGGAACAGGGAAATTATCGATAGCCACCACCTTAGCGTGCACAGGCCTCACCTGGCCCTGCCCCACCACCTTCCCCAAATAAACAACTGTTGCCTGGGCAAACTCGCACTTAGCGAGATTTACAGTGAGGCGAGCCTCAACTAGTCGTGTAAAAAGAGCCTGGATACGCTCAAGATGTTCAGACCACCCGTCACTATACACTACCACATCGTCCAAGTAAACAGCACAACCCTGTAAACCCGAGAACCACGCGGTTCATTAGTCTCTGAAAAGTGGCGGGCACATTTCGTAGACCAAAGCTCATAACGGAGTATGAATATAGGCCCGACGGCGTTATAAAGGCTGAAACCTCCTGAGCCCGAGGAGTCAAAGGAACCTGGTAATATCCTTTAAGTAAGTCAAACTTACTTACGAACCTGGCCGAACCCACCCGGTCAACACAGTCTTCAACCCTTGGGAGCGGAAAAGAATCTGGCTTTGTGATGTTATTTAACTTCCGATAATCGGTACAAAATCTATACGTCCCATCAGGTTTACTAACTAAAATACAAGGCGAAGCCCAACTAGAATGAGAGGGTTCTGCCAAACCATTATCCAGGAGATACTTCACCTCTGCCTCTAGGTGCTGCTGTTTTTCAAGTGATACACGATAAAACCTCTGTCTTATCGGCTCAGAATCACCCACATCAATGTCGTGCTTGACCAAATGAGTACACGACGGTGTATCTGAAAACAAAGCAGGAAAGTTAAAGATCAACGATTCCACTGCTAATGCCCTCTCCTTAGACAAATGTCCAAGTAGTGTGTCCAAATCAGACAACTTCTCAGAATTCTTCAACCGAGGCTGGAGCACACCGTCGTCTGGGATTACCACATCCTCACCACCACATGCTGCTACCGTGTGTGGAGAGAAAGACATCCCCGCAACTGCAGCCAACGCAACTGATTTTACCTGATCACCAGTCTCTGCTGCCCCAGAAACCAGAGATCGACTATAATAAGGTTTCAAAAGATTAATGTGACAGAGTTGCGTATTACGCCTACGGTCAGGGGTTGAAACTAGATAATTCAATTCTGACACCTGCCGAACAACTGTATAAGGACCGGCGAATTTAGCAAGAAAGGGTGAACCGGCTATCGGCAATAGCGCTAGAACCTGATCCCCAGGGCTGAATACTCTCGGCTCAGCTCGGCGATCATACCAACTCTTCATTTTCTTCTGAACTTTAGTTAAATTTTCTACAGCCATCTCACAAGCTAAGAACAATTTCCGGCGAAAGCCGTTCACATACTCCAACAGGTTAGAGGGACTCTCAGGACACTTAAGCTTATCCTGCAGGACAGCTAATGGCCCACGAACTCTATGGCCGAACACTAAATCATTAGGTGAGAAACCTGTGCTTTCCTGTGTTACCTCACGTGCTGCAAGCAACAACCAGGGAAGCCCTTCCTCCCAATCCTTGCTAAGCTGAACACAGTAACCTCTAAGCAATGACTTGAGCGTCTGGTGAAAACGCTCCAGAGAACCCTGACTCTGAGCGTGATAAGCGCTACTAAGCTGATGTTTAATCTGTAGCTGCTTAAGCACTTCTGAAAACATATTCGATGTAAAATTAGAGCCCCGGTCACTCTGAATACTCTGAGGGATGCCAAAGATGGAAATAAACTGAGAGAGAGCCTTCACCACCGACTTGGTAGAAATTGTACGTAAAGCATAGGCAGCTGGGTAACGGGTGGCCTGACACATCACAGTCAAAAGGTAAACACACCCTGACTTAGAGGGAGGCAAGGGACCAACACAGTCGATTAACAAATGCTCAAATGGGTTCCCTAAAACTGGAATAGGGTAAAGTGGAGCTGGCTTGATCACTTGATTAGGCTTTCCTGTTAACTGACATGTATGACAGGTCTTAATGAAGCATGCCACGTCCTTCTTTAGGCAAGGCCAATAGAAGTACTTCATAAGTCTGTCATACGTTTTCCGCACCCCCAGATGGCCCGCTATATCACCATGAGCCGTCTGAAGTATCAGATCTCTAAACTTTACTGGCACTACTATCTGGAAAACAGGATCTTCAAGCATCTCTTTAGTCTGGGGCATCCACTTACGAACCAAAAGCCCATCTTGAACAAAGTAACCCCTTGCGACACTATGTTGCTCCTCAGCAGGCAAAACACCAGCAAACAGTTCACTCAACGTTGAATCCTCTTTCTGAGCTATAGCAAAATCACTAATTGACAGAGTAGATGGCAAATCAGGCAGAACAATAGGCTGTAAATCAGGCTTACGATTTTTCTCTAGAACCTCAGTTCCAGAAGCATGTTTCATCGCACGAGTCACTGCACAGGCAGTAAACACCTCAGGTAAGGTCTGCAGGCTACAATCAGTACCTGATGGGTTAGATGGAACACTCTTAACCACCACAGGAGGCGGTACATTACGCCAAACCCGCTCTCCAGCCAAGTTATTACCCAAGATGAGGTGTACACCATCTATAGGCAAGGAATGGCGCACGGCAATGACAACCTCACCCCGAACCAGGTCTGACTGAAGCTCAATCCTATGAAGAGGAACGGTTACAACCTGCAACCCAATTCCCCTCACTAAAACATTACCAATGCTGGACTCAGTAGAAAAAGGCAAAACAGACTCCAGAAGAAAGGACTCACAAGCCCCCGTATCTCTAAGAATTTTAACTGGCACCTTTTCAGAACTGCCCACCAATGATACGAAACCATCTGTAATGAAAGAAGAGTAATCATTGACATTTGCTTTAATTACATCAGACCCGCTATACTGGCTAGAACCCTCAAGGCCATCCTCGGACAAGTTAGAGGCCACACCCCCTTCAGGGTTCGATCTAATCTCTGTGTGGATAAACTCAGACGGTGCACGCACATCTGAAACGGCAAGGGCAACAGGTCTTGCCGTACCAGATTTGCTCCTCTGGCCCTTTGCTCTCAAAACTGGACACTCGTTCTTCCAATGCCCCTTCTCTAAACAGTAATGACAAGCATCCGGATCTGCCCTACCCCGAGACTGCTCTTTGGAAACAGACTGACCAGCAGGAGTATTAGACAATACTGAACGTTCACTGAAACGTCCAAAGCGCTGCTCGCGGTAGCCCCTTCCTGAATTGTTTTCTTTTAAGAGTTTGCCTGTGCGTTAAAACATATTCATCAGATAAAACTGCAGCATCTGCAGCTGTCTTTACCTTCCGCTCATTTATATATACCGCGATTCGATCAGGGAGGATGTTTCGAAATTGCTCTAAAACAATTAAATTACACAACTCTTCAAAGGTAGAAACGCCTACTGCAGCGCACCAACGATTGAAATGACAGTTCAGCTCTCTTACTACCTCTGTATAAGTCTGCCTTTCTCCCTTCTTCCAATTACGAAATCGCAGTCTATATGCTTCTGGAACTAATTCGTATACTTTAAGCACAGCATCTTTCACGCTTTTATAAATCTTTCTTTCAGGCACCGACAAAGCAATAAACGCCTCCTGCGCTTTTCCAACTAAAACGCTCTGGAGTAACAACGTTCGTTCAGAATCACTCCAACCACGATCATCTGCAACACTTTCAAACAGTGAAAAAAAAACATCCGGATCCTTCTCATTAAACCTGGGTAGCAATCTAGCCATATTAGAAATATCAGGGGAGCGTGCTGGTGCAGTCGGAACATCACCACCAGTATCACCATTAATTTTCCCTTCTGCCATCAACCTAAGACGTTCTAAAGCAATTTCTTGCTCACTTCTAATTTTATCATATTCTAATTGACGTATAGCTTCTCTCTCTCTACGTTCAGCCTCTCTTCTCTACGTTCAGCCTCTCTTTCTCTACGTTCTGACTCACGTTCAGCTTCTCTCTCTCTTTGTTGCATTTCTAACAACTCTTTTTGTTGCTCAAATGTAAGACCAAAATTACTGCGAGACTCACCCAATGTTACCAATGGCGTTGATGCACCTTCTGGCTCCAACTCATCCATTGAAGCTATTGATGGGAGAATTTTTCTTTCAGCCAATTTAGTTCTAACAACCTGCCTTAACTGCGCCAAATTTCACATTTTTTTTCAAGCCCAATTCAAAATTGAAATGTTCACTAACCTCACATAACTGCTCCTTAGTCAACGTATTTAAAACCTGATCTGACGGAGCAGCAAAAAATCCATCCATAGTATCCATTTATTTAATCGGCCCTTTTCCTTAACCCCTAAACAAAAAAAACATACATATATATAGCCTATATATATATATATATATATATATATATATATATATATATATATATATATATATCTTTTTCTCTGCAATTATCAATGAGTGCGGCCAACTGCAGCCACAAGACAAAAAAAACAAAAAACAAACGGAGCTACCCTGCACCGATCCACTTCATGCATACCCCAAGAGCAGAGATTTTTAATACACGATATCAGTGGCACCTAACTTCCCCGACAAAATGCCGTTAAAGCAGGTATCCACGACTGTGTCCTCCGCCCAGGATATTGCACAAAAACAAAAAACTAAAATAACAAACAAGCGTTAAGCGCTTAGCAGGGTTTTGCAAAGCTCCAACAAAATTATTTATTTATTTATTTTGTCTCGCAAATACTGCAGCAAAAGCCCGCACCCACCCGACAATAGACCAGCCCTAATATTATAACCTGGCAGTATTTAAACTACCCCAGGCACAACGAACAAAAGTTTATCTCCCGCACCGACGTAATGAAAAAATTAAAATAAAATAAATAATAATAATTTCCAAACCTAATTAAACTAATCCGCGTTTGTCCTTCCCAATAACCATACATTAAATGCCTAATCAACCTTAAGGTGGCGGATCACTGTAAACTCCGAATTACCTATAAATTTGGCACATTAATCAAAATGGCCAAAAACATAACTACTCAAACCCAATTGAGAAAATGCAAAACAACAAAAACAAAACGCATATTTACCGATTGATGGTTCAAAATCCCGGACGAGATCCCAAATCTGTTACAAGCCTGGCTCAAAGCAAGCAACAGAATATAGGGAAAGGCCACACACGGAATAGTTTACGCGAGATTTTATTTAATTAATAGAATTAACAGAATAAACTTTGCACAGCCAGTAATAAAATTGGCTTTAACAAAAAGTGAAAATGAAAGCAGCAGT
>JAQIUQ010000489.1:0-65625 GCA_030378365.1 Hybognathus amarus
ATTGTTAGTTAATGTTAACTGCAATACGAGGATTAATAATAAACCTTATTGTTGCCATTTTTTGGGAAAAAGTGAATGGAAATATAAATGTAAAATTAATTTTAAAGTTAATTAAACCCACACTGGTTCAAACTTAGGCTACTGTACTGTATTTGTTTGTTTGATGTTGAAGTGTTTGGGGACATTTGGCTTTTTAGTGTGATTGCAATTGGTCTTCCGCTTTTGTAATATTAGGGCTTTTCAGAAAGTATATAAAATTTTGGATTTAGATTCATCTGCCAATATATCAGATCTGAGCTATCAGCAATGTAAAGAATAGATCAGTTATCGAACTTAAGGCCCAGATGTTCATATCTGTGTATCCGCTAGTTTGATTTCCGGAAAGAAGAAGAACTAAACAAACAATCCCTTCTGTTCACTCATTGACTCCTGTTCTCTGACTTATGACTGGGACAGTGTTGAATTTAAAAGTGGGAGCGATCAACCTCACTGGGAGTCTACAAAACATACAAGTAGACATGAAACACTGGTGTAAATATGTGAACACTAGATCTCACAATGTGTCTGCTTCGTTTGCTCATTTCAGCTCGTTCTTCATCCTTTATCATCATATAAAACGCTATATGACAAAACGGCGCTATACTATGACACATGGCACCCTTTATCGTTAATATAACACGCGAACCCAAGGCGTAATAAATCCAATAAATCCTTTAGCGTAATATGAGACTACCCTACCCTACCCCACACCTAAACCTAACCATCACAGCACGTGTTATATTAACGATAATCGGATGCCATGTGCATAGTATAGCGCCGTTTTGTCATATAGCGTTCTATATGACGATAAAGAATGCGAATGCGTTGCTCATTCTCTTCCAGCACAGCTCTCACTTACCTCGTCTAGTCCGACAGTCAGAGCACATAATCATCACTGCCTGAGGACAACTGGGTCTTATGGCTCATCTGAAAATATGAAATAAAGCGTTACATACAGAAAACACTTCACCTAAGAGTTTAAAAAAATCATAATATATGGAATATATAAGGGATAATGTACAGTCAGCCAGTTATTAATAATCAGGGTCCCGATACACAGCTACCCATCAATACTTATTTCCACATGAAATATTAATTTAAGATAATATACAAGATTACAAAACGTTTCAATATTTAAATGTTCACCAAGGTAATGTTAATAGCTTCCTTTATGCATCACATTACATGTGTTTTCATTCAGAAGGAATGTCACAGTGTCTTACACCATTTTTATGAGGACATCATAAGATGAAGATGTTCCTGATGTTTGACTTGACTGAAGATCTTCAGAGTGTGTGTAAGTTTGAGTCAGGTCTATGTGGACAGAGTTTTATAGGAAGACATACAGACATGTTCCTGATGTTTGACTTTACTGAGTGTGTTGTGTAAGTTTGACAGAAGTCTGGTCTATGAGGACAGCACTTACGGGACACTGGCAACTAGAAACATTTGGACGGCACCCTGAGTTCAAGTATGTGTATGTATGAGAGTGATACAAGACGTTGCGCCTGTGCTAGAAATACAGTACGTGATCATGACTCACTTCTTATACACACAATCATAATTCAGTGACTAATAACTGTGGCAAACAATTCTGTTTCTGAGGAACTGAAATCTGTTCTATTCTTAAGGAATAACTTCAATTATTACAGTAACTTCATGGATACCTTTAGAGTTGCTCAGGTTTTATCTGATTCTTATCAGTTATGCATCTGAAAAAAAGAAAGAAGAGCAAAAATATATATATACTGTATATATATAAAAAGACAAATAATAATAATTACTATTTTTTAACTTCTTCAATGATTACATTTAATCTGACAAGCACAAATAGTTTTTGATATTGAGTATTCGCCAATATTCAAATTAGCTGTGAATTATGGGTCAGTATATCAGTATGAATCCTACTATTCCATATGTGTGTCCTGGTAAAACTGTGTCCTCATAGACCAGGATTCTGTAGAAACTTACACAACACACACTGAGATTCTCCAGTCAAGTCAAACATCAGGAACATGTTCTTATGATGTCCTCGATGAAACGGTGCTCCTCATAGACCTGGTGTAAAGCTACACACAACCTGACATACTGTAAGGAACATGCATGCAATGTGATGCATTAAAGCCATGAACATTAATCTGCAGGGCTGCACAATATATTGCTTTATCATTCATACCTATCTGTGAGTCAGGCTATACATGCATAACCTAAATACCGATGCAGTGTTATTTTACAGTTATTTACTGAATTTCAGTACCTAAATGTTGTAGACTTACCTGGAAAATATGAGCCACTAATTATTTCACATCTTTGTTACATTTTTTTATCTATGCTTGCCATTTATTATTTTATATGCAGATACAAACCCCAACAAAATCACACCAATATTATAGAACGATTAATTATCTCCAAATAGAGCTATTTAAGTCATTTGTAGAAATTGCTTTTTATATTGCATTATATATTGTAGAAAATACAAATATTGCAATATCAGTTTTTTGCAATATCATGCCGATCTATTACATTGGGTCATTTTTATCCTTTAATAAAACAAGTAAAATCAACACTGTAAATAACATATCATGTACCTGACACAGCTTTATTAAACAGGGTCACTTAAGCATGGAAACACTGAACTCAGCTTTATAATGGTGGCTGAATCTGCCCTGGAGTAACCCTGACCTATTGACAAAATGAGCTGTGAATTATGGGTCAGTACATCAGTATCGAATCCTAATATTCCATATGTGTGTCCTGGTAAAACTGTGTCCTCATAGACCAGGATTCTGTCAAACTTACACAACACACACTGAGATTCTCCAGTCAAGTCAAACATCAGGAACATGTTCTTATGATGTCCTCATAAAACGGTGTCCTCATAGACCTGGTGTAAAGCTACACACAACCTGACATACTGTAATGAACACGCATACAATGTGATGCATTAAAGCCATGAACATTAATATGCAGGGCTGCACAATATATTGCTTTATCATTCATACCTATCTGTGGTAATGACACTGCAGTATTAGGCCTATGTGAAGTCAGGCTATACATGCATAACCTAAATACGATGCAGTGTTATTTTACAGTTATTTACTAAATTTCAGTACCTAAATGTTGTTAGACTTACCTGGAAAATATGAGCCACTGATTATTTCACATCTTTGTTACATTTTTTATCTATGCTTGCCATTTGTTATTTTCTATGCAGATACAAACCCCAACAAAATCATACCAATCATTCTAGAATGATTAATTATTTCCAAATAGAGCTATTTAAGTCATTTGTAGAAATTGCTTTTTATATATTGCATTATATATTGTAGAAAAAAAAATATTGCAATATCAGATTTTTGCAATATCGTGCCTGTCTATTACATTAGGTCATTTTTATCCTTTAATAATAAAACAAGTAAAATCATCGCTGTAAATAACATATCATGTACCTGACACAGCACTGTTATTAAACAGTGTCACTTAAGCATGGAAACACTGAACTCAGCTTTATAATGATGGCTGAATCTGCCCTGGAGATCCTGACCTATTGACATATTATTCAACAAGTTTGTTTTAAATAAATTGATAAATTATGGTAAACGATATTCAAGTTATTTTCATACATTATTATATGATATTTAAGGAATATGTTAATTGAAGATAACTATTCATTCATAAATTGCATTCACAATTGATAAATTACAGGCAATAGCAATTAATCAGACTGACAGTTATATTAATATTCAGAGTATATTGAATTATAGCCAGGAGTGATAAGAGCACATAGTTGTTTCTTAATGTAAGCATAACTGTAGTAATATGTAACAGTAGCATGTCAGGATACTGTACTGGGGACAAAAAACACAGACTGTAGTCATGACAACGCGTTATTATGATGGCTAGACTATTTTATGTGATCATTAAAGGAAGCAGTTACAATTAAAGTGCAATCTAAAACGAGTTTAAAATGACAAACATCGCTGATTCCCTAATGTCGGTCTGTAAACAGAATCACTAACTTATAAGTCCGCTAGCTCCGTTAGCATCACGCGCTAGCTGCTTTCTAACTGTAAAACGAGCAGCAAAGAGCCACAAACAAGCCAAACGGACCCACGTGCTATTAGAGAAGCAATAAAACAACATTATAACTTACCTGACACATAACAGTTGCCTTCTTCGGGTCCAGAGATGTCTTTTCAGGTGCAGAGTTTTCCTCCCGTCCAAACAGGAAGTGACCGTGACGACGTCCCCGTGACCTGATTAAGTTAACTTACGTCTTACTTATCATAAAATAAACAGGGTTTTATTTATTTATTTATGATATATTTAATCCACAATTAATAAATTACAGACAAAAATACTTAAATAATTAGTATTTTGCATTAAGTTGCTTGTTATAAAGACTATGCTGAAGCTGAATGAAGCTCCGCCCACTGGCGCCATTTTGTTTTCGCAATTTCCCGCCTACCGGTACCGATCTGTCCAATCACAGGCCTCGAAGCATACACTTGTGTAAAACATGCAAATTTTTGATGACGCGGGTGTAATACCGGGACCTGGCTACAGGGGCGACACTCGCGAAATCAGGGATACACTGTGTATGGTAAAATTTCAGGGTTTTGTGGTATATAAAGACATGGCGCCAAAATTTGAGAGGGAACATCTGGGACATCGTAGATGGCGTTTACACTGTCGGAATTATGAGGACATGGCCTCTGTCCTCGTAAACCCAAATGTCCCCATAGTGCCGGTGCGTATTCAGGTCAAATGTCCTCGTAAACCACAAAAACAAACACACACACACACACACACACACACACAGACTGTGTGTCAAGAGACTCAAAGGCAAAGACAGGCCTAGGCTCAGAAAGAGCATGATCATATTCAAACTACAATATCTGACTTTCTGTGGGTTTGAGCTTATTATTGTTAATTAGAAAGTTGTTTGGCTTGAATAGAACAATATACACGGCAAGTTTTGTAACTGTCAGTAAAACTAACCAAGTTATAACACACTTTATGTGTCCTTTTTTAGTCAAAAAAATCCGCCACGGCCAAACCGTTCGAGATATCACAAATCCGTCCGGAATTTAGCATCCTCAATGTCTTGACTTCATGCACACCGAGTTTGGTGGTGATTGGTAACAGCATGGGTTGTAATTTGATGTTTTTCTAGGACATTTATTTAAAAAAAAAAAACATAATTCCCGACTTCCGTTCGAACTGTCGGTAAAACTTAGAGCACGAAAGTTGTTTGGCCTGATGTGATCTATGAGTGTACCGAGTTTTCATATTAATCCATGCACGTGTGTTTGATTTATGGACAAATGTTCGAATCCCTAAAAGAATGCATCCTAAAAGAATGGTAAAGTTTAGATGCGTCGCCACGGCAACAGTTTCAAAAGATATCAAGAATCCATTCATAGGTCTTCATCTGCCGTGTATTTACATTATACAGATGAAGTTTGAAGCAAATCGGGTAAAAATAAGAGGGTGATTTCAAAGCATTTTGAAAGTGACACACTTCCTGCTGCCAGTTGGTGGCGCTATAACTTTGACTCACAATAGTCACATCCATGTGATCGTCCTCTTACAGCGAACGCACTGTTGAAGTTTCATCCAGATCAGTTAATGTATGCTGAAGTTATGACACACTTCCTGTTTCACGTTTCTCGCCATAGTTTCGTTTCCTCGCCACGGCCAAACCGTTCGAGATATCAAAAATCCCCACGCAAACTTTCATCCTCAATGTCTTGACTTCACGCTGACCGAGTTTCGTCGAATTTGGAATCAGAGCTCTAGGAGGAGTATTTAAAAGTTCATTGCGTGTGTTTTACAAAAAAACCTCAATAGCCGACTTCCTGTTGGGCTGGGGTGAAAAGTAAGAACGCGAGAGTATAGATGAAATTCTGCTATCGACATGTGTACCGAGTTTCATATTATTACATGCAAGTGTGTTTGAGTTATGGACCAGGTGTTCGGACCCCATTCCAGGGGGCGCTGACGAGCCGCCCTGCCACGCCCGGGTACCAGCTTCAGCCCGGCTCTGATGGCCGCGGGTTCTGACCCGTGTGCAAAGTTTCAAGAGTTTTCGAGCATGTTAAGGGCCCCAAAAGTGCCCGAAAGTCGCTAGAAAAAAAATAAATAAAAAAATAATAATCGGAAGGAAAACAATAGGGCTCTGCGCCCTTTGGGGCTTGGGCCCTAAAAATAATCGGAAGGAAAACAATAGGGCTCTGCGCCCTTTCAGGGCTTGGGCCCTATTAAATAATCCCAAGGAAAACAATAGGGCCTTCGCCCCTTCAGGGCTTGGTCCCTAATAATAAATATAGCTGCGAGCAGCGACGCGGGCCCAAGCCGGTGGCACCGCAACCCCGGATGCCTAAAGGCACCGGGATGGCGGTACCGCCGGCTTTGGCCCTCCATCGCTGCTCGCAGCTATATAAAAAAATATATATATATATATATATATATATATATATATATAAAGCCGGTGGCACCGCCACCTTGGTGCCTTTAGGGTTATTCTGCACGACGTGCAAAACGTAACCCCTGCTTTGGAATACATACTAGTATGTATTCCACAATTGGAATACATACTAACATACTAGTCAGAACTGAATAGTTGATATCTGAATGACAGATCACCATAGAAGTCACTGGAAAAAATGTGACTAGTAACAAAAGAATAGTTACTAGTCACCATTGAAATAAGTACTAGTGTCTAATGAATAAGTACTAGTATCTATTTAATAGGTACTAGCATCTAATGAATAAGTACTAGTAACTAATTAATAAGCATTGGTATGTAATGAATAAGGACTAGCATCTAATGAATAAGTACTAGTATCTAATAAATAAGGACTAGTGTCTAATGAATAAGTACTAGTATCTTTAAAAAGGTACTAGTACCTAAAGAATAAACACTAGTATCTAAAGAAAAGGCACTAGTATCTAAAGAATAAGCACTAGTAGCTAATGAATAAGTACTAGTACTTAATGGAATAGATACTAGTATCTAAAAAATAAGTACTAGTAGCATGAAAATAGAGACTAGTAGGTTAAAATGATTAAATGTTAAAACGGCTTGCCATACTCTATCTGTCGTTTCCGACTAGTCACAATTACGTTACAGATATCTTAAATGATAATACAAACTATCCAAAATGTAATTACGACTAGAAAGACGTTGTTGATATCTACAATGTTAATTACGAATAGTCAAACTTAGCTTTTAAATGTTAAAAGGGCTTGCCATACAGAAGTGTAGGCTCAGAGAGACACTCAACATTTTCAAACCAAAATATCTGACTTTCTGTGGGTCCTAGCTCATGAGTGTAAATTAGAAAGTTGTCCGGCTTGAGGAGAATATATGAATATATGAAACGATGAGATCAACATGTGTACTGAGTTTCATATTATTACATGCAAGCGTGTTTGATTTATGGACCAAGTTTTGGACCCCGTTCCAGGGGGCGCTGTCTAGCCCCCTTGCCACACCCGGGTACCATCTTCCCGGCTCTGATGGCTGTGGGATCTGACCTGTGTGCAAAGTTTCAAGAGTTTTCAAACCCATTAAGGGCCCCAAAAGCCGCTAAGAGACTCAAAATCATCAAAAAAAAGGAATGTTAAAGTTTGATGCGTTGCTATGGCAACATTATCTTAGATATTGAATAATGCTTTCACAGCTCTTCATCTGGCGTGTGTTTACATTATACAGATGAAGTTTGAAGCAAATCGGGTAAAAGTAAGAGTGTGATTTCAAAGCATTTTGCAAGTGAAACACTTTCTGCTGCCAGTTGGTGGCGCTATATATTTGACTCACAATAGTCACATCCATGTGATCGGCCTCTTACAACGAACACACTGCTGAAGTTTCATCAAGATCAGTTAATGTATGCAGAAGTTTTAACACACTTCCTTTTTGATTTATGGACCAAGTTAATTTAATTAATACACTAATTATATAAAACTATTGTCAATGCACTACAATTAAACAGGTTATATGTCTTTACTTATAAAAAAATAAAAACAAAAACTTATTTAAAAAATACCAGGCTTAAGAAAATGTATTTACTTTAGCAGGCCAGACACACAGTGAAATTATTAAGCCCCCTCCCCCTACACACACACACAGAGACTGTGTGTCAAAAGACTCAATCACACACACACACAGACTGTGTGACAGGCCTAGGCTCAGAAAGAGCATGATCATATTCAAACTACAATATCTGACTTTCTGTGGGTTTGAGATTATTATTGTTAATTAGAAAGTTGTTTGGCTTGAATAGAACAATATACACGGCAAGTTTTGTAACTGTCAGTAAAACTAACCAAGTTATAACACACTTTATGTGTCCTTTTTTAGTCAAAAAAATCCGCCACGGCCAAACCGTTCGAGATATCAAAAATCCGTCCGGAATATAGCATCCTCAATGTCTTGACTTCATGCACACTGAGTTTGGTGGTGATTGGTAACAGCATGGGTTGTAATTTGATGTTTTTCTAGGACAATTATTTAAAAAAAAAAAACATAATTCCCGACTTCCGTTTGAACTGTCGTAAAACTTAGAGCACGAAAGTTGTTTGGCCTGATGTGATCTATGAGTGTACCGAGTTTCATATTAATCCATGCACGTGTGTTTGATTTATGGACAAATGTTCGAATCCCTAAAAGAATGCATCCTAAAAGAATGGTAAAGTTTGATGCGTCGCCACGGCAACAGTTTCAAAGATATCAAGAATCCATTCATAGGTCTTCATCTGCCGTGTATGTACATTATACAGATGAAGTTTGAAGCAAATCGGGTAAAAATAAGAGGGTGATTTCAAAGCATTTTGAAAGTGACACACTTCCTGCTGCCAGTTGGTGGCGCTATAACTTTGACTCACAATAGTCACATCCATGTGATCGTCCTCTTACAGCGAACGCACTGCTGAAGTTTCATCCAGATCAGTTAATGTATGCTGAAGTTATGACACACTTCCTGTTTCACGTTTCTCGCCATAGTTTCGTTTCCTCGCCACGGCCAAACCGTTCGAGATATCAAAAATCCCCACACAAACTTTCATCCTCAATGTCTTGACTTCTAGCTGACCGAGTTTCGTCGAATTTGGATCAGAGCTCTAGGAGGAGTATTTAAAAGTTCATTGCGTGTGTTTTACAAAAAAACCTCAATAGCCGACTTCCTGTTGGGCTGGGGTAAAAAGCAAGAACGCGAGGTATAGATGAAATTCTGCTATCGACATGTGTACCGAGTTTCATATTATTACATGCAAGTGTGTTTGAGTTATGGACCAGGTGTTCGGACCCCATTCCAGGGGGCGCTGACGAGCCGCCCTGCCACGCCCGGGTACCAGCTTCAGCCCGGCTCTGATGGCCGGGTTCTGACCCGTGTGCAAAGTTTCAAGAGTTTTCGAGCATGTTAAGGGCCTCAAAAGTGCCCGAATAGTCGCTAGAAAGAAAAAAAAAAAAAAAAAAAAAAAAAAAAAAAAAAAATAATCGGAAGGAAAACAATAGGGCTCTGCGCCCTTTCAGGCTTGGGCCCTAATGAGTGCCTAAGGAAAACAGGAGGGCCTCCGCCCCTTCGGGGCTTCGGGCTGAATAAAGAATAAGAGCGCTCAGGAAAACTTTGCGAATGGCACGGCAGAAAGCTTATCAAGTTCTCCGCATCTCCAATAGTGTAAAGGAAGCCACTCGCAAATAATTTTAGGGCAATGCAAACATTTTGTGCTGTTGTTGAAGCCCGACATCGAATTGAACACATCAATTTGCATTTCCAACAAAATAATAATGTATAAAAGACACCCTCACGAGTCACGACGATCGTTTCACGAGAAAAAATAAATAAATCTCAGAAATTATTTTACACTATCGCTAAAGGACTTCCCTTATCAGTCGCGATCTAATCCTGTTTACATGAAATAAGCCTGCTCGCGAGCAGGTTCAAGCTGACGGACCTGTTGCTATGACAGCAAGTCCAGGATGAGCTTCGCAAGAACCAAACAATCCAAGATCATGGCAAATCGCCAACAATCAAATCCAGCTAACTGAGTTAGCGACAACTACGAAGGACGACCCCTGGTCTCCGTCGAACAATGCGCTTGCGCCCCTGCTGGTGAGGTCAACATGAACAGCAGATGGTGATTATGCTCGGTAATCTACTGCTTTTCCTGCAGTTCCTGCAGACGAATTTGCAAAGCGAAATAAAATGGACCAAAAATTGCCTGTTGAATATTATAGGTTGTATTTTTAAACAGTTTGAATATTTTGGAAGTGAAATATGAAAGGTAAATATGGATTATTGAATTTTTAACAATGAAAATGTGTTTGAAATGTTTTAAATTGAAATATTCACAGTTTAAATAGTCAACCATGCTGAACTGAACAGCCCATAAAAATGCAAACACTAAAAATGCAATGCATTAGAATGCAAGCAGGGTTAATGCAATGCATATTTTTTTTCAAGTAGTGCAGTTCAACAGGCTTTTTGTTTCTGAAACATTTGCCATTATTTTTCTTCCTTACTTGACTGTGTAAGGGGATTTATGAAACTCACTCCAGTAACACAGTTACACAGGCAGACACAAGGAGGAATACATTCACTATGGAAAATAAATCATGCAACTAAACATGTTCATCCATCCAACCGTAGTTGTAAATGAACAAATGCACAGCTATACTGCATTTAATGAACCATTAAACTATTTGCAACATTAAAGGGGTCATGAACTGGCTTTTTATATTTTATTATATTGTTGTCTGAGGTCAACTTATGACGTTCGCTTGGTTTTTGCATTCAAAAACATCAAAATGAATAACTAATAAGTAGAGTCAGACCAAATTGACGCATGCCGATCTCATCGGCCGATATTAGTGCATTTTCCAAACTATCGGTATCGGCAGTTATAATGGCCGATAAATGAATATTTCAAAAAAATAAAATATTAACGGACGAAACACGCTTGAACCATGTCATGAGTGTTGGAGTTTAATAGTTTGTCCACCAGAGGGCACTCTACACACTCCCAATTGGCAACACTTGTTGAGTTGGTCACAGACATTGCTTGAATAACAATTAAACAGAACATCTCCATCAGTTCTCTTAACTCAAATAAGCATGACAGAATTTGTGACTATCATGTCCAGTTTTGCTGCTGTTAAATAAGCCGAGAAGTGAAGCGGAATTAGTTCAGTAATAATTACGTTACATTGTTACAGTGTAGTTGACTGACTGTCCTTTTAACTTTTGACAATGTAACTGAAGTATTTCTTTAATAGCGCGCGACAGTTATAGCAATGAGAGGTGTCATCTCTCCTTGGCCTGTTATATTGAAAATGTATGTTTTAGAATTTTTCAGTATGACGTCATCCATTGGTAAATTATGGCTCATCATAGACTAGCTAATCACAAAGCTAGCTAATGCCACTATCATCAGTCTGTTCTGTTGTGACAATAAAAGAAAAAAGTTTCTTTTTAAAATGCATGATCATAATATTTTAGTTAAAACTCATAAATATCTACAAATAACTAATGTTAGGGAAATCTGTTAATGTTTTGTTACGCATTTCGAAAACAAAACAAAAAATATTTGTATCGGTATCGGCCTTCAAAATCCTTTTCTGGTACAGCTTTACTAATAAGCTATTTTCTACCCTAGTTTTGAGACCAGCTTAAGAAACGGCACGGTTTTTATGGGCGTTTTGCTCTTAAGACTTGGAAGTAAACGCCCACTTCTGTGAGTGGATAACAGTTTTGCATATTATAATGAGTTTCAGACTCACCCGTCGAATGCACTTGGGGGAAATTGTTTTGAAAACGTCCAATGTTGTAAAATGGCAACCGGAAAGATTCGCCCATACATGTTCGACCCAGAGTCCGTGTGTTGCGCCATTCCTGCCAGATTCGATATAGATGACACAGCACCGTTCTTTACTCTTAATCGGTCTGCAAATCCAGTCTTGTTTACGAAAACAATCCTTAGTGAAATGAAGTGAACAGATGGACAATGTTTTACCTCATCAGCTGGAACGTCATTAAAAATAAAGTTTATCCATGCAGTCCTATTGGAATCCACAGGAAGCTTATGCAGCGACTGTCTTCTTCCACAACCAGGTGCTGCACAATATTCTGTATTGCTCGGTAGCTCGATCCGGTTTGTCATCACGAGGTAGGCATCTATGTTATTTAGCTATGTGTGTAATGCGCAGATCGGTGGGCGGGGCTAAACCGGCCGTGTTAAAGTAGGCGTTGATGTTCTTCTGCGGGGTGGTGTTTTATCCTCTTTTTACATCAAAAATCCCCACTTTGAAAACGACGTCGTTTGCTGAGCCTGGTGTCAATAAAAGCTTTTATTAGACTAACAAGAATGTTTTTAGTTCTGAAACTTACAGGATATTCTTGTAAAATTATGACTTCTTAGATGTCAAAAGCTCAAGGAAAATTTGATTTCTCAGTTCACACCCCTTAACGAGGTTAAACCTTTTCAAATGTTATTTGTGTCATCAGTGTAATATCAGGCTCACATGTGTCCAGCTCTGTGTCTCTGAAGAGTGATCGCTCTAAAGAAGGAAGACCACCAGACTTCAGTGAGAAAACACCATCATCTAATAAAAGGTATTTTGAGTTACTCAATTTGTGTCACACGTTGAGACTCAATTTGTGTCACACGTTGACTGTGTTTAAAAGTTGTATCAGTGAATACCAATCATGAAATATGTTTAGGTCAAATATTTGTCAGAGTATTCACAGCAAATGCTTATTTCTCTTTCTGTAAAATATCAGTTAGTATTTTATTTTACTAATGTGATTACAGGCTTCAATATGAGACATTAGACTCAGACCTTCAGACTCACAGGAACCACGAGAATTTCAAAGACAATCTTCTTGGGATCTTCCAGGTAGGAAAACACATTTTGTATAAATGTTTATTATTTATAACAAACAAATATGTTATTGAACAAAGAAATGTAATTACAATTTTCTTCCTCTAAATTTTTCCTTTTAAACACATTTTAGCACAACATTTTAGT
The DNA here is from genome assembly GCA_030378365.1 of Hybognathus amarus. Classification (NCBI taxonomy): domain Eukaryota; kingdom Metazoa; phylum Chordata; class Actinopteri; order Cypriniformes; family Leuciscidae; genus Hybognathus; species Hybognathus amarus. The sequence continues at coordinate 13,073 of JAQIUQ010000489.1, forward strand.
ATTTCAACTGGATTTTTTATATACATGTTATATAATTATTAAATAAATTGTGGTTACCAAATGTAGGTGTACAATTTGGCTTAAATTGTGTTATTCTGTCTTTTCTCTTACTTTTGTTTATAGGATCTTGAGAGGAAAATAATCACATTTCTGAAGAATGAGCTGGAGAAGTTAAAGAAAATATTACAACATGAGAACACACAACACTTTGTGAAGGACTTTAATGAGAACAGATCCAGTATCAAATCAGCAGCTCTTGATCTCACACTACATTACCTGAGAGAGATGAAGCAAGATGAAGCTGCTGATGCTCTAGAAGGCAAGAGACTCGTGATCATCTGTCTGATTGTCTCTTATAAATGTAGGAGAGAAAATGAAGACTAAAACTATCTATTTTCTGTTCCTGTGTTTAGATGAGCTGTTCTTCATTCATCAGCTGAAATGTGGCCTAAAGAAGAAGTATCAATGTGTGTTTGAAGGAATGGCGAAGCAAGGTGACTCCACACTCCTGAATAACATCTACACAGATCTCTACATCACTCAGGGTGGCAGTGAACAGGTCAATACTGAACATGAGGTGAGACAGATTGAAGTTGCTTCCAGACGTCATGAAGCACAAGAGATACAGGTTGAATGCACACATTTGTTTGAAGCGCCTGAACAAGACGAGGAGATCCGAACTGTACTGACAAAAGGAGTCGCTGGCATCGGGAAATCAGTCTCTGTGCAAAAGTTTGTTCTGGACTGGGCTGAAGGAAAAGAAAATCAAGATATCAGCTTCATATTTCCTCTTCCATTCAGAGAGATGAACTTAAAGGAGAAAGAAAAACTAAGTTTGATGGACCTTATAACTCAGTTTTTCCCAGAGACAAAAGGACTGAACCTTACAAGAAGGAATCAGTTCAAAGTGCTGTTCATCCTTGATGGACTGGACGAATGTCGCCTTCCTCTGAAGTTTGATTGTAATGAGACGTGGCGTGATGTATCGTCACCAGCCTCTCTGGATGTTCTCCTAACGAACCTCATGAAGGGAAATCTGCTTCCTTCTGCTCTCGTCTGGATCACCAGCAGACCAGCAGCTGCCAGTAAGATTCCTCCTGACTGTATCGACCGGCTGACAGAGATACGAGGATTCAGCGACGCACAAAAGCAAGAGTACTTCAAAAAAAGATTCAAGGATGATATTCAAGCCAACACAATCATAGATCATGTTAAACAATCAAAGAGTCTCTTTATCATGTGCCACATCCCAGTCTTCTGCTGGATTTCAGCCACTGTTCTCCAGAACATTCTGGAGGAGAAGAGAAATAATGATGTGAGAAACACTCAGGCTGATGAGATCTCTAAAACACTGCAGGAATCAAACACTGAAGACACTCCCAAGACTCTGACACAAATGTACACACACTTTCTCCGCTTTCAGATCCAGCAGAGCCGCCGGAAATATGATGGAGAATACACACCAGATGTTTCCTGGGATAAAGACGCCATCCTTTCACTGGGGAAACTGGCATTTCATCAGCTGGAAAGAAACAACCTGATCTTCTATGACACAGACCTGGAAGCCTGTGGTCTTGACGTCTATAAGGCATCAGTGTACTCAGGCATGTGTACCCAGATCTTTAAGGAGGAAACAGGGATCGTTCTTGGTACCATGTACTGCTTTGTTCACTTGAGCATTCAAGAGTTTATTGCAGCCCTTTATGCACATCTGTTTCTAGACATCAACAAGACAAGTGTGTTTGATCATGAGTCTACAGAACAGGAAAACAGAAATGAAACCATGATTGATTTTCTCAAGACTGCAGTGGACAAGGCGCTGGAGAGTGACAATGGACACCTGGACCTTTTCCTTCGCTTCCTCCTCGGTCTGTCACTCCAGTCCAATCGACGACTCTTACGAGGTCTGTTGACACAGCGAGACGACACTGACCAGAGCAACAAGGAAATAGTTCAGTACATCAAGCAGAAATTAGAAGATAATCTTCCTGCAGAGAGATCCATCAATCTGTTCTACTGTCTGAATGAACTGAACGACCAAACTCTGGTGAACGAGATTCAGACCCACCTTAGCAAAGGAAGTCTCTCATCTGGTGACCTTTCACCTGCCCAGTGGTCTGCTTTAGCCTTTGTGTTGTTGACATCAGAGGAAGAGCTGGAGGAGTTTGAGCTTCAGAAATTCAAGAAATCAGACGAGTGTCTCATTAGATTATCAGCAGTCATTAAAACCTCCAGAAGAGCCCTGTAAGTCTTTTAATATATTTTGTCATGTTTAGCTCTCATCTGAAAAATGCATCTCAATAGTTATTCGCCATCATAAACATGAAGCTATACCTGCGTGTGTGTGTGTATGTGTGTGTGTGTGTGTGTGTGTGTGGAGACAGTTTATCACAACTTAAGACAAAATATTAAATATCTTTTAAAAATGTTTGCATGATTGTTTTTGTATCATATGATACACTAGACTTGTATGACTTATATAGAACTATATTATCACATACTCATACTTGAGGAGAGAAAAAAGGCATATATTATTCATATACCCAAACTGGGGGGGAAATAATGTAATTTGGTACAGATGATATTTATATTGCCATGACGTAATACTGAAATTTTGAAAGGTTTTAATTATATATTTTTTAATTATATATTTAGATGCTTACTTCTATGAGTACTTCTGTAGTTCAAAGGGTTAGTTCTGGTATTTTACACTTAAAGGCCTGTTTTAAGATCGTTTCTGATGAAATAGAACGGTTGAGATTGAAATTTGGACAAATGCTGCTGTCCCGAGAATTTTAGGTTTGTGTGTTAGCATCCTCCACCTACACAATGATTGTCTATGTGCACTGGAACAATCATTCATAAAACGCATTAAACTTTAGTTTACTAAGACGTGAAACTCACCGAGGGTCTGGGGTGTTCACTGATATGCTCACACAAAAATCGCTGCAAAAGATGCTTTCCAACAGGTTTTATTGTAGTTTTTGCAAAAACAGTATTGCAGTAGACCTACAATTTAAAAGAAAAGAAACACAACAGATTAAATGTATTTTGCTGATTGGATTCTGTCTTCATACAAAAATAAAAACTTTTGTGCATGCAGAATTTTAGCGAATTTTAGTAGCAAAACTCCCTAAAATTTTTACAGATCTTAAAAATTTATTGTAAAAATAAATGTACAATATTATCACTATTATCAGACCGGCCCGCCGCGGCCTCGAACACTACAGGTGTGTCTGGACATCGCAAGCTGTGGCTGGATATTCAATGACACGAATCGGCAGAGAAGTAGGCCGCGTGCAGCGGTGGAGAGTCGCAAACGGAAGGGCTGCTGGAAGTCGGACACCTTCTGGTTCGGTAGTGACCGCTCACGTGGTGTTTGCATCATGCTTTACCACAGCTTAAGTGAAATAAATGCAACATTTGCCAAATAAACAGATATTTCAGATATTTCAGACACATTTTCATTCAAAACTTTACTGCTTCATACAGCATCTGTTTGAACTAGAATAAAGTTCAAAATAAGCCTATAATCAATGACGTGGAGTCAACGTTTTTTAATCAGTTTTATTTGATAAACATGATAAACATGACACAATATAACATCGCGACTACATGAAAAGACTGTTTACTGTTTATAAAAAACTGATTTGTGAGCTTTAGTGGAACTAAATGTGTGAGAATAAACACGAAACGCACGTGATCGTTGTCATGCGGTGAATCCGGCGAATCGTGAAACAGCTGTGACATCATCAGAGCTCGTGCAGCCGCTCTTGAGAAGCTGCGCTGGCTGAGTCCTCCGGCTACTCTCGAAACGCTCTCGCGGTACTTTGATGGCATATGTCACAGTCACGTGGAGTCAGCGCTGCATCAAGTTCGGACAAAATTTCTAACCAGGCATGCACTGTTTCAAGTTAGCCGCCGATTGGGTCTGGCAGCAGAGCTGCATGAAGTCCAACAAGCCTTACGACTCTCCCGATTGCCACTCCGCCCCTGCACGCCATTACAAAATATAATATGGTGGGCCGTTATCGGCGTTAACTTGCTGCGTTAAAGTGAGACTCTTATCGAGCGATAAAAAAATATTGCCGTTAATCTATTCTCAAAGTTGGGTTGGGAGCTGGGTCTATACTATACAAGCTATGATGACTTTTACCTTGATATTTTAGCGCAGATGTATACCTAGCCGAATTGCACTGTAAGGGGCATTTAATACCAATCTGTTTATCCAGACATTAGGAAAATATCAGTCAATGCATTTTATATTTAATATGAGGGAAATACACATCTGTAACGGACGTGACACACATACACACACAAAAAAAACCTTTAGGTGAACAAAAAGTAATAATACCCATCGGTTGAAGAAAGGTTGGCTCTCCACAGAACATAAAATATTCATTTTGTATTATTTTTTATGTACGCATTTATGAGGGAAAAACGATGTAATGTGACAGTTCCCCGTTACGGACTTGACCACTCTGAAAGCGGCACTGAAAGACTGCTTTAAAACTTTCACATTAAAGGTACCATCTGGAATTCTAAATCAAAAAATATTAAATTTTCCATAACAGATGGGGGCAGTATACCTCCAGAAATTGAGTTGTAACGCGGCCGCACTCTCACACTCTTTTTCTCACGCATATTATTCAAATCATTTGACACGATAGTAAAAGGTTGGAAGACCGCAGTTTCACGTGGAGCATTTGGATATTTTTAGAGATCAGAGACTCAATGAACAACATCTCAACACTAAATGATGAAGACCGTCTCATAGACGCCTGTCTCAAAAACAAGCTGGTGCATTTCCACGATATGGGAAAATAAAAGCCTGGGCAATTATTTTAAGTTTACGGTATTCGTTTTGTTCATATTACACTTTTATTGTTAGTTTGAATTAATTTGACAGACAGCATTGGCTGATGTTGATCAAGCTAGCGTCATTCAGAGCTGACAACTCTCACGAATTCACCGTGAGACACACGCAATTGACACTTAGCAAGCAGGTTAGTTAAGCTCTCAGATTCTGTCAATTTTATTACGCAATTCAAACAATAAATACCGTTTTGGCGCTTGTACATGTTACACCACAGATCCCTAGCGCACGTGAACCGATCATCTCTACTAGCTAATGGAAAAAGAACATGAACACTGTTGAAAGATACAGTATGCTACAACTTACCAAAATGTATTCCTCATGCATGTCGACCAATCATTTTTTGAACTCTTCCTTGAACTGAAATGTAGTAATCGGCTGTATTTCCACACAGACTGACTTCAGGTTCAAAGTACAAACATAAGACGCGTGACTTACTCGTGTACTGCAGTGTGCGGCTGGTGTTTATGTTGCCCGCCCGCATACCGCCTCCCATGGCCGAAACTGGTATTACGACACCTGACGGGCCGGGGCTAGTAATTTAGCATGCTAATTTAGGTTTATATCTCGGCAGCAATATAACTTTTCAGTTTTTTAATGACATCATTGCACTTATTTCTTCTCATTCTTTTGATGCGTGTAGCTCATTTTCTGTATATTTTTACCTCAATAATCCCAGATGGCACCTTTAAACATAAAGCACAAAGCCTTTCATTAAGTTGAATTATTCCGTTTTGTATTAATTGTATGTTAATTTTAATCAATGTTTCATCAACCAATTGCCTGTATTTAAAGGTGAGGTTTACTGCTTTTTCTTCTTTGCATGACTGTGTTTATGGGGTGCAATATAGCATGTATCCGTGGTTTTTCTTTTTTTAAAAGTCTTATTTTTCATAAATTTCACCTTTATTGTCAGCCGCGCTCTCCTCTGTCCCCTGAACGACCGGTTCACTTCCTGATTCTATGAAAACACTCCCTCAGAATGACGTTGTGGGCTCAGATTGGTTCGTTTGGGCCGGTGTGTTGTGATTGGCTAAACTGTCGCTCACGTTGTCCGGAAGGTTAACGCCCATTAGCTTTACGGGAGACGCGAGCTCCGGTCCAGAAGTAAATATATGTCGAGACTGCAGTATCAGTTTGAGGCAGAATCAGACCGAGAAAGCCGCGATGAAGAGAGTCAAACAGAACCTCACCACACACGGCTCTTAATAAAGGTTTCTGAATGATAATTTGCTATATTTTTTAACTTTATGCACGTTTGTTTTACATAATAGCATCTGACTGGCAACAATAGCAACTGGCTGGCTACTGAATGTTAAACTCAAACAGCGTTGGCAGGTTTACGTTCTTGATCAAATCGAAAATAACGTCATAAAACATATTTAACATGAAAAATACGTTTACAACATTAGTACTTATACAAAATTCAGGTCCATAATGTTTGTACGCGTTTGTCGTTGACACAAAATAGCATAACTGCTAGCCCATAAAGCCTATAAAGCCAGCGCTGGCATTTTAAAAATAATAAAACACAAGGCTACGTCTGGAATTATACATGCAAATACATTTAAAATGATTAAGTCTTAGCCTACTTACAGGTTGTGTCCGGTTGTGTCTGCCTCTTGTTTTAAAGTTGGATCTGCTTCATGTTTAGTAAAGGCGGGCATACACTGTGCGATGTCTGTGCGATTTCAGCAAGGTACCTACTCACACTCAACGAGTAAATCGCATGCGATGCAAAGCCAAAGTTCAGGATTTATGTGCTCACACTGTACGGTTCGAATCGTCGAGCTGCGACTTCACTGCTCACACTATACGTGTAATATCTGCGATAACCCCCGGGATTGCGCCTATATACGTGTATGTATCCAGAGATATTGTCAAAACAAGCATCTGCTATCAATATCAAGATGATTTAGCATTTTCAATTTATGCATTTAATTATATTAGTAATATTGTATTATAATTATTAGGGGAGGCCTATAGGCTAATTTTATTATTAAATTGATCCGCTATTGTAATTAATTTGCCACGCAATATTTTCACTGCACAACCAACGTGCTGTGAGGATAATAAAATATTACATAATCTTACTCCTCATTAAAAATTGTCTAAACCATTTAAGTCAATTACAATAAATTATAGGCATATAAAAAAGAAGAGTCTATAATATGTCCGAACATTGCCATAATTAATGAAAATTAAAAACAGGTTTATTTCAAAAACATTGTTTAACAAATTAATAAAAGAGGTGTTACATCGCAGGTGGCTTGGAAGACGTGGGTAATATTATCCATTATGCAACACGAACTGGAGGTAAGCAACAGTAATTTGTAGCTAGTTTGAACTACAGAACTTTTTGTATGCAGATTATACAATAATTTATGGGTTTTGTTGTGTATTAGAAGAAAGGACAAATTATTTACATGTCGACTGGGGATGCCGAATCACAAATCTGTTTGAAGAGAGACGCAAACATAGGCCTATACAGCTTCAAACACAACAAAAACATTCTGTAGACATATGATAATTATGACTGATATAGCAGACAAGATCCTTTATATGGCAAAATTTGTAAGACAGCTATGCAAGATTTTATTTCTGGACCTCTGAGGGATGGATGCTGTAAAGTGAATAAAATATATCAAATAAACAAACTAAACAATGGCATGATACTTTTACAATGGATTTTAATTATTATACATTCACCTTAAAAGTTAAATAGTTTTTTACAAAGTCGGGCTAACAGAATAATGATTTTAATTCACGACGTGGTGGTCAAATAACCCGCCGATGTTAACCGGAGGGTGGTTTCCTCCATGAAGTGGATGAAAATAGTTTTATGCACAACTATCTGTGGATTATCCCGCTTAAAGATCTCCCTCTTTTCGTTTTTTTTTTTTAAATGTATTTTTTTGCTGCAGATGAAATGGTTAAACTTCTGTATTCACGCAGGCGCAGTGAGGGAAAGACACTGAGTTTAGGTGTTTTTGCTTCAACTGTGCCGATATAGTCACGAGGAGCGACCAAAATTTTAGACATGCCAGAAATTCATCCGACCATCCGATTGTCGATCGTGAGAGGTTAATCGCCTCTCGTTCCCCCTGTACACTGCACGAACACTGTACGACAAACGACGCACGACAAAGCTGGAAAATCTGTCTCGACACGAAAAGAGTTCGCACGAGTCAGAATTCGGTCAAAATCGGACGAAATTCGCACAGTGTATGCCCGCCTTAACAGTTTCTTGTTGAATTTTGAACTCGGTAGATTCTGAAGCTGTCTTCCGTAAAATGCGCAGCACAAAGAGCTACTTACGACCGTCACTTTCAGGAACATAATCAAACATAAATTGTATGCATTGTTGAAGTACAGCGTCCGTGGGAAGTTCGAACACAGAAGACCTGACATCTGCGTGAACAACAACTGAAAGCTACTGAAATATGATCATGGCCTTTCCTGCATATTCCGGAGGGAGGGGTTGATGTAAATGTGTGGGTTAGTGACGACCATAACCCAGCTGTAGTCCAAATCCAGTCGTTTTTGTAGGCAATTATACTTCCTGATTTTCAAAAGACAATATCTCTGCTTACACTAAACTTTCAGTGCTGCAACTTTGCAGATACTGTTCATGCACCAACAGCAACATTACACACTATTTAAAATCAAAAAAAGGTGAAAATCGCAGTAAACCCGCCCTTTAATAAATAAGAAATAAATATAGCAGACAATAGATAATCACGACACGGAGGCGCCGGCGCTTGAACTGAAGCTCGTCTTGTGAGTCATAAATGAACCAAAACACAGCGCATAAGGCAGGCCTACTTGCCTCAGGAGTACAGTGGGTCTCATGAGGTGCGAATGTATAATGTAGAGAATAATTACGAAAAATGGAGAGAAAATATAAATCGGGCGCATTAAAAGGAAAATAACGAGATAGTCTTTGTGTTTTATTTAACATAAGCTTACTTGGCTCAACAAGTGACACATTATTACATATGCATTCATCAGATATACATATTTTTTACGGTTTTAATTTTAAAATGACTTGGTAGAGGAGAGCCCCATGATGAAGAGTCTAACTCCACCCCTGCTCATCTTACAAACTACCTGCAAGGTTATTTATTTGGGTAGCAGACATATTCTGAATGCCTTCAATGCCTGAATGCCTTCATGAATTCAAACGAGCCATTTTAATCTAGATTAATTGCCCACCTATGCCCACCACTAAGGCATAAAAAAAATTGTTTGGTTCGGTCTTCGACTCGACCCTGTCAATTTATGTGCAACCCAAATTTATTTTATGAGCTTGGGGAAGAAATAATACAAATTAAGTAAATACACAAATAAAAACTTTGAGGCGAACTAGAATTTATGCTTTTGTACAACACCGTATTTGTATAGTCCAGCCTGTTGTCCTCCAGCAATGCTAACAAACGAGGCACCCACAGGCATTCACACATCGTTGTTGTCATGTAGATGCACTGCTGCGCTCTGTGACGGCATGAACTGAACGAGCAGAGATAGAGAGAGAGATCCGGTTCGCGTGCGTACACTCTCTCTGCGGAGCCAGGCAAAAGTATAGGCTTCACCGTCACACAACTAAGTCTTGCTCTCTCTCCCTCGCACATATTAATCAAAATAAATCGACACAATGGCAAGGTCGGAAGATTAAAGTTTCATGTGGATCATTCGGAGATTTATTTTTTTCCTGAATTGCCGCTGGGTGGGAATGTACGTTGCCTTTATCTTCTCTGAAAAGCGTTCCACACATTCAGCTGACATATAAACCACACTTTAAATAAACAAATAAAATATCCAGTGATGAAATGTTTTCTGTGATGACACAAATCGTGTGGGATGTCCTGAACCGCCGGGATAAAATCACAACGCGCACAAGTCCGATAATGACACGTCCAATTCTCAAACTGACTCATTTGAACCGATTCGTTTTAATGAATGGTTAAAGCAACTAATCTTTCCAACACTGAACTCACGAGACGTCCGAAACGGTGTATAACTAATCGGTAACTCTTTACAATAAGGCAACCCTGTTTGCCCCGCGCACACATGTAAAATCAGCTTGTGTGTGTGTGTAACATGCTGGGACACACAAGGTGGTAGAGTACATGTACAGGTAGGGTATGTTATGAAAAATAGAGTAGCCTATTCATCGGGACTGTAAAGTAAAATAAAAAATAAAAAATCCTTTCCTTTCTATCCCTTGCTGCCACTGGACAATTAAAAAAAAAAATTAAAAATTAAAAAACCTACCGACCCATGACCTCAACTAACAACCAACCAGAAACAAACTTAAAAAAAAAAAAATATATATATATATATATATAAATCATTTTTTAGAATTCTATTTATCGATTTTGAATCGGTAAAGCTTGAATTGCGATACAAATGTGAATCAATTTTTGTGCACACCCCTAATATTAAGTGTCCCCAATTAAGAAAGACAGAGGCAACACTGGCAAGAACCTAAACTCCATCAGGGGACAGAAATAGAGAAAATATCCTATAGCTATAACAGCTTTACACAAATATTTTTTCAAACATGCTTCATTTTGTCTTGGAAATTTGTCACTGTATAAAAACACTATTGTTGAGGACATAGTAGTTTTTAAAGGTAAATGTTAGTTTAACTCAGCCTCTTTGCTGCATGTGCTGTTTATGTAAAAAAATAAGTGGAAAATTTAATTAATATCAGTATATAGAAAATGTATTGTATGTGTTCAATCTAATTCTGTGTTGTGACTTTATTGTAGGTTAAATGATTGTAACTTAACAGACAAAAGCTGTTCAGCTCTGGCTGCAGTTCTTGGATCAGACACCAATCTGAAAGAGCTGAACATGAACAATAATAATCTGCGGGATTCAGGAGTGAAGCTGCTCTGCACTGGACTGAAGGATATAAAGTGTAAATTGGAGATACTGAGGTAAGTTGAGCCACAGGAGTCACATGACTAGAGTGAGGTGCGATAACTGACAGGACGATGCCGGAGGCAAAAGCACAAGAGAACTTTTGTGAAAAAGATCTTTTATTTATTTGTTACAACGTGGGTATACCATATCTATCCTGTCATTGTGCTATTTTATTGTTGTTGTGTATAAAGAATTAAAGAATTATTATGCTCTTAGGGCTAATTAATACCCGGTGGCAACCACCAAATATTGTCAGATCAGAACAATAAAGGATTGGTCTCCTTAAACTCACCATTGATCATCAACACTTATTGGGGTCCTGCTCATGCCACCCCACATTCTGTGTGACATTTCCGTTTTCCGGTGAGAGTACGCTGTGCGCGCCTTGCTGCCGCTTCTTGCTGGAACTTTTTTGTTTGTTTGTTTGTTTTGTTGCTTTTGCGTCTACCGGCTCATCTCCTTCTTTGCTGAACAGTCGTTTCCTGGACTTTATTATTGTCATTTCCCTGTGGATTTAACACGGATTTAACGCGGATACTGACAACGGACAACTCTCCAACTCATCACTGGCACTCATCGAACCTACACTACTCTGCTGCTGTTTGCCGATCTTCGCGCTATTGTGTACACCTTCTACGTAGGTGGCTGGTGAGTCTCCACTCCCTCGCTTATCTATTGTGGACAGTTTTTTGAGTGGCAGGTTACCCCCTATCACTCAATTTATCTGATAAGGTCTTCATACTGCGTTGATCGTGCATAATTAGCGCTTAGAGTGTTGCTGCTTTCTTGCACTCTATTGCAAGGGAAGTGCGTTAAAATTGCCAGTGATGTCGTGTTGTCTCTACATGTTTGCGGTCTAATTATGTATACTACATCCAACGTCCCGGTCCCGGTACTGCCTAGAGTTCTAACTCTGGGATTATTACTCTGCTGTGTCGTACCTATGGCGCTTAACTACTCGCTACTCCAACTGCGTTGCATGAAAACGCGTCCTCGTCTCGACGCGACTACATACGGACTCTGCACGGAGCTCGGGATTGCTAGGCGACCCCGCTATGTACATCGCTCCCGTCGACTCCACTTCTCATCGCACTGCTCGTCGCCTTCAGCCATTCCTTCCGTCTGGTCGAACCGCTCGGATATCTGCTATTCTATGGTGTCTTCTGGTCACCGTGGAATAAACCTTTCCTCATTAAAAACAGTTTCATGTGATTCGTCTCTGACTAAGACGCGCAATGACTGCGCGTTTCATCCAGCAGTCGCGCTATTTAACTGTCGGTCCCTCACAGATAAGGCTACTGTGCTTTGCTCACTACTGACTGAGAAAAACTTTGACTTATTGCTCCTCACTGAAACATGGCAAACTCCTAATGACTATTTCCACCTAAATCTTCTCACTCCCTGTGGATACAGCTACCTGGCCAAACCTCGTTTGACATCAAGGGGTGGTGGCCTGGCTGCTGTTCACCGCAGCAGCATCCCAGTCAAAACTATTGATTTTCACGAGACTTTAACTTTTGAATATCTAGTTCTCAAAGTTTCTGGTACATCTCCAATGATCTTGATTCTCCTGTATCGTCCACCTAAAGCGATCTCAAATTTCTTCAGTGAACTGCATGAACTGTTAACCCTTTCCTGTGCCTTATCCTCTTATGTTATATTACTTGGTGATTTCAACATACATGTTGATACTGGCTGTGCAGAATCGCGTGAACTCATGTCATTATTTGAATGTTTCAATCTTGTACAACATGTTGATTTTGCTACGCACTCTAAAGGTCACACATTGGATCTCGTCTGCACTACTGGTCTATGTAATGTTTCTGTGCTTGGTGCTCAAATTGGACTGTCTGATCACCTCCTTGTTGAACTAAACTGTGTAATGCCTCTTCCCCGCCTCAGGGTGAAATCCACTATAACCTTCCGTAACCTCAATTCTGTTAATCCAGTACTGTTTTCTGAATCGGCACAAACTTATCTCTCTGATATTACTGAACACACTAGCTGTCTTGATATCCTTACCAAATATAATGCTGGTATTTCCAGTGCCCTTGATATACATGCTCCTCTTAAAAGTAGAGTAGTACCCTCTACACACACATCTCCCTGGTTTACCCCTGCACTTCGCAATCTAAAAACAGCTGGTCGTCGTCTTGAACGCCTTTATAGGAAAACTGGTTTGACTGTTCATCTTACTGCTTACACTGACCATATCCAACTGTACAAATCTGCTATAAACACTGCACGCTCTAATTACTTTTCTACTATTATTAATAATGCGTCCTCTCGACCCAAAGCACTGTTTTCGGTGGTCAATAAACTCACCAACCCTCCTGCACCTGTCATTAGTAACCCAGCTGACCTCTGTGAGTCATTCCTGCATTTCTTTTTAAATAAAACTGATAGCATTCACAATCATTTCCCATCCATGATCTCTCCCGTCTACACACACGACTTCGCCACTGCTTTTACACCTGGTACTCTCACTAATTTTGCCCCCCAACCCCTGCTTATATCTCTGAGCTAATTAACAAAGCAAACACATCTTCATGTCATCTTGATCCTGCTCCTACTACTTTACTTAAAAAATGTGCATCTGTTATTTCTCTGCCAATTTCACTTCTCATCTCCCAACTACTAATTACTGGTTCTGTTCCTCTGGAATTGAAAACTGCTGCTGTCACTCCTGTCCTAAAGAAACACGGCCTCGACCCCACCAACATGGCCAATTTCAGACCAATCTCAAATCTACCATTTCTCTCGAAGCTACTTGAGAAGGTGGTCTCTGCCCAACTTCAAACACACTTGTCAGCTAACAACCACTATGAATGTTTTCAATCTGCTTTCCGCACCCTCCACAGCACTGAAACAGCACTTCTCAGGGTTGTCAATGATCTCCTCATGGCCACTGACTCCGGCTCCACCAGTATTCTAATTCTTCTAGATATTTCCTCTGCATTTGACACAATCTCTCACAGTACTCTCATCTCGCGACTCTCTGCTATTGGTGTTTCTGGAACTGCACTATCTTGGTTCACTTCTTACCTGTCTGATCGCCAGCATTACATCTCTATTCGCCAGGCTAAGTCCATTACTGTCTCTGTCCCACACGGTGTTCCCCAGGGTTCTGTTCTTGGGCCTCTTCTCTTTATCATCTACATGCTCCCATTAGGTAACATCATCCGTCATCATGGCTTTAAATTCCACTGTTACGCTGATGACACCCAACTATACATTCATTCACAAAGCAATTCTCCTTTTCCCACAAATTCCATATCAGCCTGTATTGATGATCTAAATGCCTGGATGACCAGTAATTTTCTCAAACTCAACACTGACAAAACAGATTTACTTCTTATTGGCTCACCTCGGATTACATCCCGTTTCTGTGTTAACAATGTTCATATTGCTGGAGTTTCGGTTCAACCTTCCACTACTGTCAAAAACCTTGGTATAATCTTTGATTCCTCTCTTTCCTTCCTTCCACACATTTCCTCTCTCACTAAGTCTGCCTTCTTTCACCTTCGTAATATTGCACGTTCGCGTCCATTTCTGAACATCAGCGATGCTGAAACTTTGGTTCATGCTTTCATCACATCACGGCTTGATTACTGCAATTCTCTTTTCTATGGCTTACCCGACTCCTCTATAAATAAACTCCAATACATACAGAACTCAGCAGCTAGGGTCCTTACATACACAAAGAAATCTTCCCACATCACTCCGATTTTATGCAGACTTCATTGGCTACCGGTACGTTTTCGTATCCACTACAAGATCCTCCTTATCACATTCAAAGCACTCCATGGTCTTGCCCCCCCCCTATCTTTCTGATCTCATCCATACTTACTCCCCAGCTCGCACACTTCGATCCTCTGATACCGGTCTCTTAAGGATTCCTCGGCACAAACTATCAACTTTTGGTGGTAGGGCTTTTTGTACTGCTGCCCCAACTCTCTGGAATTCTATTCCCCAAGACATCCGTGACCTCTCATCATTACACGATTTCAAAACTCACCTTAAAACTTATCTTTTCGCTACTTGTTTCTGCTGATTTCTATGTTTATGTTCCACTATTTCAATCTTTATTTTTTTTTTCTATGTCATGTTTCTATGTCTTTATTTATTTATTGTATTGTTTCTATGTCATGTTGTTATGTGATGCTTATCTGTACTTAACTGTAAAGCGACCTTGAGAACCTTGAAAGGCGCTATATAAAATAAACATATTATTATTATTATTATGTCCGTTAACGAGGAGCCAGATGCACACACCACTTACAGATAAGGATGCAGCGATTACCGGATTTCACAATTAAGCGCGATTCAAAACGCCACGGTTAATTAATCGTTAATAAGACTTTGCTACACCGTGTATTTTGCACGGGGAACTAACACAAAACAAAAACAAAGTTACACCAGTGGTGCACGAGCTTAAAGTGCTCATCAGTCACAGCAGAGGGACTAAGCAGCGACGCTCTACTTCCACAGAAAAAATGCCTCAAGTCAGCAGTGTGGGAGCATTTTGCGTACACAAAGAATAACAAGGGTGTAATTGAAGAAGACGGAATCGCCTGTCTGCAAAACTTGCCGTAAAAAAGTTTCCGTCTATTATTTTTGTTAACAACATTTTTTCACAGACAAAAACGAGACGAGAAACTGAATAAAAACTAGACGCAGATGTTAGATAGTGACGATCTGGGGAGCGATCCAGTCAGAACTGATGTCCTGCGTGTGATGCGCACATTTGTACTGTTGGTCTACCCTTCGGTCCCATAACATGTTAAAAAAAAATGTAAACGTCTGGGATAATGAGTAGAGCAGACATAGTCTATGGATCTGAATAAGAGTGACGATGCAAAAAAGAGCTCAATTCGGTACGGTTTTCTGTGGGCACACACCCGACCCAAGCGTGCAGCCATGCTCATAGACACATACAGCGCGCGGGTACTGAACTGATTGCTCTTTCCGTGTCCTGAATAGTAGGGCTGTCCACTTTAGTCGTTTAGTCGACTAATCAGTTCGATGCCGTCTTGGTCGACTGAAATTCTTATTGGTTGACCAGTCGCATTATTTTTTTTATTTTTTTTGCCAATAGAAATACATTTTCAATGATTTACTCCTTGATATTTATTCCTTTATAAAGCAGTTATTTATTACTGTATTCTAAATATAATTTGCCTATGTTTTATCCCCATCTTTAAATGCTTTAATTTAGGCTATTTCTTGTAACTGCGCCACAGTTTAGCGCACACACATAACACACTCGGGAACCGCACCTACTGGCTGCGCTGCTGCTCGTGCTCAGTAAGGGATGTACCGGTAGGTAGTTTTGCTGTATTCATTCAGTTCACGCTACTTTAGTCGACAGAATGTCCAAGAAATCTAAATCTTTTGTCTGGCTACATTTTTGTGGAGGTAGGCGACGGTGGCGACCGCGTTGCTTCATTATGAGCGCGCACATCGCGTGCCTATTTGAAATCGAACTCTAGCGCGCAAAAGACGTGAGCAGCTCTTTTAACGTCTTTATCATACTGACTCAATCGATTGTTTTCTTAATAGGTTTTTATTTGTACACTTGACTCATTTGAAAGTAGCCTAAATAATGTAACAAAACGAAATTAAACGTATATGCTATCTTACAACCAGGGGCGATTCTAGGATTTTCCTTTTAGGGGGGCTAAGCCCCCAATGAGGGTATGATTAAAAAAAACAAGGTAAAAGTTTCATTTAAAGTCTAATGCTCACTTTCATTACCATGCATTTGCAGGGTTTTATAATCACTGTAGTCCTGAATTTGAGTTGTGTTAGTTAGGGGGTTCGGGGTTTCCCCGAGAAAATGTTGAATTCTCTGAACTATTATGTGCATTTTAAGATGTTTTAAAGGCAAATTTTTGGGGGATTTTTACATAAACCATGTCAGTGGGCAGCTGATTGTTTTTTCGCTCATCATCAGCATCACACTCTTTTTGTCTTTGTTTTTCTCTTGCCCTGTCTATTCCCCTCCTAAAGTTGAGATTTGACTGATAATAGGCTTTTCATTTTTGTCTGACAGTGAAGAAAGTAAACATAGGGTCAACTGGTTGATTTTGCCTAAGATTCATTTTCTCAGATGTGTTAATTTACTGAAAACTACTAGGAAAAGTAACTAAGTTTATAAAATTAATTCATATTAAAGGCTACACTTTCATTTTTGATCTTATGCCTTATCACATATATGTATATGTGCACTGGAAACATTAGCATCAAAACAAATTCCTTGTGTGTGCAAGCACATTTGGGATAAAGCTCTTTCTGATTCTGATGCCTAATACAGGGCTGTAGACAGGGCTTTATAATCAAAGAGGTCTTACATTTGAGGTGGAGGTTTGGGGGTTATTTTTTTTATCTCTGATATGTGCATTTCAAGATTGGCACTTAACGTGTCAATACCTGCTCGCTCCTCATCTCCATCTATCCTTTTTTTTGTCAGTCTCCTCATCTTGCCCTTTCTCTTCCCCTCCAAAAGCTGAACTTATTTTTATTTACTAAAGGCTACAATTTGTATTATATTTTCAATATGTACACATTCATTATTAATCCTGTACCTAACATGATGAAAACGGCTTTGGTAATGTTTCTTGTCCTCTCACAATGACAGTAAACGAATGATTACATTAGGCTGACGTTACATGCCCAATTTCAGTTCAAAAGGGCGAAATTAGACAAAACTATATTTGTTTTCCTGATTATTTTTTGTCATTCGTTTAACATTTATGACCTCAAAAAACTGTCAAATATATATCGTTATAAGTTTAGCAACTTACATCTTGTCTCGCACTTGCCTGTGAACTGAAGCATCGAGTCGTGCAGCTAAAATTCGCGCTCAGCGTCTGTGAATGTAAAGCCCGCCTACTTTGATTTGATTGGTCATCTCACATTGACGAGCAGTGACAGACCAATGGGCTCAGATGAACACACACAAACACACACACACACACAATTTCCTCTCTTTTTGACGTGCTCTCTGCTTGACGCCAAAGCGGATTTAAGATGAAGAACGCGCTGAATCTGATTAAAACAAGACTGAGCAACACGAATTTGTGTAGCATATAAATCACAAATTTTTAGGGGGGCTAGGCTTAAATTTAGGGGGGCTGAAGCCCCCCTAAAAGGGCCTAGTGACGCCCTGCTTACAACAGAGCCTAGATTTCAGATTGTTTTTTAGGCTATTTTGTCTGTTGTTTAAAACGCCTAACAGATCGGCTGGACAAAAGTTAACCCATAGCTTTGTAAGTAAAGAAGAATACAGCATGTATAAACGAGAGCTTTTTTAGATTTTTCATTATGTGGCAGCTATAGCAGTTATATTATTTTGTAGTGTGTGGTGTGATCAGGTGCGCGATTGTGACTGTCAATAGACCAAGGACAGAGCTCCTCACTTGCAGTTAAAAAAATCACTTAATTTTCAAAGAATTGTATAATTATTATAGTTTTATTTATTTTCGATGTTTTTTCGTTGTTGTTTTATAAATGCTCTATGACAATTGTTTAAAAAATGTTCAATCAAAACATCCGTTTTTTTTGTTTTATTTTTTTAGTCGACTAATCGTCGCGCATGACAAAACCTTGGTCGACTGAAGGATTTCTTTGGTTGATTACAGCCCTACTGAATTGACAAATACACACAACATTGTCTAAATGTCCGGGTTGGACAGTATTCATGTAAACTATGTCGGTTATGTCTTAAACAGTTGTGAGTGTACCGTGTGCATCAGTGCAATGCAATTGGATCCGAACTTCTTAAAGCGACAGTCTAAACCTAATGCGGTCTGAATCGTTAATATTGATCAAGCAACAAAAGAAAAGAGAAAAGCACTCACTGTTTGTTAATAGCTTTAATAAGGATCAATTATATTCATACAAATAAATATGTCTGCTTAAAAGAATAAATAATGATGTATGCAAGTAGTTATAAAGAATGCATATATCATTCATTGAAAAGAAGACTGTGTTTTACTTTAGGAAAAGTGGTTTTATTTTGTTTTCTTTTAAAAGAAATACATGGTTAATATTTAGCTTACATTTAATTCAATAGATCCAAAGACTTATATTCTTATTTTCATTGGGATTTATTATCCCTTTATAGTATTATTTATGTTTTTACAGTCAAATACCAACAAGATATTGTTGTTTTCAAGATATTCAGAAAGATTGTTTTCTACCTCAGGTTGAAAATAAATTTAGAACAAACTAAACCCTGATCTATTTCAATCAAAGAGCCCTGCAGCCTTTGACTTAATTTGTTATTTTTAAAAGGAAAATACTGAATGTAAGCACTACAAAGCACTTCTCTTTAATTCCAAAGAAAGAGATTGATTAAAGAGTAACTAAACACTTAACCAACTTTTTTTGGTTAATGATCTGTAAGAATGGATCTTTATTAATACCAGTCATTGATTCGAGTAACTTTTTTGGCATTTGTTTATAAAGTGTTCTATTTCTACAATATATGGTGTAAAAACGTCTTAGTGCTGCCCTCTTCAGGTTGAACTGTGGCTACTGCAGTTGAATTTTCCTATTGGATGTTTGCGGTGGTACGTGACACAGCGGTTGTTGGTGACGTAGGCAAGTTCCATACAAAGAGATGCGTCTCAGGTGCACGCCCCCTCCGCTGGGCTCTGCCCACTTTTCCAGCATTTTTCAAATATTGCCAGTGGGTGGAGTCAGGCTCTGACCAGGGGTTTAGTTACCCTTTAATGTTCGTAATTTTATAATTTGTACCATGTTGGGCAGCAATAAATAACACATTAAAATCTAGTGTTGAGTGTTCATGTGATATTATACATTATAGTGTTGCGAAATTAATTGATGCATAATTATCGTATTAATCGTTAAACCGTGATTATTTCTTAGACAATAATCATTCATACTTACAAAATCTGTAATCGTTGCATCCTACTCACAGACCACCAGGTCCGGATTAACCATTAGGGCAACTGGGCACTTGCCCAGGGGCCCATGACATCTAAAGGGCCCTGGGCACCAGGGCGGAGTGGCAATCGGGAGAGTTGGGAGTTTCCCCTGTGGGCAAATGGTCGTCTTGCTCTGTTCTGTGATGCGAGTTCGTGACTCTACTGTTCGAACTCGTTTATCAAAATGAACGCATCTTTTCCTGTAATTCAGTTCAATCAACGAGTTTGAACAGGAGTCTCGAACGCGCATCACAGAACAGAGCAAGGCGACCATTTGAGCTTATAAAACTTAAACTTTGTTATTTTTTGCAGTGTATCGCGCATGACATGGCGTATAAAAAACGCAGAGTTCAGCGTTTAAAAAAGGAGTTCAGCATTTAAAAACATGTCTCAAGACCTTGTGTTTTCCCCCATTCCACTGCCCACTTGTGTGTAAATGTCACCAAAGTCATAAACATCTTAAAGGTGATTTCTGAGCCTATTGAAATCTTCCACCTGTGCGTCAAATATCCTAGACGATACTGCAAAATGTGTGTTATAACACATATACCCATATATTTTATGATGATGTTACACTTAAACTTTAATCTGATAGTTTCGTAAGTTCATGTAACACAATTTCCATCAGTGTGCACAAGCAGGCGTCCTTCGTTACCATGGTAACCGCCCTGCTTCTGCATTCCACTTTCACACCTTTTCGTGCGCATGGACATTTTATTTTTATTTTTAATTGATATTATTTAATTAAACTACAGATTGCACTCCGTAGATCATGTAACCGGTGGCTCGCGACACCAGTTATGTCAACACTTGTCTGCGTTGTGAAGACAGACACAGGACAACAGGCAGCGGTTTCATTGGATTTACTGATATACAAAACATAGACAGAAGTCTGAGTAAATCGCCCTTATTGCTCTCTCTCTTCAGTGCATTAACTATGCCAAGAGCAAGAGATAGAGAAAACACACCTGATATACAAAACATAGACATAGACAGAAGTCTGAGTAAATCACCCTTATTGCTCACTAAAACAAATGAGATGTACATTCATCACCATGTGCTTTCTTCTGTACACATATAGACCAAAGTCAAAAATATAACGTAAATGGGGTAAAATTATCAAAATAATCACACAGATAAATACAATAACTTAATACACATTAATTGGAGTAAAGATACTGACTCAAAAGCAACAATTAAAATAAAGATTAATTAAGATTGACAGGAGCCATACATAACTCACCTCTTCAGTGCATTAACAATGCCAAGAGGAAGAGGAGGAGACAAAACAGGAAATTGTGTAGGCTCATGATGACATCACAGCAATTAAAGGGGAAAACACTCAGGCAAGTATACCAGATATATATGAAAATAAACTGTTTTGTGTGAATTATAATAAACAATACATAAGTTTCAACAATACAATTTCTGTACCTGCTACAATCACACTGACTTTAATGAAAACGACTGTTTTGCAGAGCATGGAATTGAGAAAATTACTCATTATTAAGAGATCCTAAGTAATTATTATGAGAAACTTTCTCAATATAATGAGAAACTAAGTCACAATTATGAGAAAGTTTCTAATTAATTATGTCTTACAGATTATTTATTTTTTATACTCAACTGTGGCAGAAACGTAGCCTGGCAAGCCAGACCTACATCAAGATGTTAGGTCTGGGAACTCACTGTTGGTATGCCTTAGTCCGAAGGGCGAGATAAACGGTTGTCTTTCAAAATCCCTCTGCACGCAATAGGATAGCGCTACAACCAACCAGAGCAACGAACGGCTGTGATGAGTGAGTCCCATGCGTTTTCCCACCAGCGGAGCTAGTTAATATATTACAATTTTGCCTTATCTGGTCATCAAAACTCCGAACACATCTTAATATTTTTTATTTTTTTTATTTATTGTTTTTTCCACAACAAAAAGATTAAAAACAGTGTAATATGTTTCACAAAAAGATGTGATGGACAATTGCCGAAAAACCCTCAAGGGGCTTAATAAGTGGCAATTTCCATAGAAACAATTATATTTAACAAATTAAAAACATTTCTATATTATTATACAAAAAATATATTTATATAAAACAACTTACATTTGAATTTAGAGCACAAACCCATATGGAAAATTCAGACAACTTAGGAGCAACAATTTTACTCTCCGTTTAAACTGCTCTTTAGAAACCTCAATGAGTGATGTGGGAAGACTGTTCCATACCTTTGACCCTCTGTATAATATACTAAACTGTGTTTGAGTTGTACGAGAATAAGGAGGCCTAATAAAACAACTACTACGAGTTGGATACTGGTGAAATTCATCATTAAAAGTAAAAAGATTACAAAAGTACTGGGAAGTAACTTTTTTATAGAACTGTAAACGAATAGAGCAATTTGAAGTTGATTCACTTGATAAACACTAAGAATACTTGCCTGAGCAAACAGTGGTTGGGAGGGATGTCTACGATTTACCCAATATATTACTCTTAAAGCTCGCTTCTGAAGTCGAAAAATAGATTCCAGTTTAGCTGGGTGGGTGCTAGCCCAAGCAACATTACAGTAATTGATATATGGATACAACATGAATAATACAACATAATTGATTCAGAGAACATAGGTTACACCAGTAACCAGAGACGTTCTCTTTCATAGGTTCACTCAACACTGCGTAGCTTAAGACGCAGTGGGAACTAAATACCAAACTCGCCAAGCTAAGCGCTGCCGTAACTAGTACAAGACCAGATAGCTCACATGACTGGTTCAAGCAGACAAAACCTGGGAACCTGGAGTCGTGTCAAGATCCAAACTGTAGAATCTGACAAAAGTGTGTGGAGAGGACCACCCTGCCGACACACAAATGTCCTCTCAGGAGGGCACCTCTAAAAAGGGTATATATATAACTAAAAAGGGCACATATAACTTCAATACCTGGACCGGGCAGAGCAAGTTAAGTTTTCTGTCCTCCTCAGAGACAAAAGGAGAAGGATAGAAAGAGCAAAGTTTAACAACCTGAGACCGGAATGCTGTGGACAAAACTTTGGGTACAAATCCTGGTCTCAAAGTCACTCTGACCAAGCCAGGAGCGAAATCAATACATGACTCGGTAACAGAAAAAGCTTGCAAATCCCCCACCCGCTTCAAAGAGGCCAAGGCTAACAAAAGAGTAACCCTGAGAGTCAAAATCCGCTCTGGGGTTGACTCTAAGGGCTCAAAGGGGCTCCGTTAAGCCTTCCAGGACGACCGACAGGTGTCAGGAGGGTATTTCAGGGGAGCATACTGGCTTCAGGCGCCTAACCCCACGTATAAAAGCTGACACTAACCTCAATTTTTATCTATGAGCAGCAATAGCGGCAACATACACTCTCAAAGTAGTAGCGGCCGATCCAGAAGCAAACTTCTCCTGTAGGAATTCCGACTGGGCAGTTGACTGGGTCTATAGCGTGTGCCGAACACCACGATTCAAAAACCCCCCACTTTTTCGACACAGTATGGAATAAGTGTCGGAATGACACTTACATAAATCCACCGCAGCAAAAATAAACCAGCCGGATTTCAAAGTCGTTCGCGAAATGACCACCAGGTGGCGCAAAGGGACATTTAGCGAAAGCAAAACATAATTATGTAAAAGTAGCCTACAAATTGGCCTAATCAAAAATAGGCCTAATCTCCCTGAGCCTGGGAAAACCCAGACAACTTCCAGCAAATTTAGATTTGCTCTGAAAGTTAGTCTGGCAAAGAGCTCATTCAAGTCCATTTCCAATCCGCCGAAACCGCGGCACCAATCAGAAACGTTGGGGCGGGCTTTACACGATGACGACAGCACAGTGACGGTGAAGCAGATTTTGTACATTACAAAGGGGTGTGACGGTTATAGTTGAACACCATCATTAGAACTCTATAACTGCCAAAACCATGTTATTAACATTGTTTTATCATAATTAGCATAATCATGTTTAAATACAAATATCAGCTTACGAGGGAAACGGAGGCCGAGTTAGTGGTGCTTCAGAGACTGCTACTGCTGGAGATGATTCGGGAGAGGTCTGTGCACCTTTACCGATCAGAGTCGTGTGCTGACACGGAGTAAAGCCTTGTTTATACTCGACGCATCCACATGAGCGTGAAGGTGCGCTGCAAAAATGACGTGTTCGGTGCGCAAGACCGACCCCATTCCTCTTGGCTATGTGCACGGCTTTTTTGTAATGGCGCCGCGTCCGAGGATGAACGACTTCAAGCCGAATCTGCCCGAGCATGTAGGTCTCACCATACCGGCATGCAGTTTGCGTGTCTAAATTGCAAAGTTCATTGCAAAGGTTTTTTTGTTTAGGTTTTGTTTACTGTCTGTGATTTATATAATGGAAAGCACATTCACTTATAGTTGTCTTGCTGTTAATTTTAAATAAACGCAGAGCAAGTAGCGAATCAGATTGTCTACTCATTTATTCAAACAGACGAACGTCGCTCTGCATACGTCATCTCCTTCAGCGCTCTGATTGGTTTTAGGTCTATCCACTTGCGCCCAGAGGCATTTGAGCTACGTCCGTTGGTGACGTCCCTCTGGAAATGATTTATCTATGAAGCTTTGCCAGACCATAACTCAGTTACAAATTGAGAATGGTCTGGTTTTAACCAGGCTTCTATCTCACAGTCAGTGAAAATAAATTGGGTGCTTTCAATGACGCTATTGAGGAATGAGAAGACTGAAGAGCGCTTCTCTCGCGCGCGCAAACTGACTGTCCTGAACTTCTGGGCTTCTCTCAGAGAGAAAAGCTGTGGTCGAGTGGTAGAACTTAGGTTCAATCATTTTGATGACACTGTTTCAAATCCCAAATGAACATGTATTAAAATTACCATGCATTTCCATTTTACACTAAGGAACAAATCTCTTCCAACAGATTGACTGAATTTACATCTTCAAAAGCAGTTATGTTAAAAAAGAAAATAAAACTTAATGGGGTTCCATGTAGATTTAAAAAAAAACAAACAAAAAAAAACATAACCAAGCTAAGCAAGTTGCGATTTGCCGGTGGGGTATTTCCCCTAGCCTGGTAATACCAGACACTGCTACTTCACTTTGCTTCGTAGACAGAGTCTGGAATGGCATAATAGAGAAGTGTTTTCTCTCGCAAGGGAGCGCTTCTCTGAAGTTTAAAATCATTGGTTACCGTAAGCCAATCAGATAAGTTTATTTATGACGTATTTTACGCGCAGACACATGTAATGCGAACCACAGACATCATGCATCGAACTCAAATCTAAGATCGAACTTCCACTGTAAACAGAGAGCGCGCTTTTGTAAGCGCTGCAAAATGTGTGCCAACCGGGAATGAACAATTCACAAACTAGGTTATTTATATGATTTACTGAGCTGCGGCTGCCCAGCTCTTACGAGTCATGACTGGGTAATAAGTTCATATTACTGACTCTCTGAGTCATTTCGTTTATTTAAGTGGCTTTAAATGTTATAATTTTAACAGCAAAATTCCCTGATCACATCCACCTATGCAATGTTGATCATATTTAGAATTAAGAAATCATAATGCAGTAAAAAATGATTTACAGGGAACATAAATAATCACTTTAGCTTCCGAGTCCGTTAATTTGTCACGTGACATACGCAATGAACAGATCGTTCATGAATCACCTATCTGGGACCCGTCTATGTGGACTAATGCAGGAGGATATCGAAACGAAATATGGTGATATACGTTGCAAATAGAGGGGCAGCAAAATTGTTCCTACAGCGGCAGAAGTGCTCTCTGCCGGTCCTGGCTGTAAACACTTGATGATGCGAGCGAAATACCGGAGTGAACATTGCTGTAAACACTTCATGATGCGAGCGAAATACCGGAGTGAACATTGCTGTAAACGACTTTTGCTTCAGTTTAAAAAACCCTGGAATGTTCTCCATAACAGAGCGGATTGCATCCCGTGTCTCGTTTCCCATTTCTGCGGTTCGTTTCGGTTTTCGATTTCTCTAACCTGCAATGTAAAACTCGGCGCTTAGCGCCTACGTCACGGCTCTCAGCCCGCCCTCTGTTCGTTCGATTGGCCGGCTGTTTTCAGGCCGGTGGAAAACTGAAAGATAGGCTGCTATCTCTCAAGTACACCTGGCTGCAGCCTGCAGCTCCGGGTGGGGCTACACCTGGGCGGGGCTACACGTGTAGCCCCGCCCATATCAATTCTCATTGGTTAGTGACAAAGTGATGACGTCGATTGAGGCGGGGCGCACTAGGGCGGGGCTACATGTGCAGTCCAGCCCAAAACGCTTCTCATTGGTTAGTGGCACAGCAATGACGTTGACGCCATGCACTGTAAACAGGAAATGGGGTTGAAAAACTCACGCACTAAATCGCGCTGAAACCTCTCACGTAGATTTAACTTAGAGCTAACAGTATATTCTGTGATTAGAACATAGAGACCATCGGATCATTTTGTTTTTCTCCTGCTCTCACAGAAACACATTCTCGTGTGACATGTATCATTGGCTGGAGCCTTATCTCCAGTCTCTCTCTCAGTTTCACTAGACATAACATCATATTTGGAATTATAATGAAAGACAAAAACTATGAAATGCTTTTAAACACTTTAATTATCTTGGGTACATTTTTCATCCACAGATGTAAATGTTTAAAAACACAGTCTCTATTTACTGCCTTCAAGAGAGAATTTGCATTGTAGCCTATTACAAATCCCTGTGGTTCATGAAGAAGAAAACAGCAAAAAAAACAAAACAAAAAAACACCTTATATATCACCTCTCTCTCTGTATGTATGTATATATGTATGTATATATATATATATATATATATATATATATATATATATATGGGAGGTGATAAAGGTGATATATAAGTTTTTATGTGCTATATATACCACGCTGAAAGCACATGCATCGTATTTGCGTTAAGTGGTATATGATGTTGATGCTTCAAAACGCATGCGCAAATTTGAAATAATACTTTTAATAAAATGATTAAGTATTAAAAATCTCTAAAGTAATAATGAAAGCAGTAAAAGGAGTAGAGCACATATCCATAGTTTTAACTATGTATAAGGAATTACAGAGTATTGTGTAATATCTTTGTAGTATTTTAAAAGTTTTTCACATTCTGTTGCACTTCACCATGTAAATAACAAAATAACTTTAAACATTAATGGCACCTAAATATATTTCTTATTTTAAGCATTCCTCTGTAATAGTTCTTGTTTATTTTTGTGCATTATATAGGTTATTATAAAACATTTATGCCAATAAAGTTTGAAGTTAAAATAACTACATACAGTACATTGTCAATCTCTGCAAACCATATTATGCATGCCAACTCAAAAAAAACAAACTCATACCAGTGATAACTTTTATTTCAAAACAAGTTTGAAAAATGTGTAAAGAGATATTCAGATAATCACCTACACACAAATACACACGCACACATCATGTAACACACACACGTACACTCACTCTCACACACGTACACTACCCACACATCTCACTACTCAGCCCTGAAATTCCCTCCATCATTGAAAAACTAGCCTCTCAACCTCCTTCACGGAAGAAAATGCACGCAGGACTCCCCTTCTGCCATCACCTACACACACAGGTGGGCAGTCCTTGTGTATTTCAGTACAGTGCAAGCACAGTCAACGAGGGCACCTGGAACTCTTGCACTCCAGTTCACAACACCTAATTTAGATAAAATACAGAACAAACAATATTGAATCATTTTGAAGAATGGCATTATCAGTGCAGAGTCATACAAGGAATTTCTTTCTTTCTTATACATTTTAAAGGTGCATTGCGTAACAATTCATGTTAAAAATAGCCGTTTTCCTGACCCATACATGCTCAGGGGCGGACTTAAAGGGCAATTCCACCTCTGGAAAGATGAATGTGTATTTAAAATGGGTCATTTATGTAGAAGAAATGTGAAATTATTTTTTAATTTGGAGCTTTCTAGACTGAGAAAAGACAGAAAATGTATTTTTGGCTTATGTGAATGAAAAACATCAACTCCCAGAATTCATTTGCTTTCGCTGCCCTAGGAGGCCACGCCTACCGCTGAACCTCGCAGTATGTAAACAAATAGTCTACTGAGTGATTCTCCGTGATGAGTCTGTCCGAAAATGTGTTTCGAGATCGCCGGAAATGTCCGTTATTCGGCTTTTGCGTTCTACAGTCGTCATTCATCATGTTTACTGTGGCAAGCGGAACGAGTGCGAGCTGTATGCAAACGGCGTAAGACGAGCCAGGTCTACTTGGTGTCGACCGGCACTGAGTGCCGGCTGTTGCAGACGGCGTGAGATCGAGCCAAGGTTCACTTGTGTCGAACTCGGGATGAGTGCCGGCTGTCTGGCAGACGCGCGAGGCCGGTGGCGTGATTACCGATGAGCGGTACCTAAGACGTAAGTTACCGGTCTCGTAATCTCATCGGAGGAGCAGGAATTTTCTTAGCAATGTTAAACGCATTAACCGATCACTTGTTTGGCGTTCATGTAAACACAACAGTCAGATTCACCAATCATAAGGAATTGAGTTAGATTGAAACAAAAGCTGTAACTTACATGTAAACAATGAATGGCGACTTCAGAAATTAAAAGCTGAATCCCGGACATCGACGGTCGGACATGTCCAGGAAAAAGAGGACGGTAACCCCACTACTCAGCTTTCTCCACAGAACAAGAGCCTGCTAGCTTAGCGTCCAAAAAAGATGTGTAATGTTAATCCCAATCCTCCATAACGCATCCGTCAGCGTATTCAGTAGTTTCGTCCACATTTTCAAAACGTTTCTGCCAGTGAAATCAAACGCATTGGCACTGATCTGTGATAGGTCTGTTAAGCGCATAGGTCCAACCCCCTACTGCGGGTTCTGAAAGGGTGGGACTCGGGCTTGTAGTTTTTTACTGAATCGCCTCCTTACACTTCCGCCAACAATTACGTAAAATGAACGATTTTTGCGTCATTGTTGGAGGAAGTGAAAAAGGTAAATAGCAGATTTCTCTCGTCTCAGGGGAAAATGATAAAGTGTTGCATGACCATTCAAGAGTATAACTG
The DNA here is from genome assembly GCA_030378365.1 of Hybognathus amarus. Taxonomy (NCBI): domain Eukaryota; kingdom Metazoa; phylum Chordata; class Actinopteri; order Cypriniformes; family Leuciscidae; genus Hybognathus; species Hybognathus amarus. The sequence continues at coordinate 41,885 of JAQIUQ010000489.1, forward strand.
GGTTTCTAACAATGGAAAGCTTAATGCAAATGGGTGGAGTTGCCCTTTAACCATTAGGTAAAGGTCGGCAACTGCCTTGGGCCCCGAGCTACCTGAGGGCCCCCAAAATGTTCCCATTAAATTATGCTTAAGTTGTTTGTTTGTTTGTTTTTTCCTTTTCGCAAATTATATATTTCTAAAAAACGCATAAAATCATTAGTGTCGCAGACAGAAGGGCCCCCCCTCCCACCTCAACTCACTGCATTGGACTATTCCATTTTCTCATTTGACTTTCTCTGCTGTGCGTCCGACTCCGCCTACCTATACTACACCCTAAAGTATGTACTCTTTTTGTGAAGAAAAGTATATACTTTTGAGTGTGCAGCAAAAAGAGTAGGCAAGCTTTGGGATATACTATCACGTCATCTTTAACGGACGGCTCTGTCGCGTGCTGCGTGCATCCTGTCACCGTAAACTGCCCTGTCAATCATCTTGTCACAGTTAAAATCCTCCATTCTATCTAATTTGATTTCCTACCGTTTCAGAGCACGTTCATCTGCCAGTCGTGGGTCTTTCATGCAGATACTCTCCTCGTGTTTGCAATTTGAATATAATGATGCATTTAAAAGTAATGGCTAAACGTGTCTTTACAAAAGTTCACAATGCTGCTGCATATGCAATATAATGTGGACAACATTGAATAAATTCATTTTCGTCCGGTTAGATACTGATAATTAATCACTCAAACCTGTTTATCTAAACCTCTCTACACAGCCGCGGGACCAGCGCGGGACCGCGCGCCCTCTGTGTCTCTTGTAGTTTTTTTAACACCTTTTACTCCGTGTTTCGTAGTTTTAACCGAATCCTCGTCCACCGCGCAATGGTTTGTGGGCAACATCAGCCGTTAGAGTGTGCACCGATCTACACTTCGGATTCTGACCGGAAAATAGTAGACCATCCGGGTATCTTCTGAAACACTCATTTCAACATACTACGGTTTGGGGACGTACTAATTCTATTTTCAAATACTATTTAGGACGGATAGTATGCAAATTGGGACGCAGCATCTGTGTACGAAAGTGACAAGGCTGTAACGCGGCAAAAAATCTGACGGAGAATAAGCAGTGACAGGCAGAGTGCACAGAGTAGCAGACAGAGTAAAAATGAAGCAAATCTACAGCTAACTTACCCAAGCGGTGCTGAAAAAGCAGGACGCGGGAGGAAAGCAAAACGCTTTCAGCAACATTGCAGAAGGTAACAAACTTTTTTGTGATGCCCGCTGACAATGACAACAATGCTAACAATATGTAAGAAGTCCATGGCCGTAGCCAGCTATGAAGTCACCGAAGTCCGGACCTCTGTCATTTTTTTACATTCAAAATAAAATGTCAAGCTCTCTCATTAATCAGCCGTTTAAACCACCTCAGATATAAGAGCGCGTGGGTACAGTCTTCGTGTTGCCAGATCCACCTTATGGAAAGGTGCAGTAGTCTTCTGGACCTGTGTTTTCTGGTTTAATGTGACACTTTAGGTAGTTATAAAGTGGAAAGTTACAAGTTAGGCTTAGTGATATATTAATCTTATTTTCAAAGCACAAGCTTTGGACTTATTTCAGACTATTATTATTAATTTGTTTTGTTTTTCGTAGCAATATCTGGCAACATTTTACTGTCGGCATTAATATAAAAAAAAGCTTATGGACAAACTGTAATTGCATAAAGTTACCACATTCGGTAAGACAAAACGCAATGATCATCGTGATTATCTGGAAGAAATGTATAACAGTATCAAAAACTATAGCATAATAAACAGATCTGCATGAATGAAATTTGCCAAATAACTTACTGACCAGCTGGAAGACGTCTCATGCTGTTTAGTTAACCTTTCACAAAGTCATCATAAAAACATTAATTAAAGCAGTGTTTTTCAACTAGCAATCTATTCAGTCAGCATATTTGTGTTTTGATCTGTGCGAATTACAGAATTATAAGACTTGTTAGACCAATTTTTTTTCTATATTTCTTTGCACAAAACTCTCCAGAAAGTGCCATTTAATGGTTTATTTTAAAAACATTTTTTTAACTTTTTTCGTTCTCTTTTATAAGATTCGGATGGGGGCCATACTGACCTTCGCCTTGGGCCCCCAATTTGCTAAAATCGCCACTGTACATGCTGAAACAATCGCCTTAATGGGCCTAATGAGCCCTTCTCCACTCGCTGCGATCGCCTCTATAATCCTGTACAGTGAAATAAATAAGAGGGATTCCGGGCTCGACTCTGAGACTGGGCGTGACGTCATGCGCGTTCACGCTCGCCTGGCTATGTGCGCCTATGCTTTGCAGGTTAGTGCATCGCCCGTCTCCGTATCAGAGAAGAAAACTCGAGCGACACAACTTTAGTCTAACTTTCCCAACAGTAAAAGATGGATTCAAATGGGCTGTTTAGCCTGACATCTGGTCACTTCATGCGTTTTCTGTGTATCGGAGTAACTTATTCGATCGTGAAAAGACCAGGTTGAATCCAGACGGATTTGAATCCCAGAGCTCAAACCATTGAGGACGTGGCTCTGGGCCGTATTCGATCAGACGAAACTGGACAAGTGTAACTGTTAAATGCATCTGGTTGTTGAAAACAGGCTATGTCATGTTGTTTTAGTCATATATGACGACGTGCATCACCTCAGATGAGCAGGCGAGTGTATTCATCAAGCCAGCGCGCTGCAATCTATTCGCAAATGAAAGTGAAAGTAAGATGCATATCGACTGAACACTAAGTTACCTTCTGACCTCCACTATCTTCATTAAAAGTAGCCATAAGAAATAAATGCATCTGATCTCATACCAGGGCTTCTGCCGCTCTCTTAGGCCTATTGCTGTCTTTGCTGATTTTGAAATAGCCGAAGCTGATGATTTATAAAATGCAGCTCATCTGTTGCTTTCGGTGACGTGCACTTTCATGAAATCTGTATATAACGCCGGAATTGATATCAGATTAAATATCCGTTTTGCGAAAACACATTTATGTGACCAGGTGTAATGGAATCGTTTTGATAAATCAAATATATCATGAGAAAACCATTGTGGCCAGGTGTAAAAACAGCCCCAGAGAGATCGGCTTGTAGTTAATTACAAACCCAACGCAAACTCCACGTAAGACAAAGACAATAACAACTTCTGTCTGTCCAGTGCCAGGCGTCGGAATAAGACTAGAGTCAACATCTGGGAAGGCTTTCAACAAACGGAGAGATCTCTGGTCTGCTCTGAGGGCTCAGAAGTGTTCACTGAATCGTGTTTCCATATTAATACAATCATAAGTGGAATACAGTAAGCACATAAAACAGTTCAACATGGGAGATCGACTGGAAACAACAGCCCAAGTTTTTCACACCAGGCCTACCCCTGTTTTCCCCTCACACACACATAGGCCTACATAAAAGTGTGTAATTTACTCAAATGCCTTTCCTTTCATATATTTTAAATGACTTGCAGATTTAGAACTGTATTCCCCATTATGACTGTAACAAAAGATGTGTGCCTGATGGTTATGAACAGCTCGTGCTTGTTTGCGTGTATTCAGTGTATATGGTATTCCATGAGCGCGCACGCAGTTTCATTTGTCGCTGACAGGGGCGTAAGTTCTGCAAAAACTCAGAGATTTGCGTTATGCTCCTTTAAACCTATCATATATAAAAATGTTATGACAAGATACACTGGCGTGTTATTGGCTTTGTCTGTAGTACCTGAAGTACCTAAGAGACTTAATTGTTTATGAAGAATATAAACTCTAAATAAAAACTTTAATTTGGCTTGAGCCAGCATATCCTAAAAGTTTTGAGGGCAATATAGTTTATCAAGCACAGACATATGTATGGATATGACAGATAGGTAGCGATAGATGGCACACAGAGATGAATGGATAGACTAGGATAGAAAATTATTTTTGATGTGGTAATACATCAGCCATATGGCATGCTGGTGTACCGACAGAATGGGCACCTACTACTGCTCATATACCCCTCTTGCTTAACATTTTTGCAGGGGGAATGGCTCTTAAAAGCTTGGATTTATAAAGTAAACAACAACAAAAAAAACAGGTTAAGAGAGATGGAGGACTAGAGTAAGAGTAAACCAAAAAATATATAAAAAGTAAAATAGCAAAGTGGTACCCAGGGAATATAAATGAGGATGACAATGCCCAGGATAAGCAAAGAGAATGAAGTATAGAGCATCAGAATAAGCATATTTTTTTCCATGTTCAATTAAATAAATGTAATCTTATTAACTACAAAATAGTTCTACATTTAATCAATTTATTTATAGAAAAAGGTTAACAATATAACTTTGCAGATTGTTACTGTTAATTCTTAAATCATGTTTTTCTTCTGGTTCATTTTTAACACTAATATCCTCCTAATCCCACCAAAACCACACAAATATACATACGCCCGCAAACACACACGCACACACGCACACGCACACACAGGCCCACGATGCCTTGGGGAAAGCTGCCCTAGCTTATTTGTGTGACATGGTGAGTAAAGTTAGCACAATCTTATTGTTATACCAATCTTCATTGTAATCATCACACTAAACGCCACTTCACAATATTAAAAATTGTAAATAAAATCAGAGGAAAAAGGAAGAGTAGCCTGTACTCTACCATGCAGCGATGAACAGCGGAAATGAAAATAAGCTAGAAAGCGATGTCATGAGTTTACGGGCGCGGCTCGACCTGGATCGACGTCATCACTTTGCCCCTAACCAATGAGAAGCATTGTGGGCGGGGCTACACGTGTACCCCCGCCCCAGGCGTACCCCCGCCCGAATCTGCAGGCTGCAGCCAGGTGCTTCTCGCTGATCTCAGACTCACTACAGGAGTGGAATGAAATTGAGCGGAAGTAGGAAGTCTGATCGTGGTCAGGCCATATATTCCCCCTCCACAGTAATCAAAGCTATAATTAGCCTAAATAGACAATATCAAAATATGTGTATATATATTTTTTTAAAATATAAAACACACACGTTTAAGCAACAAATAAATAATCGCCACATTTGTCAAACACTATATTAAGGCCACTGAAACTGAAACGGCTGCATGTTATTCTCTCAATACAGGAGCAGAAGCTGTATTGAGAGATAACATGCAGCGCGTTTCAGTTTCAGTTTCAGTGGCCTTAACATATTGTTCGACAAATGCGGCGATGCTCACTCATCAATTTATTTCTCATAACAGCTAAAATAAAATCATCTTTTAAAACTGTAAAAGGTCTCCTTTTTCATGTAAAGTAGGCCTACACTCTACACACACTCTCTCTCTCTCTCTCTCTCTCTCTCTCTGCCTCTCTCTGCTAATGTAGGTTAAGCTGGTGTGATATGACAGATGAAGGTTGTTCTGATGTGACTTCAGCTCTGAATGTCAACCCGTCACACCTGAGAGAGCTGGACCTGAGCATGAATAATCTAGGAGACTCTGGAGTGAAAAACCTCAGTGATCTACTGATGAACCCACAATTCAAGCTGGAGAAACTACGGTTAGTGTCATTATACTGTACAGTAATTTAGGGGTTGAACCGACTTAGTCGACCTTAATGTGACGCCGTGACGCTTTAAGCTTGACGTCGTCTAGTCGCTTTGATCATGTGACACTATATGATTGTGCTAATTTTAATACTATATGGCCGCGTCTGCAGACGACAACAGATGAAGAGGACACTTTTTCGGACTGACATAGTGACAAACATAGCGACAAGTGACAGTGAGGAAAGACTGAGAAGTTAAGGTACTGTAAAAAACAGTTTAAAATAATAATTAAAGAAGGGGTTGTGTGAGGAACTTGCAGTGGGATTATTGACCGACGGCCTGCATAGGTCCGGAAGGTGATCTCACGGAGTTACTTGCAATTCTTAGGAGATGGCAGGGAATGACTCTGACAGTGAGAATAGAAGCATGGCTTGGAGTGAGGGAGATGAGAGTAGGATAAATGAATGGGAAAGTGACGGGAAGGGAAAGAGTCGGAAAAGAAAGAAAAAACATGTATCTAGCATTGGAGATTCGGAAAGTGATGAAAGTGGAAAGCTGGGAAAAACAGTTAAGGAAGGATCGGTGAATGTAGTTGTTAGATTTGAAGGAGAAGGCGGAGTTAAGAAAATTGACCCGATTAAACTAACAAAAATCATCAAGAATCAGATTGGGGTAGTGAAATATGCAAGGATTCTAGGAGATGGGAATTTGCTAATTGGATGTGAAAATGAGATGCAGTTGGACAAAGTTAAAAAGATGACATATATTGGGAAAATTAAAGTACAGAAGGTTGCAAAAGTTGGAGAAAAGGGGATTTAATGGAGGCAAAGGAGTGATTTATGGGATTCCCACTAATGTCAATAATAAAGAAATAATGGAAAACATGAGGGTGGGTAACTTCACAGTGAAAAGGGTACAAAGACTGACAAAAGGAATAGAGAAAAAGGAGACTGAGTCAATTCTGATTGAATTTGAGGAGAAAGAATTGCCTAAAGAGGTATATTTTGGATATATAAAATACAATGTGAGAGAATATGTACAGAAACCAATGAGATGCTACAAATGTCAGGAGTTTGGGCATATAGCTAAAATGTGCAAAGGGAAAAAGAGGTGTGCTAGATGTGGAGGCGAGCATGATTATGGGATGTGTGGTGAGGGAACACAACCTAAGTGTTGTAACTGTGGAGGAAATCATAGTGTAGCATACTGGGGATGTGAAGCACTTAAAAAAGAGGTAGAAATACAGAGGATAAGACTAAAAGAGAAGATGTCATATGCTGAAGCAGCTAAGATGAATGGACAAGAGGAATCAGAGTTTAGAGGTAAGAGTAAATCAAGGACAAGAGGAAGTGAAAGTTCAACAAGAGAAGAGGAAAGCATGGATGGAAAAAAAGAAACTGGTCACATTTATTGCAGGAGTAATTAATGCAACTCATGAGATTAAGTCAAAAACAGAAAGAATCCAAGTAATTGTGAAAGCGGCAGAGCATCATTTGGACATGATAGGGCTGAAATGGGAGGAAATAAATGATGAACTTAGGATGCAAGCAAGTCAGGAGACAACAGGATTAGGTTCTTAAACCTAATAATGCTAATTTTACAATGGAATGCGAGAAGTCTTTTAGCTAATGGGCAGGATTTTAAGCGATTTGTTGGTAGTAGGGTAGAAAAGCCAGAGGTAGTGTGTATACAAGAAACTTGGTTAAAACCTCAATTAGATTTTGTATTATATGATTATGTGGCAATAAGGTATGATAGAAGGGAGGGAGGAGGAGGAGGGTGTGCTACATTTATAAAGCAAGGAATACCGTATAAAATCTTAGGAGTGGGAAATGAACAAGAATATGTAGTAGTGAAAGTGTGGGCTGGAAAGAAGAGAGTTGGTGATTTTTAATTATTATAATCCTTGTAAAAAGCTAGAGAAAAATAAGCTAGAAGAATTAGAGGGACAAAATTGTAATAATATTATTTGGTGTGGGGATTTTAATGGCCACAACACATTGTGGGGAAGTGAAAAAACTGATTATAATGGTCAAGTAATAGAAGAAATGTTAGATGAGAAGAATTTAGTGTGCTTAAATAATGGGGTATGTACAAGAATTGATGTTAACACTGGAAAAGAATCGGTGTTAGATCTTACATTAGTTTCAAATAGAATTGCAGCAAGATGTGATTGGACAGTGCATAAAGATGGTACAATAGGTAGTGATCATTATCCGGTGTGGTGTAAAATAAATATAGAGGTAGTATTGAATATTGGGGAAGCAAGTGGAAAATGGATTTTTGAGAAAGCTGATTGGGGAAAATTCCAGGAGGAAAGTAATAAATTGATTAGAAAAATTAATGAGGAATTGAATACTGAAATATTAGACAATCGAATTAAACAAGCTATAATATTAGCAGCAGAGGAATCCATTCCCAGGAGTAAAGGAAGATGTAAAAAGAAATCAGTGCCATGGTGGGATAATAATTGTAAAGAAGCAGTGAAAAATAGAAACAAAGCATTTAGGTTAGTTAAAAGAACACATAATTATCATCATTTGATACAGTATAAACAAGCTCAAGCAATAGTAAGGAGGACAATCAGGCAGGCAAAAAGAATATACTGGAAGTCTTATTGTGACACAATAGGAAATACAACTCAAATAGGTGAAGTATGGGGAATGATTAAAAAAATGGGAGGAGATAAAAGAGAATGGAATTACCCAGTTTTGACTAAAAGAAATGAGAATGCGATAACAAATAAGGAAAAGGTAGAGATGATGGCAAAAAGTTTTGTTAAAATAAATAGCTCTAGTAACTTGACAGAGGAAGGAAGAATAGCAATAGAAATAACAAAAGCACAATATAAAGATGTGATATGCAGGAAAAATTATGGGGATGAGGAACAAGATGTTCCTTTTAACATGGGAGAGTTGCAGAGAGCACTGGATAGGTCAGGGAAAACATCACCAGGAAAGGATAAAGTGTGTTATAGTATGTTAAAACATTTAAGTATAGAAGGGTTGGGGAAATTATTGCATTTATATAACAAGGTGTGGGAGGAAGGAAGGATTCCACAAAGTTGGAAGGAGGCAGTAATTATCCCAATAAGAAAGCCTGGAAAGGATCCAAGTAACCCAGATAATTACCGACCAATTGCATTAACTTCGCATATATGCAAGATAATGGAACGCATGATAAATGAAAGACTAATATACTTTTTAGAGAGTAGAAATAAAATGGCTTTATGTCAAAGTGGATTTAGAAAAGGAAGGAATACAATGGATCCTGTGATAAGTTTGGAGGAGGAAATAAGGAAAGCACAAGTGAATAAAGAAACTGTAGTAGCAGTTTTTTTCAACGTGGAGAAAGCATACGACATGATGTGGAAAGAGGGTCTTTTAATCAAATTACATTTATTGGGAGTTGGAGGGAAAATGTTTAATTGGATTATGGATTTTCTAAATAAAAGGAATATTCAGGTGAAAATTGGAGTAGATTTATCAAAGCAATATATTGTAGAAAATGGGACACCACAGGGGAGTGTGATTAGCCCAACTTTATTTTCCATTATGATTAATGATATTTTTTTAAATCTTCCAGGGGATATGGGGAGGTCTTTATTCGCAGATGATGGTGCTATATGGAAGAAAGGTAGAAATGTTGACTATATTTTAAAGAAGATGCAGGAAGGAATCGATCAAGTTAAAAATTGGGGAATAAAATGGGGATTTAAATTTTCAGTGGAAAAATCTAAGGTAATGCTTTTTTCAAATAAGAAAAAGGATAAGGAAGTTAAGCTGGAAATGTACGGAAGTATATTAGAGAAAAGTAGAATGTTTTCGTTTCTTGGGATTATATTTTGACACAAAACTAACATGGAGAGAACATATAAAGTATATAGTTAATAAATGTAAGAAAGTGTTAAATGTGATGAGGTGTCTTGCAGGGTTGGAATGGGGAGCAAGTGTTTCAGCTTTAAAATATATCTACATTGCCTTAATACGTTCTAAAGTTAGACTATGGGTGTGTTGCATATGGGTCAGCAGCAAAAACAACATTAGCTGAATTGGACATTGTGCAATCGTGTGCTTTAAGAATATGCTTAGGAGCAATCAAAACTTCTTCAGTATGTGCACTTCAGGTTGAGGGAGGTGAAATGCCATTGTGGCTAAGACGGAAGCAATTGTCAGCAAATTATTGGATAAATCTAAGAGGGCATGAGGATAGTCATCCAACAAAAAAGGTGTTACAGAAGTGCTGGGAAAAGGAGAGAAGAAAGAAAGAAAGTTTTGGATGGACAGGTGATTTAATTGCAAAAGAAATGGAAGTGTATAATAAAAGATTTGCTAATACTGTTTTATGGCCTGTTAAACCAATATGGACTTTGGAATTTCCGAATATTGATTTAGAGCTTCTATTGCTTAAAGGAAGTAATCGGAAAATAGATATAATCAATGAATATTACACATATAAAAACAAGTATAAAGATAGCATACAAATTTTTACAGATGGGTCAAAAGATTTACAATCAGATGCAACAGGATTGGCGGTATACATCCCTAAATATGAGATAGGCATTAGCAAAAGAACATCTGACAACCTAAATGTTTATGCTGTTGAATTATGTGCTATAGGTATCGCATTAGAATGGACTGAGCAAACCAGAGATAATAACATCATAATTTGTAGTGACTCTGCATCAGCTCTTATGAGTATGAAGACTGGAAAAACAAGTAGTCATCAAGAAATATTATATGAAGTCTTGTTTACAAATTCAAGGGTATGTAGGCAGGGGAAGAATATTATATATATGTGGATACCAGCACATGTGGGCATTGAGGGAAATGAAAAGGCTGATAGAATGGCAAAAAATGCAACAAAAAAAGAGTATATTGACATAGAAATTAAACTGTCAAAATCAGAAGGTAAGAATCTAGTGTGGAAAAAGGTAATGGAATTATGGCAATATCAATGGGATCAGGAAAGTAAAGGAAGACATCTGTACAGGATTCAAAATAAAGTAGGTAATGTAAGAGAGATGCCAAACAGAAGGAAAGAGCAAGTTATGTTAACAAGACTTAGAATTGGACATAGTAAATTAAATGGAACTCTTCGTATTTTAGGAAAACATCCCACAGGACTATGTGATGAATGCCAGGAGGAAGAAACAGTCAGTCACATTTTTATATCATGCAGGAAATTTACCCAAGAAAGGCAAGAGTTGAAGTATAATTTACAAGAAATAGGCATAAGACAATATAATGTTAAAAATATATTAGAATATGGGAAGAGTGAGCAAGGAAAGAAATATTTATTTTATTTTCTAAAGAGGACTGGACTGGAAGGACGAAATGAATATGAAATGACAAGATAACAATCAGTAGATGGCAGTAATGCAACTATTTGGATGCCAACTGCCGTAAAACACCAAAGAAGAAGAAGAAGAACAGATGAAGAGCCCAGAGGGTCATTGCAGCAAGAAAGCAGCATTGGTACATAAGTGTACAGAAATACTTGACTAACTTTGCACTATATTGTTGAAAGCGAAAGTAAAACCATGACGCACGCTCACTGTTTTAGCGGGAAATGAGAGCAGTCTCTTTCAAAATCATTCAAACATTGTTTATTTCAGATATTTTATTTAAACATATTATTGCATCTCTAATCCACCCGCAATTAATTGGAATATTATTTTGTATTACTTGGATCCATCACTAACGTGCAGATGTGAATTTATAGCTTTACTTTTTTTTTTTTTTTTTGCTTTTTCCTTTAGCGGGCTGTTTAGCTACATCTGGCCACTTCCTGTGTTTCTGTGATCTGATTGCTAACTGATCGTGAAAAGACCAGGTGTAAGCTAAATACCCTCCGAAACGCATTCGAGACGGATTTAAATCCGATCGCTTAAACCACTTCATGAGGAGGTCTGGGCCGCTTTCCAGACGAAACTGGACACGTGTAAATGCATCTGGTTGTTGAAACCGCAAATGTAAATTGGACTTCTCCCAAAAATGCTGAAAAAAACGTGTGAGAGCGTGTTAGCCTATGATATGTTATATTCATTATATGACGAAGCTATGGCAACCAATATTATGAAGCTGCAGAATCAGAGACCTGCATCTACAGTCCCCCACCCAGAGTCCCAGCGCAGTAGCGGTTCTAGGCACGGGCGAACTGGGCAGTCGCCCGGGTTGAGCATTACATGGGGGCAGGCCGCGGCACGAGCAGCAGTTAAAAAATCCTCTGTGCCCGCGAAGTTTTTCTATTTTTTTATCATTTCAATTATTGCAATGGCGCCCTGCTTGCTGAGAAGGTGTCGTGTCACATGAAGCGATGTCGAGGGGATCTCCTGATTAGTTCACGTGATCGCGTCTTTTGCGGCGCTCGAGGACGTTATTTCAAATCCTCTATGTTTCAAATAGGCGCACGGGAAGCCGGCGCTCATTATGCGCTCACGCGAAGCGCGCTCATATACTGTTCAGTATGGGAGTGCACGTGCACCCACTTGGGTATTTTTTCTCTTCTCCATAAATAAATCTTTAAGCAGAACTACAGCAAGCGTTTTTCTGTGGTGGAAATACATTAGCTACTAAAACTTCTTTGTTGTTGTGGAGAGCGCAGTGTAATGAGTGCATGGTTCCAACGACAGCCATGGGAAAAATTGGATCGAATTTTACTATTAATAATGAAAATATAAGCTACAGTGCATTATAAATGTCAGGAATGTACTGTATCTTTATTTGACTCATTCTTTTTATAGAGATGATTTAAATGCTGAAATATGTGGTTTATCTTTTTATAAAACCTTTTTTTGTGTAACCTTTTTTAAAGTTTAGTAGGTAAGATAAAAGACACTCCTTTAAAACAAATCTTTAATGTAATTAACTTGGTGAATTTATTTCACTGTGTATTAGGCTTTTTGTACAATATTCTCTGTATGTGATCATTTTGGTCACTATATTATAGGCTATCTAATAATTTTCATTTAATTAAATGAAATGAAATGAAAGTAGGGGGTAGGGGGGCGCTCGAATGGGGTCTCGCCCTGGGTGTAATTCAAAGTAGAACCGCCACTGGTCCCACGTTCTCAGACCCTCGTTTCTCCGAGACAGTGCCTCCTGCTGTTCAGAAGATCGTATAACACCCGTACACAGAGTCCCACGTTCTCAGACAGCCTCGTTTCTTGAAGATAGTGCCTCCTGCTGTTCAGAAGATCGTATAACACCCAGACACAGAGTCCCGCGTTCTCTTTCAGACAGCTCGTTTTTGAAACAGCGCACCCTTATCCAAATGCACTTGAAAACAATAGGATGCAATATTAATATTGTGCAATATTGTATCGTTTTATTTAGTTATCCAAATAAATATTTGTGCTCCCTGCTTAATGCATGTTGTGCCAAAAAAACTAATTGTGTTACTGATGGAAGGGATGCAATTAACAGATTGAACTATCTTCTGTAAAATAGTATGCGATATTATATTGATACAATGTTTGTTTTTTTATTATTCAAATTCAAACTTTTCTTTCAGGTCAACATATAACGGTCTAATTAACATTACCATGCTAACATTACAAAACCTGTTTTTTGATATTTTGAATGCGAAGCAAAACAAACGAATAGACAAAACTCCAATAATAAAACAATTCAATTTAACGATCACCTAAACATCATCTTGCTGTAAAGAAAAAAGGAAGAAAGAATTGTGTTTGTGACTTTACTTTTCGTCTTCAATTGCATTAAAAAAACTTCTTATTTATAAGTCGCTTTGGATAATCATAAAATGATGTTGCTGGGTTCGGCAGGGCGACTCCATTCGATGTATGGTGTATCCTGCAATACAACACTATAGGCCTACGATAGCACGTCTTATGATCTTTCAAAAATAAAAAAAAATAAAAAGATGTTTGCAAATGTTACCTTCATGTTGCACTATTCTGTTGAAGTGTCCCTAGAGATGTTTTCAATTTTGATATTTTTAGGCCAAACTGTTCTTGTCTGTAAGTCATATAATGGAGGTCTATGGTCACCACCTCAAAGAGCATGCACAGAGAAGTCCAAATTAAACATGATTTAATGACTCATAAATGTAAGTACACACTGATGGCCTAAGACACGAAACGAGCGGTTTGTGTGAGAAAACGAACAGAATTTATATAGTTTTACCTCTTGTAACCACAGCCTCGTCCAACTGATCTGAAGGCATGGGCGCTTCGGTCTGCGCATGCGCCGAAAAGCGCCGGAAGGGATCTCTTGCGCGGTTGCAAAAAAATCAACGCTGTCTGTTGATATATCGAAATCGTCTTCCATTGCAATTTCCTGTATATCTAAATGTTTAGATCTTCACAGTGAAGGATAACACTTCTGAAATCTCTGTGTAAACAATGAGTGACGTACACGCGTGAGAGATCACTTCCGGTGCATGCGCAGACCGAAGCGCCCGTGCCGTCAGATCAGTTGGACGAGGCTGTGGTTACAAGAGGTAAAATAATATAAATACTGTTTGTTTTCTCACACAAACTGCTCGTTTCGTGTCTTAGCCCATCAATGTGTACTTACATTTACGAGTCATTAAATCATGTTTAATTTGGACTTCTCTGTGCATGCTCTTTGAGGTGGTGACCATACACCTGCATTATATTACTGATAGACAAGAACGGTTTGGCCTAAAAATATCAAAATTGAAAATACTGCAGAGACAAAGACACCTACATCTTAGATGCCCTTGAGGTAAGCTAAAACATATCAAAACTTAATTTAAAAGTGAACTATCCCTTTAAAGGCTAACGTTAGCTATCAAAATATTTTCAGGGGAAAAGGGTGAAAAAACATACATTAACGGCTGTAAATTTTTGTTACAAACTATCTTTACAAATATTAAATGGAATATTGATATGTTGTATTGATGAGCTATAAAGTGGTTTGATAAAGAAATCGAATGAGTAGCCTACGATTCGCTAAATAAAATTGACGATACTCACGTTTCGGCTGAAGTTCTTCACATGTTCTTCACATGTTTATCCGATACACTTTAATAGGAGGCGCTGTCTGGAAAAACGAGGGGTCTGAGAATGCGGGACTCTGGGTAGGGGACTGTAGATGCGGACAGCTTTTATCTAGTTAGCTTATTCAGTGTATTGTCATTTATTTCACTGCTTTAAAATTGAATCAATATTTTTGAGTGTAAAACTTTTTCACCAAAAAAATGCAGTAAATCATATAAAACTTTTTAGAGTGTAGATAGTAGTTGTTTAATTCACAACATTTGATACAATGTACTGATTGTGTACACGCAGAAATCTACCTTTAGAGAAGAAACAGTGTCTTCCAGCGCACAGAACTAGTGTGACTGGGTTTTAAAACAGACTATTGGAAACTAAATGCTGCTGTAGCTCTTCAATAAGATGATCATCATAGATGTGAACTATTGTTATTTCTCTGTCTTCAGTCTGAGTGGATGCAGTATTACAGAGAAACAGAGTCTCATCCTGACTTCAGCTCTGAAATCAAACCCGTCACACCTGAGAGAGCTGGACCTGAGCTGGAATAATCTAGGAGACTCTGGAGTGAAAAACCTCAGTGATCTACTGATGAACCCACAATTCAAGCTGGAGAAACTACAGTTAGTGTCATTATACTGTACAGCAATTACAGTGTGACTGAAGTTTATTTATTTGAAGACAGCAGGGCTTATGTTTCATTGGTTATAGCAGTGCACTTTCTGGGTTTCCCTTTTGCTCACATTTTTATGTGTTTTTATCTAGTTAGTAACTGTTTAATATCCAGCATCGGTTGCTGACAAAAAGAAATAAATGTCCTAAATAAAACACACATCGGCAAACCTGACCTTACCTGACTAGGCAACTGTACAATTTTATCATTGTAATAAAAAACACAATTTGG
This sequence comes from Hybognathus amarus, assembly GCA_030378365.1. NCBI lineage: Eukaryota > Metazoa > Chordata > Actinopteri > Cypriniformes > Leuciscidae > Hybognathus > Hybognathus amarus. The sequence continues at coordinate 57,270 of JAQIUQ010000489.1, forward strand.
CATAATTTTAACATGCTGCTATTTATCCTACTACTAATTAATGCCTATTGCACTTTATTTTTTTGCAAAAAGAAAGAAAGCTAGAATAGAGTAAGTCATTCACATTATAGGCTAATTAACTCTACGCACTGTCATGTCAGGGTGAGCGACTAGGACGAGTCTGTTCTGAAGACTTCCGTTAATTATCACATGTGAAGAGAACGAGTCTTTTTCAGACAGACAGTGCAATTCATTTTATACCAGCAGGCCTAATAATCATACAAGAAACTAACTATGGAGCCTCCGATGTCAGGAACCAGAAGGACACAGACGGGTAAGTGAATAGTATTTATTGAAAACAGAGAGAACAGATGAATCAGGTGAGTCGAGGACAGTCAATATAGCGGAGTACTGGTTGAATGGTAGGATTAACGAGTCTCTTATCTGTTGCAGAGTCGGGATGGATGAACGGGAGAAACAACCAGGATGGACCAGGACGGACACAGGAACGAAGATGATCACGGAGGTAGTCACAGACAGGTAAGTAGCGGGAGTCTTGAGTCGTGTGCATAGACGAGACCAGACAATGAGGAGGTGAGTGAGAGTGTCTTTTATGGGAGCTGGGAATGCGGTGCAGGTGGCGGTGACAGGTGATGATGATTAGAATTCCGGGGAGTTGGAACGAGTGGGTGGAGTGACGATGTCTGGCACTGAGGTGGGTGTATCCGTGACAGTACCCCCCTCCACGGCCAGCTCCAGCTGGCGGGGCAGAGCCGACGACGGGGCGGCCACGGCCTCGGGGTGCCGGGCGCTCGTGGTGTGTGGTGTGGAAATCCAGGAGGAGGGATGGGTCCAGGATGTCCTCTCTGTGGACCCAGCATCTCTCTTCAGGTCCAAAGCTCTCCCAGTCGACTAGGTACTCGAGGTGGCCGCCCCGTCGTCGGGAGTTCGAGGATTTCGTTGACTCTATAGATGGTGGTGTCCTCGGGGTCCACGGGAGGGGGAGGTACGACCTCAGCACCAGAATCTGGGGAAGAAGAAATGAGAGGGTTAGTGTGGGGCTTGAGGAGAGAGACATGGAATGAAGGTGAGATTCGGTAGTGTCGTGGAAGAGATAGTCGGTAGGTGACGTCGTTGATCTGTCTCTGTATTGCGAAAGGACCTATGTAACGGGGACTCAGCTTGCGGCAGGGCTGCCGGAGGCGGATGTCCCGGGTGGAGAGCCAGACCAACTGTCCTGGTTGGTATTGGGGGGTTGGGGAGCGGCGGGCGTCGGCCTGGTTCTTGTGCCTCCGGACAGCCTGCTGTAGTTGGACGTGGGCTGAGTCCCAGACCCCCTCGCTCACCTGGAACCAGTGGTGGACTGCTGGAACATTGGAGGGCTCGCCAGACCAGGGGAAGAGGGGTGGTTGGAAGCCGAGTATGCACTGAAAGGGGGTTAGACCGGTGGAGGGCTGACGGAGTGAGTTCTGAGCATACTCGGCCCAGGGAGGTATCGGCTCCAGCAGTCCTGGTGGTCGTGGCAGTATGACCGCAGGTATCTCCCGATTTCTTGTATCTTCCGCTCAGTCTGGCCATTGGACTGGGGATGGTACCCGGAGGTTAGGCTGACAGTCACACCGAGCAGATGGAAAAAGGCCTTCCATACCCGGGAGATGAACTGTGGGCCACGATCAGAGACAATGTCTTCAGGGAGTCCGAAGTGTCGGAAGACTTGGTGGAAGAGGGCCTCTGCGGTTTCAAAGGCGGTGGGTAATGCGGCCAGGGGTATCAGCTTGCAGGCTTTGGAAAACCGGTCCACGACGAACTAGGATGCAGGTGTAGGCCTCTGAAAGTGGCAGATCTGTGACAAAGTCCACCCCCAGGTGGGACCAGGGACGGGATGGAATGGGCAAGGGGACGAGCTTCCCTCCGGGAGGTGACGGGGTACCTTGGCCATGGCACAGACTGAGCAACCCCTCACGTATCGGGAGACATCCTGGGCCATACCCGGCCACCAGTAGCGTTGTTGGATGAGCGAGAGGGTTTGATGGCTGCCTGGGTGTCCAGGAGCCCGGAGAGGTGTGTACTGAGTCCATGAGGGACGGGGCAGGCGAGTGGGGACATAGACCCGCCCCTCAGGACCTCCCGGCGGAGCAGGTTCCAACTGAGTGGCCTCGGCGATGTGGTCATCGAGGCTCCACTGGATGGGGCTAACTACCATGGCTGGAGGGAGGATGGTGTCCGGTTCGGGGGGTTCCGAGGGAGGTTGAAACTGACGGGACAGGGCATCGGCTTTGACATTCTTGGGTCCGGGCGGTAGGTGACAGTGAAATTGAATCGGGTGAAGAAGAGTGCCCACCGGGCTTGCCGAGGGTTGAGGCGGCGGGCCTCCCGGAGATAGGCCAGGTTGCGAGTGATCAGTGATGACGGTGAATGGATGTTTAGCTCCCTCCAGCCAGTGTCTCCACTCTTCCAGGGCCAGCTTGATGGCAAGGAGCTCCCGATTCCCGATGTCGTAGTTCAGCTCCGCCGGGGACAGTTTTTTAGAAAAGAAGGCACATGGATGGAGTCGTGAGGGGTTCCCCTGCCGCTGAGATAGCACCGCTCCTACCCCAGAGGTGGAGGCGTCGACTTCAACCAGAAAGGGGCGGTCTGGATCGGGAAGGACAAGGGTAGGTGCGGTGCTGAAGGTCCTCTTGAGTGTCTCGAAGGCTTCGTTGGCTTGGGGGTTCCAGGACAGAGACTTGGCCCCACACTTCAGGAGGGAGGTGATGGGTGCAACGATTTGACTGAATCCCCGAATGAAATCGCCGATAGAAGTTTGCAAAACCTAGAAAGCGTTGAAGTTCCTTGACTGAGGTGGGTTGTGGCCATTGGGTGACGGCGTCCACCTTCCTCTGGTCCATGGTGACTCCGTGGGGGGTGATGACGTACCCGAGGAAGTGGATGGTGTTCTGGTGGAAGACACACTTCTCGAGCTTCAGGTATAGCTGGTACTGGCGGAGACGGCGGAGGACGAGTTGGACATGGTGGATGTGCTCAGACAGGGAGTGGGAGTAGATGAGTATGTCGTCGATGTATATGATAACAAACTGGTGGAGGAAATCCCGGAATATTTCATTCATGAACCCTTGAAAGATGGACGGTGAGTTGGACAGCCCGAAGGGCATCACAAGATATTCGTCAGTGCCCCGCCGGAGTGATGAAGGCGGTCTTCCACTCGTCACCTTCTCGGATGCGGATGAGATTGTAGGCACTACGAAGATCCAGCTTGGTGTAGAAGTGAGCCCCTCGGAGCTGTTCCAACGCGGCGGGGACCAGAGGAAGGGGATACCGGAATTTGATGGTGGATTGGTTGAGAACACGATAGTCGATACAGGGGCGCAAGCCTCCGTCCTTCTTACCAACGAAGAAAAATCTCGAAGCGGCAGGGGAGGTTGAGGGACGAATGAAACCTTGGTTGAGCGCCTCCGAAATGTACTCCTCCATGGCCTTCTGCTCCGGGATGGACAGGGGGTAGATCCTTCCGTGTGGTAGAGGGGCCCCAGGCAGCAGGTCAATCGCACAGTCCCATGGCCGGTGTGGTGGTAGTGTGGTTGCCCGCTGATTATCGAAGACATCCTGGAACGCCTGATACGGTGGAGGGATGGCTGGAGGATTCTTCACCGGAGGACTCTCGAACCGAGGTGGAGGCCAGGGGAATCCGGGGGTCGAGGCAGAAGATGGTTTGGAGGCTTTCCGTACTGAAGAGAGACAGTGACCGAAGCACTCCTCTCCCCACTGCAGGATCTCTCCGGTGGACCACTGGATGTCAGGGCGAGTGCTCCTCCAGCCAGGGGCGTCCCAGGATGATCTCCGCGGTGGAGCCCTCCAGCACCAAGAACGAGATGGTTTCCCGATGGAGGCAGCCGATCTGAAGCTCTACTTCGGGGCTCCGGTGTTCCACCCGTCCTCGGCCTAGGGGTCGTCCCAGAATGGTCCGGACGTGCAGAGTGTGAGGGATGGCTTGACGGCGGGTTTGTAGACGGGCCAGCGTGGTGGTGGAAATGAAGTTACCCGCCGAGCCTGAGTCGATTAGCGCTTGGACTGAAACAGATCGTTTGCCATGATGAATGATAGCAGGGGTACTGTGCAGAGAGGAAATAGGTAGAGGAAACTGAACTGTACTCACACTGGGCCGAGGAGGGCGGACAGGACAGGTCTGGAGTTGATGGCCAGATTCCCCACAATACAAGCAGAGACGTTGGGTGAGACGGCGCTGACGTTCCGAAGGAGAGAGGTGGTATGCACTGATGTCCATGGGCTCTGGTGCTGGAGGGCTAGCGGGAAGCGCTGGGCGAGGAGGGGCGGTGCCGGATCGTCGAGCCGACAGGCGGCGCGCCGTCATCCAGGCCGATGGACCGCTGGATGAGATTCTCGAGTCCCGTTGCATCATCGAACACGGCGAGTTGGAGCCGGATATCCGGGGGCGAGACCGTGTCGATATGCGGTGATCAGAGCAGGCTCATTCCAGCCGCTGGTGGCCGCGAGGGTCCGGAACTGAAGGGCGTAGGTGGCGACCGGGGATCGGCCCTGACGGAGACGGAACAGCTGATCCGGCACCGAGATGGTGTGGGCGGATAACGTGAAGACTTCCCGAAAGTGGCGTGCGAGCGCGGAGAATGACTGGACAACGGGACCGTTGCTAATCCACAGTGCTTCGGCCCAGCGTAGTGCTGGGCCCCGCAGCAGCGAGAAGAAAAACGCTATCTTGGAGCGATCAGTGCGGAACTGCGTGGCGTTCATTTCCATGAACAATTCACACTGGAGAAGAAATCCGCGCATTCCCCCTCCTCGCCTGTGAAGGGCGCTGGTTGGGCCATGGGACTGACAGAGACAGCCGGCGAGGTAATGGGCATGGCGGCGGGGTTTGATGGTGTGGTCCGGGTTGTGGAAGTGCTGGTAGGCGGTGTCGCTGCAGCCGCGGTGGTAGTGGAGGGCTGCAGCATGTCGGTCTGGTCTTCTGTCAGGAACCAGAAGGACACAGACGGGTAAGTGAATAGTATTTATTGAAAACAGAGAGAACAGATGAATCAGGTGAGTCGAGGACAGTCAATATAGCGGAGTACTGGTTGAATGGTAGGATTAACGAGTCTCTTATCTGTTGCAGAGTCGGGTGGATGAACGGGAGAGACAACCAGGATGGACCAGGACGGACACAGGAACGAAGATGATCACGGAGGTAGTCACAGACAGGTAAGTAGCGGGAGTCTTGAGTCGTGTGCATAGACGAGACCAGACAATGAGGAGGTGAGTGAGAGTGTCTTTTATGGGAGCTGGGAATGCGGTGCAGGTGGCGGTGACAGGTGATGATGATTAGAATTCTGGGGAGTTGGAACGAGTGGGTGGAGTGACGATGTCTGGCACTGAGGTGGGTGTATCCGTGACACTCGATATTACAGAGACGCCGACTCTATTCATTCTGAAATTCACTGCAAGTCTCCCGCACAACAGTGTAACGTGCATGTTCACATTTTTAATTGTCCAGAACAACCCAACTATTTTTCTTACCTTCTTTTTTCCTGTGGATGTTCTTGAGCTTGTAGAAGTTCAGCTCTTGCGTTCTTCTGAACATCCTCAACATGAAGACGTCAGTTTAACATCCATTCTAAATCATTACATCTTAAAGACATCTCCTAAACGTCTATTTGACATCTGACAGGAAACGTCCTATAGACGTCTTCCAGATGTAAATACACACATCAAATAGACGTCTCTGTGATGTACGTGTGCTATCAGATAAACACACATTAACTATAGGTGTGTTGAAACGTACATTACCACTTACCAAAATGTTTATGCCTCATAGGAGGCTATATAACTATTGTTTATTGTTAGGTCATTTTATCTAATGTTATCTAACAATTGTAAAGTGTTTTTAATACTACAGTTTACATCTTTGTAATTGTGATATACACTTTAAAGGGCACCTATTATGGAAAATTCCCTTTTACATGGTGTTTGAACATAAATGTGTGTTGGCAGTGTGTGAGCAAAACCACCCTAGAATGATAAAAATCCACCCAGTGTTTTTTTTACAATCTCAATAAATCATCTGCACTGTCTCAGAACGAGCTGTTCTAATATTCAGCGCTTTGTGACGTAGAATTGAGCAAGAGGTTTGATTGACAGTGTGGTTGTGGCATAGACCCCGCCCTCAGTGATCTGTACACCATCATCCATTGTTTCAACGACAGCCGGTAATGTCTCTTGGAAACATAAATGTTCTGTCGTGGGTTAGTCCTGTTGTTGTGGTTTAAAAGTTAATCCTCAAGTGTGGATCGTCGTCTACTGTTTACGATCCACCGACACCTCCAGTAACAGTAAGTGTATTTTATGATTTTTGAGCAAATAGTCTTTTCAGTCGATGTCTATGGAAGCCAATTCAACAACAAATGCGTAAAGTTGTTGTCGTCGTAGGATGTCTGTGTAGGCTATATAATTTAAACCTTGTTTGTATATAGTGTGTAACCACACGTTTATAAATATATATATTTTTAAAGATATTGTATTAAAAACTGCATATATGTTGTTGTTCTGTAAGTTCGTCTTCTCCATCTTCTCACATTTGCCACAGAAGCATCTGTATGACCAGTAAGCGGTTTCTTTCACTTCTCAGTACCGACTGCCAAAGGTATCAGAGTTACGCCCTCATCCAAAGGCAGGGGGATATGCAGCTCATTTGCATTTAAGGTGGTATACACAAGAAACAGCTCATTTTTGAACAGGCCCAAAATGACATTTTCGAATGGTTATAATAAATTAACTGTGGGGTATTTTAAGCTAAACTTCACAAATACACTCTGGAGACACCTCGAGACCAATATTACATCTTGTAAAAAGGTGCATAACAGGTGCCCTTTAATATATGTAAATTGAATCTAAATTAAGCTTTGGTACTGAAGTTGATACAGAGAACCGTGGATCTTCACTGGTATTGGTACCGAATACTGAAATGTTGGTACCGTGACATCACTAACTACAACAACAACTACCAGCTTAATTAATGTGAATTTAAAACATTATTAAAAAAAGTAAGCAGTCAGTAATAAAATAAGAACAAATAATCAAATTACAAATAGCACAAATAAATGCAATATAACAAAGAAAGGCTACAAATGAAATAAACAGTGTTTTTGGAGTTTTTCGGGTAGATCTAACAGTAGTTTTCAGGTACAGAAAAATTAATAAAGTAATCAAATGTGAAATAACACTGAATTACTCACTGCAGACTTTTTGTTAAGTTATAAGGTAGGCTATTAGTCAAGAGCGGTGAGTAATTCCCCATCAGAATATACGTTCACTTGAGATATAACCCACTTTGTTTACTAGAGGATACTCACCAAGATGGCCGTTTTACATAATTTTGTGTGAATTCGTCCACACAAGCACAAGACGTAAAAGAGAATTTAGTTCATTATTCGCGCGCTGTTCGAGACGCTGGTTTTTCGGGGCGCGCGCTTTGGATGTTTGTGTTCATGAAACTTCTTGACCCCCAAACGTCCTGTAATAATGTAGAACCACTCGTTATACATATACCAGGAAACAGTTCATGTTTTACTCACATATATGATTTAGTATCTCTCTCTCATCAGTGAAAGTTAATAATAAGCTACATACCCCGTTTTACTTTCTTTGTCATTGACGTCAGACTGAACTACAACGAAAAGGGATGCGCTGGATAAGCTCTCCCACCACAGCTATATAGACCTTACTATATTTCCTTTAATATTCCACTAATTAGATACATTTACTTCATAGACAGCCTTCTTTATTATCGCATTATACTCTCTGTTGTCAGTGTTTCTTCGTCTGGACACACACACACTGTACACACACTAACTGGTATTGGTTGCTGATATCAGAGCATTTTAATGAGTATGAGTACATGCAGAGCCGGATTAGATAAACGGACTACACTAGGCAGACTGCATTTTTTGGGCCCTCCTCTATCAATGTTTTTTATGAATTGAAATCTGAAACTCATGAAAGTTACTAATAAAAGTAACTTTTACATAGCCTAGTCTTTGGTTACAAATTGGTTGCTTGTATGCCAAAATAAGTCATATGTTATATATTAAACAGTCTATCAGACTTTTTTGGATGTTCATTATTTATATGTCATTGCATGGCTATATTAAATGCTATTAAATTAGCCTCATCTTATCCATTAGGAGTGTCATTGTTAAAGGGATACTTTACAAACTGTTTAACTCTGGGGAGTTGTAAAATGAGCATATTTCCAAAAAAGTGGAGTATCCCTTTAAGGTAGTAGTACCAGTAAATAACCAATAAGTGTCAGTAAACTATGTAAACCGTCTCGGGTTATGACTATAACCCTTGTTCCCTGAAGAGG